>JAMRYI010000665.1:0-88874 GCA_029231635.1 Ditylenchus weischeri
AACCACCTGGATGGTACCCAAACCACCTGGATGGTACCCGAACCACCTGGATAGTACCCAAACCACCTGATAGTACCCGAACCACCTGGATAGACCCGAACCACCCTGGATGGCCCAAACCACCTGATGGTACCCAAACCACCTGGATAGTACCCGAACCACCTGGATGTAACGAACCACCTGATGGTACCCGAACCACCTGGATGGTACCCAAACCACCTGGATAGTACCCGAACCACCTGGATAGTACCCAAACCACTGGATAGTACCCACAAACCACCTGATAGTACCCAAACCACCTGGATGGTACCCGAACCACCTGATGGTACCCAAACCACCTGATGGTACCCAAACCACTGGATAGTACCCAAACCACCTGGATGGTACCCGAACCACCTGGATGGTACCCGAAACCACCTGGATGGTACCCCAAACCACCTGGATGCCCGAACCACCTGGATAGTACCCAAACCACCTGGATAGTACCCAAACCACCTGGATGGTACCCGAACCACCTGGATAGTACCCAAACCACCTGGATAGTACCCAAACCACCTGATATAGTACCCAAACCACCTGGATGGTACCCAAACCACTCGATGGTGCCCGAACCACCTGGATGTACCCAAACCACCTGGATGGTACCCAAACCACCTGGATGGGTACCAAACCACCCCTGGATGGTACCCAAACCACCTGGATGGTACCCGAACCACCTGGATAGTACCCAAACCACCTGGATGGTACCCAAACCACTTGATGGTACCTGAACCACCTGATGGTACCTGAACCACCTGGATGGTACCCAAACCACCTGGATAGTACCCAAACCACCTGGATGGTACCCGAACCACCTGGATGGTACCCAAACCACCTGATGGTACCCAAACCACCTGGATGGTACCTCGAACCACCTGATAGTACCCAACCACCACCTGATGGTACCCAAACCACCCGATGGTACCCAAACCACCTCGATGGTACCCAAACCACCTGATGGTACCCAAACCACCTGATGGTACCCAAACCACCTGGATAGTACCCAAACCACCTGGATAGTACCCAAACCACCTGGATGGTACCGAACCACCTGGATAGTACCCAAACCACCTGGATAGTACCCAAACCACCTGGATGGTACCCAAACCACTGGATGGTACCCGAAACCACCTGGATGGTGCCCAACCACCTGATAGTACCCGGAACCACCTGGATGGTACCAAACCACCTGGATAGTACCCAAAACCACCTGATGGTACCCAAACCACCTGATGGTACCCGAACCACCTGGATAGTACCAAACCACCTGGATAGTACCCAAACCACCTGGATAGTACCCAAACCACCTGGATGGTACCCAAACCACCTGGATAGTACCCAAACCACCTGGATGGCCCAAACCACCTGTATAGTACCCAAACCACCTGGATGGTACCTGAACCACCTGGATGGTGCCCAAACCACCTGGATAGTACCCAAACCACCTGATAGTACCTGAACCACCTGGATGGTACCCAAACTCACCACCTGATGGTACCCAACCACCTGGATGGTACCCGAACCAAGTCCACTCCACCTGATGGTGCCCAAACCACCCGGATGGTACCCAACCACCTGGATGGTACCCAAACCACCTGATAGTACCCAAACCACCTGGATAGTACCCAAACCACCTGATGGTACCCGAACCACCTGGATGGTACCCAAAACCACCTGGATGGTACCCAAAACCACCTGGATGGTACCCAAACCACCTGGATGGTACCCGAACCACCCGGATGGTACCCAAACCACCTGGATGGTGCCCAAACCACCTGGATGGTACCCGAACCACCTGGATAGTCCAAACCACTGGATAGTACCCAAACCACCTGGATGGTACCCGAACCCACCTGATAGTACCCAAACCACCTGGATAGTACCCAAAACCACCTGGATGGTAACCGAACCACCTGGATGGTACCCAAACCACCTGGATGGCCCAAACCACCTGGATGGTACCCAAACCACCTGGATGGTACCCAAACCACCTGGATAGTACTCCAAACCACCTGGATGGTACCCAAACCACCTGGATGGTTCCCAAACCACCTGGATGGTACCCAAACCACCTGTATAGTACCCAAACCACCTGATGGTACCGAAACCACCTGGATGGTACCAAACCACCTGGATGGTCCCGAACCACCTGGATGGTACTGAACCACCTGATACCCAAACCACCTGGATAGTACCAAAACCCCACCTGGATACCCGAACCACCCTGGATAGTACCCAAACCACCTGGATGGTGCCCAAACCACCTGGATGGTACCCAAACCACCTGATAGTACCAAACCACCTGATAGTACCCAAACCACCTGGATGGTACCCGAACCACCTCGATGGTACCCAAACCACCTGGATGGAACCACCTGGATAGTACCCAAACCACCTGGATGGTACCCAAACCACCTGGATGGTACCCAAACCACCTGGATAGTACCCAAACCACCTGGATGGTACCCAAACCACCTGGATAGTACCCAAACCACCTGGATAGTACCCAAACCACCTGGATGGTACCCGAACCACCTGGATAGTACCCAAACCACCTGGATGGTACCCAAACCACCTGGATAGTACCCGAACCACCTGGATAGTACCCAAAACCACCTACCCAAACCACCTGGATGGTACCCAAACCACCGATGGTACCCAAACCACCTGGATGGTACCCAAACCACCTGGATGGTACCCAAACCACCTGGATGGTACCCGAAACCACCTGGATAATACCCAAACCACCTGGATGGTGCCCAAACCACCTGGATAGTACCCAAACCACCTGGATAGTACCCAAACCACCTGGATAGTACCCAAACCACCTGGATGGTACCCGAAACCACCTGGATAGTACCAAACCACCTGGATAGTACCCAAACCACCTGGATAGTACCCAAACCACCTGGATGGTACCCGAACCACCTGGATAGTACCCAAACCACCACCTGGATAGTACCCAAACCACCTGGATGGTACCCAAACCACCTGGATGGTACCCGAACCACCGATGGTACCCAAACCACCTGGATGGTACCTGAACCACCTGGATAGTACCCAAACCACCTGGATGGTACCCAAACCACCTGGATAGTACCCGAACCACCTGGATGGTACCTAACTCACCCGGATGGTACCCAAACCACCTGGATAGTACCCAAACCACCTGGATGGTACCGAACCACCCTGATGGTACCCAAACCATTCGGATAGTACCCAAACCACCTGGATGGTACCCGAACCACCTGGATAGTACCCAAACCACCTGGATAGTACCAAACCACCTGATGGTACCCGAACCTTCATGGTACCCAAACCACTGGATGGTACCCAAACCACCTGGATAGTACCCGAACCACCTGGATAGTACCAAACCACCTGGATAGTACCCAAACCACCTGGATGGTACCCGAACCACCTGGATGGTACAAACCACCTGATGAAGTACCCAAACCACCTAGTACCCAAACCACCTGGATGGTACCCAAACCACCTGGATAGTACCCAAACCACCTGGATGGTACCCAAACCACCTGGATGGTACCAAACCACCTGATGGTACCCAAACCACCTGGATAGTACCCAAACCACCTGGATGGTACCTAAACCACCTGGATAGTACCCAAACCACCTGGATGGTACCCAAACCACCTGGATGGTACCCAAACCACCTGGATGGTACCCGAACCACCTGGATGGTACCCAAACCACCTGGATGGTACCCAAACCACCTGGATAGTACCCAAACCACCTGGATGGTACCCAACCACCTGGATGGTACCCAAACCACCTGGATGGTACCCAAACCACCTGGATGGTACCCAAACCACCTGGATAGTACCCAAACCACCTGGATGGTACCCAAACCACCTGGATAGTACCCAAACCACCTGGATGGTACCCAAACCACCTGGATGGTACCCAAACCACCTGGATGGTACCCAAACCACCTGGATGGTACCCAAACCACCTGGATAGTACCCAAACCACCTGGATAGTACCCAAACCACCTGGATGGTACCCAAACCACCTGGATGGTACCCAAACCACCTGGATAGTACCCAAACCACCTGGATGGTACCCGAAACCACCTGGATGGTACCCAAACCACCTGGATGGTACCCAAACCACCTGGATGGTACCCAACCACCTGGATGGTACCCAAACCACCTGGATAGTACCCAAACCACCTGGATGGTACCCAAACCACCTGGATGGTACCCAAACCACCTGGATGGTACCCAAACCACCTGGATAGTACCCAAACCACCTGGATGGTACCCAAACCACCTGGATGGTACCCAAACCACCTGGATGGTACCCAAACCACCTGGATAGTACCCAAACCACCTGGATGGTACCCAACCACCTGGATGGTACCCGAACCACCTGGATAGTACCCAAACCACCTGGATGGTACCCAAACCACCTGGATAGTACCCAAACCACCTGGATGGTACCCAAACCACCTGGATGGTACCCAAACCACCTGGATGGTACCCAAACCACCTGGATAGTACCCAAACCACCTGGATGGTACCCAAACCACCTGGATGGTACCCAAACCACCTGGATGGTACCCGAACCACCTGGATAGTACCCAAACCACCTGGATGGTACCCAAACCACCTGGATAGTACCCAAACCACCTGGATGGTACCCGAAACCACCTGGATGGTACCCAAACCACCTGGATGGTACCCAAACCACCTGGATGGTACCCAAACCACCTGGATAGTACCCAAACCACCTGGATGGTACCCAAACCACCTGGATGGTACCCAAACCACCTGGATAGTACCCAAACCACCTGGATGGTACCCAAACCACCTGGATGGTACCCAAACCACCTGGATAGTACCCAAACCACCTGGATGGTACCCAAACCACCTGGATAGTACCCAACCACCTGGATGGTACCCAACCACCTGGATGGTACCCAAACCACCTGGATGGTACCCAAACCACCTGGATGGTACCCAAACCACCTGGATGGTACCCAACCACCTGGATGGTACCCAAACCACCTGGATAGTACCCAAACCACCTGGATGGTACCCGAACCACCTGGATGGTACCCAAACCACCTGGATGGTACCCAAACCACCTGGATGGTACCCAAACCACCTGGATGGTACCCAAACCACCTGGATAGTACCCAAACCACCTGGATGGTACCCAAACCACCTGGATAGTACCCAAACCACCTGGATGGTACCCAAACCACCTGGATGGTACCCAAACCACCTGGATAGTACCCAAACCACCTGGATGGTACCCAAACCACCTGGATGGTACCCAAACCACCTGGATGGTACCCAAACCACCTGGATAGTACCCAAACCACCTGGATAGTACCCAAACCACCTGGATGGTACCCAAACCACCTGGATAGTACCCAAACCACCTGGATGGTACCCAAACCACCTGGATAGTACCCAAACCACCTGGATAGTACCCAAACCACCTGGATGGTACCCAAACCACCTGGATGGTACCCAAACCACCTGGATAGTACCCAACCACCTGGATAGTACCCAAACCACCTGGATAGTACCCAAACCACCTGGATAGTACCCAAACCACCTGGATGGTACCGAACCACCTGGATAGTACCCAAACCACCTGGATGGTACCCAAACCACCTGGATAGTACCCAAACCACCTGGATGGTACCCAAACCACCTGGATAGTACCCAAACCACCTGGATGGTACCCGAAACCACCTGGATGGTACCCAAACCACCTGGATGGTACCCAAACCACCTGGATGGTACCCAAACCACCTGGATGGTACCCAAACCACCTGGATAGTACCCAAACCACCTGGATGGTACCCAAACCACCTGGATAGTACCCAAACCACCTGGATAGTACCCAACCACCTGGATAGTACCCAAACCACCTGGATAGTACCCAAACCACCTGGATGGTACCCAAACCACCTGGATGGTACCCAAACCACCTGGATGGTACCCAAACCACCTGGATGGTACCCAAACCACCTGGATGGTACCCAAACCACCTGGATGGTACCCAAACCACCTGGATAGTACCCAAACCACCTGGATGGTACCCAAACCACCTGGATGGTACCCAAACCACCTGGATGGTACCCAAACCACCTGGATGGTACCCAAACCACCTGGATAGTACCCAAACCACCTGGATGGTACCCGAACCACCTGGATAGTACCCAAACCACCTGGATGGTACCCAAACCACCTGGATGGTACCCAAACCACCTGGATAGTACCCGAACCACCTGGATAGTACCCAAACCACCTGGATAGTACCCAAACCACCTGGATGGTACCCAAACCACCTGGATGGTACCCAAACCACCTGGATAGTACCCAAACCACCTGGATGGTACCCAAACCACCTGGATGGTACCCAAACCACCTGGATAGTACCCAAACCACCTGGATGGTACCCAAACCACCTGGATGGTACCCAAACCACCTGGATGGTACCCAAACCACCTGGATGGTACCCAAACCACCTGGATGGTACCCAAACCACCTGGATGGTACCCAAACCACCTGGATGGTACCCAAACCACCTGGATGGTACCCAAACCACCTGGATGGTACCCAAACCACCTGGATAGTACCCAAACCACCTGGATGGTACCCAAACCACCTGGATGGTACCCAAACCACCTGGATGGTACCCAAACCACCTGGATAGTACCCAAACCACCTGGATGGTACCCAAACCACCTGGATGGTACCCAAACCACCTGGATGGTACCCAAACCACCTGGATAGTACCCAAACCACCTGGATGGTACCCAAACCACCTGGATGGTACCCAAACCACCTGGATAGTACCCAAACCACCTGGATAGTACCCAAACCACCTGGATGGTACCCAAACCACCTGGATGGTACCCAAACCACCTGGATGGTACCCAAACCACCTGGATGGTACCCAAACCACCTGGATGGTACCCAAACCACCTGGATAGTACCCAAACCACCTGGATGGTACCCGAACCACCTGGATGGTACCCAAACCACCTGGATGGTACCCAAACCACCTGGATGGTACCCAAACCACCTGGATGGTACCCAAACCACCTGGATAGTACCCAAACCACCTGGATGGTACCCAAACCACCTGGATGGTACCCAAACCACCTGGATGGTACCCAAACCACCTGGATAGTACCCAAACCACCTGGATAGTACCCAAACCACCTGGATGGTACCCAAACCACCTGGATAGTACCCAAACCACCTGGATGGTACCCAAACCACCTGGATGGTACCCAAACCACCTGGATGGTACCCAAACCACCTGGATGGTACCCAAACCACCTGGATGGTACCCAAACCACCTGGATGGTACCCGAACCACCTGGATGGTACCCAAACCACCTGGATGGTACCCAAACCACCTGGATGGTAAACCACCTGGATAGTACCCAAACCACCTGGATGGTACCCAAACCACCTGGATGGTACCCAAACCACCTGGATGGTACCCAAACCACCTGGATGGTACCCGAACCACCTGGATGGTACCCAAACCACCTGGATGGTACCCAAACCACCTGGATGGTACCCAAACCACCTGGATGGTACCCGAACCACCTGGATAGTACCCAAACCACCTGGATGGTACCACCACCTGGATGGTACCCAAACCACCTGGATGGTACCCAAACCACCTGGATAGTACCCAAACCACCTGGATGGTACCCAAACCACCTGGATAGTACCCAAACCACCTGGATGGTACCCAAACCACCTGGATGGTACCCAAACCACCTGGATGGTACCCAAACCACCTGGATGGTACCCAAACCACCTGGATGGTACCCAACCACCTGGATGGTACCCAAACCACCTGGATGGTACCCAAACCACCTGGATGGTACCCAAACCACCTGGATAGTACCCAAACCACCTGGATGGTACCCAAACCACCTGGATAGTACCCAAACCACCTGGATGGTACCCAAACCACCTGGATGGTACCCAAACCACCTGGATGGTACCCAAACCACCTGGATGGTACCCAAACCACCTGGATGGTACCCAAACCACCTGGATGGTACCCAAACCACCTGGATGGTACCCAAACCACCTGGATGGTACCCAAACCACCTGGATACCCAAACCACCTGGATAGTACCCAAACCACCTGGATGGTACCCAAACCACCTGGATGGTACCCAAACCACCTGGATGGTACCCAAACCACCTAGTACCCAAACCACCTGGATGGTACCCAAACCACCTGGATGGTACCCAAACCACCTGGATGGTACCCAAACCACCTGGATGGTACCCAAACCACCTGGATGGTACCCAAACCACCTGGATAGTACCCAAACCACCTGGATGGTACCCAAACCACCTGGATAGTACCCAAACCACCTGGATAGTACCCAAACCACCTGGATGGTACCCAAACCACCTGGATGGTACCCAAACCACCTGGATGGTACCCAAACCACCTGGATGGTACCCAAACCACCTGGATGGTACCCAAACCACCTGGATGGTACCCAAACCACCTGGATGGTACCCAAACCACCTGGATGGTACCCAAACCACCTGGATGGTACCCAAACCACCTGGATGGTACCCAAACCACCTGGATAGTACCCAAACCACCTGGATGGTACCCAAACCACCTGGATAGTACCCAAACCACCTGGATGGTACCCAAACCACCTGGATGGTACCCAAACCACCTGGATGGTACCCAAACCACCTGGATGGTACCCAAACCACCTGGATGGTACCCAAACCACCTGGATGGTACCCAAACCACCTGGATAGTACCCAAACCACCTGGATGGTACCCAAACCACCTGGATGGTACCCAAACCACCTGGATGGTACCCAAACCACCTGGATAGTACCCAAACCACCTGGATGGTACCCAAACCACCTGGATGGTACCCAAACCACCTGGATAGTACCCAAACCACCTGGATGGTACCCAAACCACCTGGATAGTACCCAAACCACCTGGATGGTACCCAAACCACCTGGATGGTACCCAAACCACCTGGATGGTACCCAAACCACCTGGATGGTACCCAAACCACCTGGATGGTACCCAAACCACCTGGATGGTACCCAAACCACCTGGATGGTACCCAAACCACCTGGATGGTACCCAAACCACCTGGATGGTACCCAAACCACCTGGATGGTACCCAAACCACCTGGATGGTACCCAAACCACCTGGATGGTACCCAAACCACCTGGATGGTACCCAAACCACCTGGATGGTACCCAAACCACCTGGATAGTACCCAAACCACCTGGATGGTACCCAAACCACCTGGATGGTACCCAAACCACCTGGATAGTACCCAAACCACCTGGATAGTACCCAAACCACCTGGATGTACCCAAACCACCTGGATGGTACCCAAACCACCTGGATGGTACCCAAACCACCTGGATGGTACCCAAACCACCTGGATGGTACCCAAACCACCTGGATAGTACCCAAACCACCTGGATGGTACCCGAACCACCTGGATGGTACCCAAACCACCTGGATGGTACCCAAACCACCTGGATGGTACCCAAACCACCTGGATGGTACCCAAACCACCTGGATGGTACCCAAACCACCTGGATGGTACCCAAACCACCTGGATGGTACCCAAACCACCTGGATAGTACCCAAACCACCTGGATGGTACCCAAACCACCTGGATGTACCCAAACCACCTGGATAGTACCCAAACCACCTGGATGGTACCCAAACCACCTGGATGGTACCAAAACCACCTGGATGGTACCCAAACCACCTGGATGGTACCCAAACCACCTGGATGGTACCCAAACCACCTGGATGGTACCCGAACCACCTGGATGGTACCCAAACCACCTGGATGGTACCCAAACCACCTGGATAGTACCCAAACCACCTGGATGGTACCCAAACCACCTGGATGGTACCCAAACCACCTGGATGGTACCCAAACCACCTGGATGGTACCCAAACCACCTGGATAGTACCCAAACCACCTGGATAGTACCCAAACCACCTGGATGGTACCCGAACCACCTGGATGGTACCCAAACCACCTGGATAGTACCCAAACCACCTGGATAGTACCCAAACCACCTGGATGGTACCTGAACCACCTGGATAGTACCCAAACCACCTGGATGGTACCCGAACCACCTGGATGGTAAAACCACCTGGATGGTACCCAAACCACCTGGATAGTACCCAAACCACCTGGATAGTACCCAAACCACCTGGATAGTACCCGAACCACCTGGATGGTACCCAACCACCTGGATGGTACCCAAACCAACTGGATGGTACCCAAACCACCTGGATGGTACCGAAACCACATGGATGGTACCCAAACCACCTGGATGGTACCCGAACCACCCGGATGGTACCCAAACCACCTGGATGGTACCCAAACCACCTGGATGGTACCCAAACCACCTGGATGGTACCCAAACCACCTGGATGGTACCCAAACCACCGATGGTACCCAAACCACCTGGATGGTACCCAACCACCTGGATAGTACCCAAACCACCTGGATGGTACCCAAACCACCTGGATGGTACCCAAACCACCTGGATAGTACCCAAACCACCTGGATGGTACCCAACCACCTGGATGGTACCCAAACCACCTGGATGGTACCCAAACCAAGTACCCAAACCACCTGGATGGTACCCAAACCACCTGGATGGTACCCAAACCACCTGGATGGTACCCAAACCACCTGGATGGTACCCAAACCACCCTGGATGGTACCCAAACCACCTGGATAGTACCCAAACCACCTGGATGGTACCCGAACCACCTGGATGGTACCCAAACCACCTGGATGGTACCCAAACCACCTGGATGGTACCCAAACCACCTGGATAGTACCCAAACCACCTGGATGGTACCCGAACCACCTGGATGGTACCCAAACCACCTGGATGGTACCCAAACCACCTGGATAGTACCCAAACCACCTGGATGGTACCCAAACCACCTGGATGGTACCTGAACCACCTGGATGGTACCCAAACCACCTGGATAGTACCCAAACCACCTGGATGGTACCCAAACCACCTGGATGGTACCCAAACCACCACCCAAACCACCCTGATGGTACCCGAAACCACCTGATGGTACCCAAACCACCGCCTGGATAGTACCCAAACCACCTGATGGTACCCAAACCACTCTGGATGGTGCCCAAACCACCTGGATGGTACCCAAACCACCTGGATGGTACCCAAACCACCTGGATAGTACCCAAACCACCTGATGGTACCCAAACCACCTCGATGTACCCAAACCACCTGGATGGTACCCAAACCACCTGATGGTACCCGAACCACCTGGATAGTACCCAACCACCTGGATAGTACCCAAACCACCTGGATGGTACCCAAACCACCTGGATAGTACCCAAACCACCTGATGGTACCCAAACCACCTGGATAGTACCCAAACCACCTGGATAAAACCCGAACCACCTGGATGGTACCCAAACCACCTGGATGGTACCCAAACCACCTGGATAGTACCCAAACCACCTGATGGTACCCAAACCACCCGATGGTACCCAAACCACCTGGATGGTACCCAAAAATAATACCCAAACCACCTGGATGGTACCCGAACCACCTGGATAGTACCCAAACCACCTGATGGTACCCAAACCACCTGGATGGTACCCGAACCACCTGGATGGTACCCAAACCACCTGGATGGTACCCAAACCACCTGGATGGTACCCGAACCACCTGGATAGTACCCAAACCACCTGGATAGTACCCAAACCACCTGGATGGTACCCGAACCACCTGGATGGTACCCAAACCACCTGGATGGTACCCAAACCACCTGGATGGTACCCAAACCACCTGGATGGTACCCGAACCACCTGGATGGTACCCGAAACCACTGGATGGTACCCAAACCACCTGGATGGTACCAAACCACCTGGATAGTACCAAACCACTGGATAGTACCAAACCACCTGGATGGTACCCAAACCACCTGGATAGTACCCAAACCACCTGGATAGTACCCAAACCACCTGGATGGTACCCAAACCACCTGGATGGTACCCAAACCACCTGGATGGTACCCAAACCACCTGATGGTACCCAAACCACTGGATAGTACCCAAACCACCTGGATAGTACCCAAACCACCTGGATGGTACCCGAACCACCTGGATGGTACCCAAACCACCTGGATGGTACCCAAACCACCTGGATAGTACCCAAACCACCTGGATGGTACCCAAACCACCTGATGGTATTCCCAAACCACCTGGATGGTACCCAAACCACCTGGATGGTACCCGAACCACCTGGATAGTACCCAAACCACCTGGATAGTACCAAACCACCTGATGGTACCCAAACCACCTGGATAGCACCCAAACCACCTGGATAGTACCCAAACCACCTGGATAGTACCCAAACCACCTGGATGAAACCCGAACCACCTGGATGGTGCCCAAACCACCTGATGGTGCCCAAAACCACCTGATGGTACCCAAACCACCTGATGGTACCCAAACCACCTGGATGGTACCCAAACCACCTGGATGGTACCCGAACCACCTGGATAAACCCAAACCACCTGGATGGTACCCAAACCACCCGGATGGTACCCAAACCACCTAGATGGTACCCAACCACCTGATGGTGCCCAAAACCACCTGTATAGTACCCAAACCACCTGATGGTACCCGAAAACTTGGCTCAATTCTGGATGGTGCCCAAACCACCTGGATGGTGCCCAAACCACCTGGATGGTACCCAAACCACCTGATAGTACCCAAACCACCTGGATAGTACCCAAACCACCTGGATGGTACCCGAACCATCCTGGATGGTACCCAAACCACCTGGATGTTGTACCAAACCACCTGGATGGTACCCGAACCACCTGGATAGTACCTGAACCACCTGGATAGTACCCAAAACCACCTGGATGGTACCCGAAACCACCTGGATGGTGCCCAAACCACCTGGATGGTACCCAAACCACCTGGATAGTACCCAAACCACCTGGATGGTACCCGAACCACCTGGATGGTGCCCAAACCACCTGGATGGTGCCCAAAACCACCTGGATGGTACCGAACCACCTGATAGTACCCAAACCACCTGATAGGTACCCAAACCACCTGGATGGTACCCGAAACCACCTGGATAGTACCCAAACCACCTGGATAGTACCCAAACCACCTGGATAGTACCCAAACCACCTGGATGAAACCCGAACTTCACCTGGATGGTACCCAAACCACCTGATGGTACCCAAACCACCTGGATGGTACCAAAACCACCTGGATGGTACCCGAAACCACCTGGATGGTACCCAAACCACCTGGATGGTACCCAAACCACCTGGATGGTACCCGAACCACCTGGATAGTACCCAAACCACCTGGATAGTACCCAAACCACCTGGATGGTACCCAAACCACCTGGATGGTACCCAAACCACCTGGATGGCCCAAACCACCTGGATGGTACCCGAACCACCTGGATAGTACCCAAACCACCTGATAGTACCAAACCACCTGGATGGTACCCGAACCACCTGGATAGTACCCAAACCACCTGGATGGTACCCAAACCACCTGGATAGTACCCAAACCACCTGGATAGTACCCGAACCACCTGGATGGTACCCAAACCACCTGGATGGTACCCAAACCACCTGGATGGTACCCAAACCACCTGATGGTACCCAAACCACCTGATAGCTCCAAACCACCTGATGGTACCGAACCACCTGGATAGTACCCAAACCACCTGATGGTACCCAAACCACCTGGATGGTACCCAAACCACCTGGATGTACCTGAACCACCTGGATGGTACCCAAACCACCTGGATAGTGCCCAAACCACCTGGATGGTACCCAAACCACCTGGATGGTACCCAAACCACCTGGATGGTACCCAAAACCACCTGGATGGTGCCCAAACCACCTGGATAGTACCCAAACCACCCTGGATGGTGCCCAAACCACCTGGATGGTACCCAAACCACCTGGATGGTACCCATAAACCACCTGATGGTACCCAAACCACCTGGATAGTACCCAAACCACCTGGATGGTACCCAAACCACCTGGATGGTGCCCAAACCACCTGGATGGTACCCAAACCACCTGGATGGTACCCAAACCACCTGGATGGTACCCAAACCACCTGGATGGTACCCAAACCACCTGGATGGTACCCGAACCATCTGGATGGTACCCAAACCACCTGGATGGTACCCAAACCACCTGATGGTACCCGAACCACCTGGATGGTACCCAAACCACCTGGATGGTACCCAAAACCACCTGGATGGTACCCAAACCACCCTGGATGGTACCCAAACCACCTGGATGGGTGCCCTGTAAACCACCCGAATAAATATAGTACCCAAACCACCTGGATGGTACCCAAACCACCTGGATAGTACCAAACCACCGATGGTACCCAAACCACCTGGATGGTACCCGAACCACCTGGATAGTACCCAAACCACCTGGATAGTACCCAAACCACCTGGATGGTACCCAAACCACCTGGATAGTACCCAAACCACCTGGATGGTACCCAAACCACCTCGATAGTACCCAAACCACCTGGATGTGCCCAACCACCACCTGGATGGTACCCAAACCACCTGGATGGTACCCAAACCACCCGATGGTACCCAAACCACCTGGATGGTACCCAAACCACCTGGATGGTACCCAAACCACCTGGATGGTGCCCGAACCACCTGATAGTACCCAAACCACCTCGATGGTGCCTAAAACCACCTGGATGGTACCCAAACCACCTCGATGGTACCCAAACCACCTGGATGGTGCCCAAACCACCTGATAGTACCTGAACCAACCTGGATAGGTACCCAAACCACCTGGATGGTACCCGAACCACCTGATGGTACCCAAACCACCTGGATGGTACCCGAACCACCTGGATAGTACCCAAACCACCTGGATAGTACCCGAACCACCTGGATAGTACCCAACCACCGGGATGGTACCCGAACCACCTGATGGTACCCAAACCACCTGGATAGTACCGAACCACCTGATAGTACCCGAACCAACTGGATAGTACCCAAACCACCTGGATGGTACCCGAACCACCTGATAGTACCCAAACCACCTGGATAGTACCCGAACCACCTGGATAGTACCCAAACCACTGGATGGTACCCGAACCACCTGGATGGTACCCAAACCACCTGGATGGTACCCGAACCACCTGGATGGTACCCGAACCACCTGGATAGTACCCAAACCACCTGGATGGTACCCGAACCACCTGGATAGTACCAAACCACTGGATGGTACCCGAACCACCTGGATGGTACCTGAACCACCTGGATAGTACCCGAACCACCTGGATAGTACCCGAACCACCTGGATGGTACCCGAACCACCTGGATAACCCAAACCACCTGGATGGCCCGAACCACCTGGATAGTACCCAAACCACCTGGATAGTACCGAACCAACTGGATGGTACCCAAACCACCGGATGGTACCCGAACCACCTGATAGTACCCAAACCACCTGGATGGTACCCGAACCACCTGGATAGTACCCAAACCACCTGGATGGTACCCGAACCACCTGGATGGTACCCAAACCACCTGGATGGTACCCGAACCACCTGGATAGCCCAAACCACCTGGATGGTACCCGAACCACCTGGATGGTACCCAAACCACCTGGATGGTACCCGAACCACCTGGATGGTACCCAAACCACCTGGATGGTACCCGAACCACCTGATGGTACCCAAACCACCGATGGTACCCGAACCACCTGGATGGTACCCAAACCACCTGGATAGTACCCGAACCACCTGATAGTACCCGAACCACCTGATGGTACCCGAACCACCTGGATAGTACCCAAACCACCGATGGTACCCGAACCACCTGGATAATACCCAAACCACCTGGTACCCGAACCACCTGGATAGTACCCGAACCACCTGGATGGTACCTGAACCACCTGGATGGTACATGAACCACCTGGATACCGAACCACCTGGATAGTACCAAACCACCTGGATGGTACCAAACCACCTGGATAGTAACCAACCACGATGGGGCCCAAACCACCAGGGGTACCCAAACCACGTATATGGGGCCCGAACCACCAGCGGGTACCCAAACCACGGATGGTGCCCAAACCACCAGCGGGTACCCAAACCACGTATATAGCCCAAACCACCAGGGTACCCGAACCACCTATAGGCCCAAACCACCAGCGACCCAAACCACCTATATGGGGCCCAAACCACCAGCGGGTACCCAACCACGTATATGGTGCCCGAACCACCAGCGGGTACCCAAACCACGTATAGGGGGCCCAAACCACCAGCGGGTACCCAAACCACGTATATGGTGCCCAACCACCAGCGGTACCCAAACCACCTATATGGGGCCCGAACCACCAGCGGGTACCCCAAACCACTCAAGGGCCCAAACCATAAACTGTTTTCGAACCACGTCGTTTGTGTGAAAACACCAGCGTACCCAAAAACATCATTTGGTGCCGGCGAAGGTTACCTATAATCCTTTCTTTTGCCACAAGACATTATGGATTTGGAGTTGAAATCACCGCGACGTTCTGTCCTTTCCACGTATTTGGTGCCCGAATTTCTACACAAAGCTGTGACCTTTTCATGGTTGAAATTGAGAGGTTTTCAAACCACCAGCGGGTACCCAAACCACGTATATGGTGCCCAAACCACCAGCGGGTACCCGAACTGCGCAATAGTTAGCTCTGATCACGCCCTGCATTTTGAGATATTACACACTGATTTGGTACATAAATTTTAGCAAATACCATTTTTATTTTGCTCAAAATCCAGATGGTTAGGAATAGGCGGAAATTACTTTTTTCAAATGACACCTTGTTATAAGAAAAAAACATGTGATGGACGCGAGTTTTTAAAACTAGTGTAAAAGTCACTAATATTATATTTGACGCAAAACGAGCTGAAAATGGAAAGATTCACGAAAATTTGCTGGTCCATCCTTACTTTTTTGGAACGTGCCATTTTAGTTCGATTTTGTAAAGGGTCTATTGCTACCGATGGATACGTCAAAAAAAGGTCGAAGCCATAGTGAAATCAATGCCAAAAGGGCGTTGATGACTCCCCTTTTAAAATCCTAGATAATGTAGGTCCCCTCACCTAAATAGGTGACTGTTTTATAACAAAAATGGTCAAAATTTAATTTTTTTTTGGAGAACCGAAGTATTTGATGTAATTTTAATAAAGTATTCAAAAACATTCAGGTAAAAAGAGGTGAAGCAGCAGTGAGCTACGTGCTGAAATCCCATATTGTAGACCACCAGATTGCATCGCGCAAAAGACTTGCAGAAGCGCTTGAAAACTCAGGTTAGCTTTGTAGCAAATATTTTTAATAGTTTGACAAGCGATCAATTTTTTTTTAATTATGTAAATTTTATATTTGAAAATTGGTTAAAACTACAGTTTAGAACAGCAACTTAAATGACTGCGTAACTACTTATAATTAGGGACCGGATAAATATGCTCTAAAGAATATGCCCGTATTTCTGTTTTTTTGCGTTTTTGCCCTTTTTTAAGGGAAAACGTGATTTTTAAATATGTCCGTGACGTAGTCCAGACTCTATATCAATTTTCGACAAGGAATAAAAAAAAACCGCATCTCGAAAAAAAAATTTAGCGAAAGTTATAGCCTTTTTTTAAGGGCATATAAGCTGCGTAATTACCCGTAATTACAAGTGTTCACAAAAAAATTTCATTTTTCAATCCTGCTCATGTGGACTGCGAAAATGAGTGGTCTAACTACCGTGAATGTTCTAATAGAGCCCCCCTCTCTAATAGAGCCCCCTCTCGACTTTGAGGGTCCGAATCTCGGAGCAAAGTCAATATTTTGCAAAGCTGTTCATTGCATTATCTTAACTCCCACGAGCTCTACTGATTCTGCTTTTTAGATTTTGAATTTTCACCCAAAAATCTCGAGATTGACCCAAAATTTTTCCGATTTTCGGAGGGTTGAAAAATAGAGCCCCGGGGCTCTATTAGAACATTTACGGTACTTTTGTCTGCTAAACACTGTTTAGTAAACAGTATACAAGTATATATTAATTATATTGGTATTTATATTGGTAAGAAAATATATTTACCACTGCGCTTTTTAGAAGTGACTCAACTTTCTTCGGCAATGCTTAATCACCCTTATTCACTCCCACTAATAATTGTGTTATGTGTCTTTGTTTTAATCGTTTTTTTACAATAACTACAATTTACAAGAAACGCGTTTAAAAAGTTAAAATCACAGTTTTAAAAGTCGTTTCTATCGGTAATTTACTGACTTTTTTATAATTTTGTTAAATAAAACTCAAGTGCTGAACTTCAAAACTTTCGCTCTTGGCTCCTGCCCAGAAAATTTTCGCTCCTGCTCTGGCTCTTGGCTCCTGCCCCAAAATTTTTGGCTCCTCTCCTCAAAATTTTGACTCCTCTCCTCAAAATTTTGGCTCCTGTCCCCAAAATTTTGGCTCCCGATATGGCTCTTGGCTCGGAGCAGGAGCGCTTGGAGCCAAGAGCGGAGCCGCGCACATCACTGCTTATGAAGTTGCACGGTCTTTTAACAATAAATACGTCGTAATAAACAAACAACAAAACATAGCCAAAAACCTTGAACTGTCCATTGTTCGATTCCTTGTTAAACATCCTCTCGCTTTGCTGCTGAATTGTTTTTCGGAAAAAATTCGATGCTGCCGAACCCATTGAGCCAGCTGATTATTCAAATCTGCGAATGTAAGCTTTATTACACCGCCCGCGAAACGCTTCTTTTTTTTCTAATCGATGATAATTCACTATAACCAATACAATAAAACACCGGATATGATATAAAAAAATTCTTTTACAACTTGAGCTGTCTCCTGACTTTGCCCAGTTGATGATTAATAAATTATTTAACTAATTCAAAATTTTGCGCAGCATCATTGCTGGAAATTGCTTCTGCGTACTTAATTTCTTTGAGCTTGAAGTTATTCATAGCTCGATCGATCATATCCTGCGGAATTCGGCCCATTTCTTCGACGATCCGTTCACTCAAAGCAGCAAGAGAAGCAACAGGCTGATCCGTGTAAATCCGACTTTTCACGTAACCCCAGCAAAAGTAATCCATCCAAGTTAGATCCGGAGACCTTGGCGCCCATCTTATTGGTGCGGGATTACGGCCAATCCACCTACCAGGAAACAGCTCGTCCAAAAATTCCGAATCTGCAATCCCCAATGAGGTGGAGCACCATTTTGCATAAAAACAAGTTGTTCAAATTTTGGCCATTGTCGAAGAGCGACCCCGGATATGATCGATCAAGCTATGAATAACTTTTGTCACCGGCTAGAAATTTGCATTCAAAGAAATGGAAGAAGTGTGGAGACCAGATAAAAAAATGCTGCTGTTGTTCCTTGAATAAACCTTTGTTGATAACTTGTTGAATTTTTCAAGAATTTATAAAATAGCTGCAGCTTGGGTTCCAGTTGCCAAAAGCTCTACGTTTTTTTTTAAACAAAATGGCAGTTCTAGGGCTTTCGAATGGGTGGTCGAACACAAAATTTGAGCCTTTCAATAAAAAGTTATTGGCAAAACAAATGTGGGAGAAAAAGTTTGATAACCCTGTACATCCATTAATTAACCACAAACTTCACATTTCAGTCCAACTACAGCGTAGCCATACTCGTGCCAAAGCTATAGAGGTCAGGTCACTTACTGCATCAAAGAAAAGCTTTCAAGAGAAAGAAATGTGCTATGGTAAAAAGGCAAGAAGTATCCATTTTGAGAAGGAAATTCACCTAAACAAGGTATAATTTATTGGACTTCTCAAAAACCCCTTTATAGCTCTGTGTGCTTGAAAAAACAAAGAAGCTGTGTGTTTATAATTTTTTAAAACTGTTTTTGCTCGCAATCTAATATAATATTTTACAAGGAAACCCTGCAAATCCCATTTTGTAGAGCATAGTCGATTTACTTATTATGGTAGCTGTGAGGATTTTTCCCCATGCAAAGAAATATAGAGTTTTATGTGAAAGAAACATGAAAAAATGCCCTGCCCATACAGAATCCATCCAAAGACCAAAAGCACACGGCAAACCAATCTAAAATGGTATTTTTCACATTATATACCAAAAACATTGTCATCTCAAATTGAGTTGATCTGCGAAAACTCTTTTTCAAAAAAAGAGTCATAGAAAAAGTTATGGATAACACAAAAGTTTCAAACTTCTTGAAACATTTTATTAGGTTGTTCGGAAAGTCATGAGAAAAACCACGTTTTTCGAAAGTTTTTTTTTTCGTTCAAAAGACTCAGTATTTATTTGTTTACACATTTTAATCATTTTTAGACAAAAAAAAATTTGTTATAAAAATGTTGAAAATTTTTTTACCTTAGTCTTCCAAGCTGATTTTATTTATTTATTTTTAATCAACTTGGGGGACCAAGGCAAAAATGGGACCGGGTTCTCCGGTAGAACCGAGGTATCTTATGTACCGTATTTCCTCTAATTAACGCACCCCTTGATTCAAAATCGTGTTTTGATTTGGACTTTTTGATCACTTCTTCAGGCAAGTTACCAACCATTTAATAGCTCATCTTTCTGGCTACAAAATGGGCGGTAACTTGCCTGAGAGAAGTGATCAAAAAGTGGGTCAAAAACACAATGCCAAAAACACGATTTTGAATCAAGGGGGGGGTGCGTTAATTAGAGGAAATACGGTAGAGCGTATCTTATGAGGAACGTATCTTATGAAGAGCGTGCTCAGCCAAATTTTCGGAAAAGCGTATCTTATGAATAGTTTTCGTTTTTTCTCCACCATCTCCACCACCCCCGTTTTCTTCATGCTTGAATTTTTTTCAAGTGCATATTATAAGGATAAGGTGCATAATGATAAAATCATAAACGTATCTTTATGCGGAAACAAAACATAACAAAAATTCATCGAACATTTGGACGAAAGAAATTGGTAATTGGAGACAAGGAGTACTCATTATCGATAGCTAAAACATAAGCTTCAACACTGGATTCACAAAACTGTGACAACTTGCAATAAAAACAACGAGATTGGTTTTCCTCAGATTTGGTAGTAGCAATCATAAGGCGCGAATTTGAAATTGGTTTAAAAATTCTTCTTTTCTTCAAGTAATTTGATAAAAGTATCTTATAAAGAGCGGTATTTAAAGGCTCGGGACTGTCTTAGGGGTATCTTATATGGAGCGTATCTTATGAAGAGCGTATCCTATGAAGAATGCTGATTTGCCTTACTTAGTCCAAAACCAACCAAATAGTTTCATAGCGTATCTTATATAAAGCGTATCTTATGTAGAGGGTATCTTATATAGAGCGTCGAGCGTACCAAAATTTTTTTTTGTCTAAAAATGATTAAAATGTGTAAAAAATAAATTCTGAGTCTTTTGAACGAAAAAAAACTTCCGAAAAAAAAAATCACGTGGTTTTTCTCATGACTTTCCAAACAACCTAATATAAAAAAATTAAATTCAAAAAACTATAGGGGGACCCAGGCAATTTCGCATGTTTCTTGCACTGAAAACTTTCCATTTTTTCATATGGGCAAAAACCATTCCGGATACTATAACTAAATCGACTATGCTATACGAGGTAGGATTTTTGACAAATTTTGCTAATTCCATTTCACAGTTCGCGGGGTATCCTTCTTAGTAGTAAATTTCTAACATTTAGAAATGGTAATTTAATGGCTTTTATTCAGTAAATTTTTAGTAATGAACAAGAAAGTTGGAAAACATTTTCCATTATTTAAAAAACTATACTGCTTGCCAAAATGTCAAAGATTGCATAATTCATGCTGAAAAGAAAATATTTTGTGTATTTATAATCTGTTTGTGTTTTAGAAACCTACTATTTTTGAGAAAGAAGTGAGAGTAGAAAACTTTTTTATGACATCTGCAACTCCAAAAGTAGTTCAGCCTCCGCTTCCGCCTGAGCCCACTGCTTCACCACCACCTCCACCACCTCCACCACCTCCACCATCTCCACCACCCCCACCACCTCCACCACCTCCACCATCTCCACCACCCCACCACCTCCACCACCCCCAATTCCAAAGGATGCTCAGCAAATCCCAAATACAATTCTAAAAAATACAGGTTTTTTGATATTTTTACTAATATTAATCGTTAAAAAAATTTTCTTTACTGTATTTTTTCTAATAAGTACTTTTTCAAGCCCTCAAAGATCTCAAAATTTTGAGGTGCTTTATTTAAATCAAAAAAGCGGAATTACTAGAGCTTGTGGGAGCTAAGAAATCGCAAAAAGAGATGTGTTTCATAATGTAGACTGAAATATAGGTATTCAAAGTTAGGGGTTGGCGCTTATCAGCAGGGTTGTTACGCCTTCAATGAAGATCTTCAATGAAGGTGAAGGGCCTTCTGAAGATGGGGTATAAAAAATTTTCAGGTGAAGGAATGAAGGTGAAGCCTTCAGGACAAAATTTTTGGGTGAAGGAATGAAGGTGAAGGCTTCAGGAAAAAAATTGGGTGAGGGAATGAAGGTGAAGGCATCATGGGGCTCATTTTTGTATTGAAGCGAGGGTGAAGCCTTCACACTTAAATCTCCTTCAACGAAGATCTTCTTTAGACAATGAAGGGGGAGGAAGTCTTGTATGACTAGCTTTTCCCGCAAATCCCAGTGGGAAATTGATTTGACGAATTCCCGCAAAAATAGTCCAACTCGCGCTCAGAGTTTTACTAATCTCCCAACCTTCCTAATCCCACACCAATCTGCAGGACCCAGATGGAGACTAAACTAGCAGGTCGAGAAGCGTCGACTCCTGCGACATACGTCGCTGTGGAAGGGGCTTTTTCAATTCTCGGCTACAACACCAAGAGCTCGAAGGTTAACACAAGTGCGGCGCATGCGCGGCGGAAGGTGTTGTTCTCTTTTGTTTGATGAATGATAATGAAGGAGTCCATTTTTAATGAAGAAACCAATGAAGGAGAAATTTGTAATGAAGGTGAAGGCTTCACCCCTCAAATTATTGAGTAAAGGAATGAAGGTGAAGGCTTCAGAAAAAAAATTTCATCAACAACCCTGCTTATCAGAGCATAAGCCCTTATTAGAAAGAATACGGTAAATCCATTGGGTTGTTTAACAAGTTCGGTTATTTTCAACTTTTTAACCGAATTCTCAAATTCTGATATTTAAGATTCACATTATTTTAGTCGGTTTACTCAAGAAAAAGTCATAAAAGCAGCAGAAAAAATTTGTGAAAATTTGCCTTGGTTCCCCTGTAGTCCGAAAAATTTAAAATGTTCAGATTCTCGCTTTTATGCAAAATAAAATGCGAAATTACGTTTTGGCGGGAATTTGAACATTTTCGATTTTTTGGACCACAGGGGGAGGCCAATGCAAAAAGGTCAATTTTTTTACCGATTTTATGACTTTTTCATGAGTAAACCGACCAAAATAATTTGAGTCTTAAATATCAAAATTTGAAAATTCGGCCAAAAAGTTGAGAATAACCTAACTTATTGAACAACCCGATAATTTTATTATGAATTCTAGCGGATCGTCAATCTCCAAGCACAAGCAAAAAGCCGGCTCAAGTCATTTCAGTTCCATTTTCCAGCTCTTCTAAAACAGCTGTATATCCTGTGGTGCTAAAGTGTTCACCACAGACAAGCCATACACCTCTTTGGAAAAGTTCCCCCCAGGAATATACCACTAAAATTCTAGCAAATTCAACTCCAAAGTCGCAGGTCAAGGATCAACAAACCGTCGCCGACATTTTAAGTCAGGCTCAACTGAAGCTAGATCTAAGTTTGGACGGGTTTGAAGAGGATGAAATTAGTATTCTGTCTACTGAGCAGCAAGAAAATTTGAATGTGATAGCGGATGATGAATTAGTTGACGTTGTGGGAGATGAACCAAAAGCAACACTTAAATCATGCCATGGTAACTTTTTTTCAATACTATATTAAATTATAACAAAAGCTCAAGAATTCCAAATTAACAAAAATGATAACAATGCTAACAAAAGGGCTTAAACCAGAGCTCCCAGATTTTTTGAAAATAAGGACATTTGCTCAAATAAGGACGTTTTAGGGTATTTTAGCAAAAAATATGCTATTTTATCCAGTGTTTATTGCTCTTTCACTGCTAAAAATAATATTTTGACTTAAAATTGAAAAATGATAACTTGGAATCCCAAAATGAGGACCTTAGCAAAATTACCCCTCAATATTTGGCTCATCTCACTGGCTACAAAATAAGAAATAACCTGCTCGAGAATGGTCTAGAAAATTGGGTTTAAAAAACAATGCCAAGAACACGATTTCGAATTAGGGGGGTGTCATTCTATTAGAATAAATACGGTATCCTATAAGAATATTTTTGTAGGCACAAAAAAATATTATTAAACCAGACCAAATTTTTTGGTTTTGTTGATGCTTTACTGAATAGCTCAACAGATTTGCTAAGCTCAATTTTACAACTCAGACGGTTTTGCGTAAGACCTAAAACATCAAAATTTTAAAAAAGACGCTCTTCTTGTTTTTCAATCTTACATAATAACCAAATTAAGTGCGTCAAGAAAGCATATTCTCCAGCAAAGAACGCAATTATGTGAGTCTCAGAGATATATTCAACGAACAGACTCAGGAGCATAGACCGGATTGTGTTCCATCTACTTCTGCCGTTAAGCTAGCTGATCAGCCTAAGAAAAGGCAAAGACTTGACTCTTCCACTGAACAAGACATCAAAGGACAAAATTCCGGCAAAAGATACAACACAAGAGGTGCGGTCCGAAGACGGGGCAGTTCATACAGCCCTGAGCATTTTTCTGATTAAGTATAAAAAGCAAATATTTTTGGCGTATGAACTTTGCCCCTTTTTTATAGTCTTTTCAATGAACTTTGTTTTTTATATTATATTAGATCAGTTTTAGAATGAGTTCAGCACCTGGAAGAAAATTTAGAAGTTTCCTAATTTGTTTGCAATGTTTTTACAAAGCTCTTGCTCAATAAAATTGCCAGTTTTTGTCAACACAACCACAAACACGTACAAGAACATTAGGACATTTTTTTCGGCACTTGTGCACCTGGGGGCCCTTATATTAACTGTGAATAGTGTTTTAACGTCTCCTAAAAAGTCAAATTTTTGTAACGATTTTTTTTGAAAACTGATGGGAAACGTCAGATAACAATTTTTTTTATTGTTTTTAGCGTATTAAAATTACTTAGGAGACGACTATTCACAGTTAACAGAAAAAGAGCCCCCAGGTGCACAAGCTCTTTTTTTCTTCTTGCTTGTACGGAACGACCACCACCTTCCAGATCAAAATCTTAACTTCGACAAGCAGACTTTTCTCATTGTTGGCAGCCCACAGATGCATCTGTCGAAGAAAAAAAACTAGAAGCGGCACTATCCCTCAAGGGGGGTTTTTTCGCCTTGGTCTCCCTTGTTGTTTTTTGTAATTGTTAGGATTTAGGCTTATACAAGGGTAGATCAGCGCATGTTAGGATGGTCTCAAATATGTTTTAGACACATATGAAAACTCAGGTTTCTAACATACGGTGGCTTACCTTTGCCTAAACCTGAACCTAAAAAATCACAAAAAACAAAAGAGTGACTGAGGCAGAACACCTCCCCCCTCCCTTCTCTCATTGAGGGATAGGGCCGCGAATCTTAAAAAAACAGACCTTAGTTTTTTAGCCGGTTGAAGTCTGATATAACTCTCCGGGTATGTCTCCTATTTCCTTTCCTTACTTCAGGTCCATTTTTATTATACATCAGCTCGACTCGGTCAGATGTGATCTTACCGATCTTACCACTTTAACCAATGCACACTTAGTAACTGATTCGTTTGCTTCTATCAGGGGTCCGCAACCCAAAGTCTCAAAAAGCTTACTGACTTGATCCGCGATCACTCCTCTTAGCACTTGACAGGAGCTTCGGTATTCAGCAAGGGTTTTTGATTTTGGTATAAAATGACACTTTTTGATAAAAAGTGACCACATCTATTTTATTTTTAAATTTCGAGTTCAGAACCCTACTCAAAACAAATATATTGAAACAGATTTTTTGTGAAAAATGGAGGGTAAAGTGCAATGCGTCCTTCTCGCAAAATCGTTTAAAAACTACTTATGAGGCATTAAAACACGCTAAAACAATAGAAAACATGTTTTTAGGGGTGGGAAGGCATTTTTCGGAAAAAAACATTTTGACCCACAGTATCGTGGTTTTTTTTATTAAAAAATATCATGGTTTAAATTGGCGACAATTAAATTTTAAAAGTGTATAAGAGCTTTATAGGGAAGGAAAGGAAATACAAGGGACCACTAATTATAGAGGGCTTACTAAAAAGAAGATTTTGAACATAGTTTTGATAACTGGGGCCTACCGCATGAATAAATATTTTTTCGTGCATCCAGAGTCACTTTCGAGTGATTTGTGTCTAAGGTATGTAGGTATGAGCATCCCAACTCCAAGCCCTCAGCCCCCTGCGCCCCCGAAGAGGGTGCAGTGGGCTTACCTTGGACATGATTCTGAAAAGTACTTTTGACAATAAAATGCATATAGAGTCTCTTTTTGCTATGGCCCAGTTGAGCAGCCAACAAAAATACAAACATTCACTTTTTCAAAGTTTTGTTATAAAAGTGGCCCCTTTTATTCCGTTCCCCTCTCTATACAGCCATTGTTCCCTTTTAAAACTCAATTGGCGCCAATTTAAATAATGATATTTTTGACTAAAAAAACCATTATCCCCTGTGGGTCGAATTTTTTCACTTCCAAGAAGTGCCTTCCCATACCTAAAAATATATTTTTTTCGTTTTTAGTGTGTTTAATGCCTTAGGAGTGGTTTCAGAGCGATTTCTCGAGAAGGACACATTGTCTACTCCGGCCAACATTCATACTCGAAATTTTTTTAAACAGTTTTTCGAAAAATGGTGATGATAAGGAATTATAAAGCAAGTCTTTTATATAAAAATGTTGTGTGTGAATATGCCATTCAAACAAAATAAATTAACCACCATAGCACAAAATGAGACCTGAAGTTTATTTACGAAACAATCTTTTTGTCAACATAATTTAATTTCTTGGCAGTCGTCCTTTACCAGCCAGACGACTGTTTTGAAAGCCTTTTTCACATACTATTCTCTCCTGCATCGAGAACTGATCAGCAGCCGGAATTTTCTGATAACTGAGTGGGGCTATTTCTTCTGGAGTAGCTAAGCGAACTAATCTAGGAGGCTGACTGGACTGGTGACCATTCACAACTAGTTTAGCACTCCCGTTCTTGGCAGTTTCCTTTTTGTGCTTTAAAATGCTTCTGGATTTAAGTTTAGTCTCTTTTTGAGCATGCTTAGAAGTACCATTGTGGTTGTGATCTCTGGTCAAAACTGGTTCCTCGTCTTCATTGTTATTGTTGTAATTGGTGGATACTTTGGCAGGCTTGACAGTGTGGTGGTACAATAGCAATAAAGTGTCGCGGGCAGCTGTTTTGATAGGCCCTGAGATAGCACAATAGACAGGAAAACGCAAGGCACTGAATTTCCAGTTGTAAGCTTGTTAGTTTACCACGGTTTGAAAAATTCAAAGTTTGGCATTAAAATAGATTTTTTGGTTTTTGCTCACATGTTTTCAAATTTTTACTAACCTGGATAAAAGCGTCAATATACTGACTAAATCGTTGAGGTAGGAATATATAGGAATAACAAATTCATTCTCCAAAGTTCCCTTCCAAAAAGCTTCCTAAACATACATGCATTGATCACCTCCTGGTCTCAACCAAAACCCCCAAAATCGTCTTTTTCGACGTTTTAGCCGGCCCTATCCTACATTGGGTACCAATTTTTGAATTGGTCCCACCATTGTTTTTTCAAAATTTCCTACAATTTTTTTAAATTACATAGTAGCTTGTGCAATGCAGTAAGATAGCAGGTTATCGCTTATCCCGTAGAAACGTTTAACTTTGTCCCTTGTTGTTTTTTTAATTTTCCAACAAAAAAATAAAAATATAAAAACCAAGTTTAAAAATCGGTACTGAATATAGAATAGGGCTTTTCAGCCACTGAAACGTTGTGTTTTTGTATTTTTTCAGCACAAAAGAGAATTTTCTAGAAAAAAATTTTGACTTAAATTTGACTAACTAAGATAATTAAACCTAAAACTGGCCAGAAAATTGTTTGTTTAATGTCATTCCACTATGTCTTTTTTACTAGAGCTAAGCGAAAAAATCTTAAATGCATTTTATGCTAGAATATTGCTTGGATTGATGTCGTTGGTAAGTCTCTGGGCGCATCTCTGACCTATCAGGCCCCCGCACGGCGTGTCAAACACGTAAAAAGGCAAAGGCGGCACTTTTCTTGTCGAGACAAAAAATTAGAAAAAAATCAAATTTTCAGTTTTTTCTCATATTTTTTCAACTTTGTATTCTTGTTTGTAAGCTATGCCTATTTGTGTTATATATAAGACATTTTTAGATCACTGGATTGCCAAGGAGTTTTTCTATAGATAAAAAAAAACTTTACTGAATTGCATCATAAATTCGAAAAGTTTGAACAAAAAGAAATTTGAATTAACGTTTGGCAGAGTAAAATTGTCAACATCAAATGGCTATTTTTCCCCGAATTTTGTGATCACAAAATTTTCTGGTTGGCCATAATATAGCATTTTTCCTCAGCTATCTAACAGTGTCTTTAGTTGTTCTATTTGCTGCTGATTTTTAAATTAACCTAGTGATTTTATTAAAATAGACGTGTTTCAGTAAGCCTAAAGAAGACTAAAAGACTAAAGAAAAATTTTAAATCCGGAATAAAAAAGGTGTCGGATCCTAGGCGGGAACGAACTTTTTGGGGTATCATTTAAAAAAACAGCAGAAAAATAAGGTCATTTTCAAGGTGCTAAATGACAAGGTGCTTTAGACGTGTTTGACACGCCGTGCCCTGCGCCCCTTCAAGGGTGCAGAGGTTCAAAGGGTTGGGGATGAGGATGAGCACACACACATACCTTAGACACAAATCACTCGGGATTGACTCTGGAGGCATGGAAAAAGACAGAGTTTCTATTTTATTTTCAACGTCTTTTTTCTTTTAAGTTACACTTCTAACAAAGATCTAGTACAGCAAAAATTTATCTACCTTTCTTGGTCTTTCAGAGATTGCCGCGTACTCTTTTAGGTTAAGTTATTTCGGTTTTCTAAGGCAAAAAGTCAAATATTTTGAGAAAAACAAATTCCAAAAATGCTTTTTCGGTCCCTTAAAATAATACAAAAAGCACAACATTACAGAGGCTAAACGGTGAAAAACGACGATCCTGGGTGTTTTTGAACAATTCAGTATAGTGTAATTTAGCCATTCATTTATCATGTCTTATGAAAATTATTTTTCACACTAAACTCAGAATCTTCTCTGATTGATATAAATTTGTTTTTAAGTCTACAGTCTAACGTCAATTAGAGTGTCAATAGAGTGGATAAAAGATATAAATACCATAGGTTGTTATTCTGTCAAAAGTGTTTAAGAAAAGTTAAAAAGCTTTTTAAAATGGACTACAGATTGTTTTGAGTGTCCTGTTTTGATGACTGCTATATTTAGTAGAGCAGTTTTTCAAAATGAAAATCTCCATCCTAATATCCTATATTTTGTATTTTTACCATACATATATTTTTACCCAAAAGGCTATAAGCACTTGCAGCATCTGACTCATCAAATACATGCTCACTATAGCCGTTAGGGCTCGTGTGGCATCCTGAAAAATAAGGTTTATATTTTAAGCCGGACTATACTATAGTATAAGTGATTCGCCCGCAATAGTGTTTTATCAACTCCTATCAACGTTTCATGGCTTTAAATGAGTAAAAAAACATAAAAAATATTGGGAAGACCAATTCCTAGAATTTTTATTGAAAACATTTTGGTTTTTACCATGATACCCACCCTTATGGTTGATATTTGGAGGGTACCTGGATACCCATAAAAAGGTATCCTACCAAGTTTTGGCCACTGGAGCTGTGCAAAAAGAGACTTTATATGCATTTTATAATCAAGATTCTTGCTCGGAATCATCATGTCTAAGGTAAGTGAGTGAGCGCATCTCTAACTCTCAAGCCCCCTTCGCCCCCGAAGGGGCGAGAGTTGGGGGCTTGCAGTTGAGATTCGCACACCCACATATCTTAGACACAAATCACTCGAAAGTGGCTCTGGATGCATGAAAAATGTATGAATACTAGAGTTTCTTTATGCGGTAGGCCACAGTTAAAAAAACTACGTTTAACCCAATCTTTTAGTCTTTTTATGAGTATCCAGGTACCCCATATTTTTCAACCAGTGGGTACCATGGTCTTTACCAAAATTTTGTCCAAAAAATTGTTTTTCCTCGTGGTTTTTTCGTGTTTTCTACCCATTTAAAACCATGAAACATTAACAGGAGTTGATCACCATTTGGTGCGAATCACTTACACTATAGTTTAGCCATTTTTTAACTGCAAAAAGCTAACCCTCAGATTTTTCTTGTTAGAATGATCTTCTGATCCATTGTTCATACTAAAAGTTCTCTTTAGTAATTTTGTGTTGCTCTCAACAGTAGAGTAGTGGACAAGTTCAACGCCTGCTTTAGAACTTCTCAAGTGCTCTTTTTTGAGTGTTCGAATAATCAGAAAGTTCATAAAGACGAGCACAAAGAATGGAATAAATCGATCAACTAGGTTTCTCGCCACAAACATCCACCAAAATCTAAAAAGTATTTTTAAAAACAGACGATTATTTGTATAATTTACTTGTAAACAGGGTTTTGAGCCAATTTAGTAGGCACTATCTCAAAGCGATCCCAATCTGTGCAATTCTTGTGCTCTACGTAGTAAATTTCAAAGTAGGTACATATCTTGTAGGAAATTGCTAAGAAAATTAATCCTAGACAGACTTGCGGTCTTCGCCTTTCTAGAAACCTGTGAAATTTTTATTTAATGTTCTGCTTAAAAATTAAAATTTATTTTCTAACCTTCTTAGGGACGCTAACTTCTCACTGTTGAAAGTTCTGAGCAGCCTTTCAACGGTAGCTAGCAATATGAGCAAAACAGAAGCAAACATAGCACAGTTGCTAAGGGTTAACATCGGCCTGCAAATATTTTAATCTTAATTATATGTTGTTGCGAAAAATTCAGATGTAAGAATAGGATTTTCAATTTGATTTTTTATTTGATACATCAAAAACTTAAATTGATCGCTATTCAAAGTCGGATGATTTTTTGGTTAAGGCAATCATCGCAAGCAGAAAAGCTAAAAAAAGCTACGAGTTACGGCCTTTTACCCACGTTCAACGGACTTAACTAATAATTGGGTCAAGAAATAGTAATAATTGGGTCAGGAAATAGTTATAATAGGTCAAGGAAAACGGATCCAAGAAGCTTAATTGGCAAAAAAGGCTGGATATGGGTAAAAATTTTTGTATGCGGCATGCAAGTTTAGCTTTTAGGCTTCTTGCAAACAAATTAGTAAACTAATTTTTGGAACACATTTTTTTAGACGACGTGCTGTCGTACAAGATGAATCAAAACATGCATAGTGAAAAGACTTTTTTATAAGCAGGTCAAATCCAAAATAGTAGCCAGATTCAAAAAACATCCTAATTCTTCGAAACTTAGAATCGAGTGGGTGTTTTTGGGTTTTTACATCCATCATCACCTTCACTATATGGCCATTTTCGTCGGTCGGCGTGCGTCACAAAAGATGTTAGGAGTGTTCCGCTGATCGGATCGAAAATCTGTTAACGCCATTCGACGCGGCATGGTCGATTTACTTGAGTTTTTTTTAACTTTCAAAGTTGAGGTTATCCGACTCAAAAAAGTTATGGCCACTTGAAAGTTTGGTCAAAAAACACAGGGGAGACCAAGGCAGTTTGGAGTGAATTTTTAGTTTCCTTTCAGAACCAAGCCATGGTTACAGGTTCAAATCCTGGTGGTAACATGTATGATTTTTTTGACAACCTGAACTGCCAGCGGGTACCTGAACCAAACAAATACACTCGAACTACCAGCGTTACCCGAAATATTTAAATACCAACGAACTACCAGCAGGTAACCCGAACTACCAAGGCCACACCACTAACTTTCAACCCCCAATTAACTGCGGCATTTGCCGCAGCTGCGCCTTCTAGTCAATCTTACTATATAGCCATTTTGTGTCTGTCTGTCACAAAAAATATTAGGGGTGTTCCGTCGATCAGATCAAAAATCTGATTACACCATTCGACTCAGCGTGGTCTGAACTGTCTGAAAAAATTATGAAAAGTTGGGGTCATCTGTCTCAAAAAAAAAGTTATGGGTCATGGTTACACAGTTCTGCATGCCTTGTAGGAAAATTTTTACCTATATCCAGTCGATTTTTGCCCCTTAGCACTAGTTTTGAAGTCTTTTACAACTTGTAAAAAAAAACGCTCACAAATACAAATCATGGCTGTCCGAAAAAACAGCTCGAGAGTGTCCACTGTTATAAATATGTACCTGAGGTATGTGAGAGAAATATAGGATAGAGCCAAAGCCACTTGAATTGATCCATGTATACAGGAACTGCCATAAGTGCCAAATAATTGACGGCCTAAATAACATTGTATTGTTAATTGCATAGAAGATTTATAAAATCAATTAAAATTACCATTATAGTGTCCAACACTGCCAAAATACCAAAATAATAGAGCGGAGATTTCCTCAGCGATACGTTTAAAATAAAGACACATGTGAAGAAAGCGTTAAAAAACAGGCTGGTTACGGCAATAATCGTGGCAAACACTTAAAAATATAAATGGATTAAGTTTTTGGTGCTAGTGTCATATACCTTGCCCCTCCCCCAATAATTTTCGGAGGGTGTCTAAAACCACCATTTTTCAAAAAAGTTATACAAAACCACTTGTAAGCATAGTTGGATCGCCGCCGCCGCCGGCGGCGCCGCCAGGCGCCGGCGGCAAAAATAAAAGCACCGCCGGCGGTGGCGGTGGCGCCGGCTGCGAATATGTGGGCGGCGGTGGTGGCGGCAGCGGTGGTAGACTAAAAAGCGGCGGCGGTGGCGGCGGTGGCGGCGGTGGCGGCGGTGGCGGCGGTGGCGGCGCACGTGGAGGCGGCGGCGGCGGCGGTGGCAGTGGAGGCGCCGGTGTTGGCGTTAGCGGCAAAAACTTTGTGTTCTTGATTGCGCAAAAAGTGCACTATTTTCAAATGTCATAATTTCAGATTTTTTTTTAAATATCAACTGGTCAAATAGTCAGAATAAATGGCTGAGAACGAACAATGAAAGATAACTAAATACAAAAATTTTCTAAATTTTTTCTTTGTCTTGTAAGTCTTTTCGCATTTGGCTGAGATATAGATCAACAGCTTCTTTTGCAATGCCGTTTATCTCTTTAGCTGTGAAGGGAATTGAACGTGAAGAAGCACTTTCGTGAACGTAACCAGTTGCTGCGTCTCGAGCATTCATTTCCAAATGTTTTGGCCATGTTGTTCTAATAGCACCAGCATTCTGTTCTTTGAGGTAATCATTTACAGCTTTTTTCACTGACTCTTCTGGGTCGCCTTGAATGTGCGCTCACTTGATACTGCACAAGTAGAACGTTTTTTCAATGAAATAAATAGTGATGATTTCATTGGCACCTGTAATCCATGGGACTTTTGGAAAGCCAGAATCGAGGTAAATAACTTTAGTGAGTTTATTAATATGACTTCATTTTTAGACATATTCCTCGATTTCTCAGATGGCTTTCGACATCTTAGCAACGCCAGCTACAAGTGCAGGAGTGGAAAGACTGTTTAGTATTATGGCTATGCTCTCTTCAGGAGAAAAAAACTCCGACAGGACCAATTTTATTAAATAGTAAAACAATGCTTGTCTTAAATGGTCATCTTATTAAAATATGAAAAACTAGATAACTGGTTCATTCACTGTAGTCTTATACTAATAAAACTTTTTTTTTGACGTTAACGCAGTAGCCGGCGGCACCGCCGGCGGCGGCGCCAAAATATAAGGTGCCGCCGGCGGCGCCGGCGGCGCTAGCGGCGGAGTAGCGGTGTCGGTGGTGGCGGCGGTGGCGAAATTTAGCAGAATTTTTACGCCGCCGGCGGCGGTGGTGACGGCGGCGCCGCCGGCGGTGGCGGCGGCGGCGGCGGTGGTGGTTTTTTAAAAATGCTCAACTATGCTTGTAAGTAACGGCCAGGTCCTGAGCATGATTAATTAAGCACCAGGCTAAGCGCCGGCTAGTGGGAATAAAAATGGAGATGTAAGTCGACAAGATCAATTTTTTTGGATAGTGTCATATATATAGAAAGAACGCTGGTTAAATTTTGATCCTATAAGGTATATGTTAAAACTACAACTTGGCATTATAAAAATTGACTAAAATTTCTCTGACAATGGAAGTACACGAGGCGGGCGCTATACGACAATAGGACGCTTTTTTGCCTTGGTCCCCCTGTTGTTTTTTTCGCATTTTTAAAAGGTGTATGAGAATTACGCGCACTTTCTTTTAAAAATTTGGCGAGGTAGCTCCTTGCCTGAGCTGTATTCTAGACACACATTTTTGCTCATCTAACGACACAGATATAAAAGGCCAACGACGTCAACAATCTCTCAAAAGTTTTTTGGGCCAAGGCAAAAAAGCGTCTTATTGTCGTATAAGGACCGAGCCGTCATTCTGGGGACGGAAGATAATATTTTTTTATTGTGCATTCTTGTAGAGCACCCCCGGGTTGCAAGTGAAAGTGGTTTCTTTGACCCCGCATGATAATGAAAATTTTGAGAAATAACCTCCGGAAGTTTTGAAATACGACCACGATACAGTAATCACAGAAACACTTGGTTTACAAAAAAGACCAAAAAAATTTTTTTGGTTCATCCTTAGTCCCTCAAGCCTAAAAACTAAAATAGTCTGACTATTAATAGTCTGACTATAAAATTAGAAATTTCAGTGTAGAAATCGATAAAAATGATCACGATAAAAAATCACGATAATACGGGTGGTTCTTCCTTGGGAAAATTAAATTTTGAGGAGAGGATTCTATACTCTAGCCTAACCATGATATCCTTTATCGTGGTCGTATTTCAAACTTCAGGAGGTTATTTCTCATACTTTTCATTATCACGCGAGGTCGAGGGAACCACTTTCACTTGCAAACCGTGGGTGCTCTACAAGAATGCACAATAAAAAATATTATCTTCCGTCCCCAGAATGACACCTCGGGGACTTCCCTTGTATCATATAGATTCCTAAAGATGTACTCAGTCGAACATTTACGTCATTGTCTTCTCTTTCTGTATGATGCCGGAAAAACCGCTCAGCAAGTTGTCTTTTCCTGTTTCTGAGCTCAGATTAGTGCTCAGCGTATAATTTTATGCTTATAATTGACGTTTTCAATAGTTTTACAGCAAAAACATTTTTGGAAAAAAATGTAAGGGTTAGTGCGCGAACTTTCTGAACAACCCAATAGCTAAGAATCTCGGGATCATAGGACAACCTAGCTTTTTATATTTTTAAAAGAAACTTTCAATTTTTTTTTGCTAGGATTACTACTCATCATCAACTAAGACAAATAATTCTAAAATATATGGCCTACTTTTTTTTAATTTAAAAATTTCATTGTAAAATTTCATTAAATCCGTCTTTAAAAATAAAAAATCAAGCTCCGGCTTGTTCAAAGCAATTTTTTAGTCAATTTTATAATACCAAGTTGTAATTTTGACCTATACCTTATAGGATCAAAAATTTAACCAGCTTTTTTTTATGTACTACACTATCTAAAAAATTGACCTTTAACAGTTCATATCTCCATTTTCATTCATACTAACCGGCGCTTAGCCCGGCGCTTAACCAATCCTGGTCATGATCCGAAACCTACGGGTCTAGGCCTTAACAAAAAATATTGTGGTGGTTTGTTGTATAACACTCGCGATATTAGGCGGGGGAGGTGTTGTATCGCACAAGCCCATTTTTCGAAATTGTTTGCTTACCTCCAATCAAATAAATTTTGACTTCCAAAAAATCGGTGCCCTAAAACATGTAACTAAAAAAGTTATTATTAAATAAACATAACAACTAACAATATAGTAGCACTCTGATGCGGCGACTTCATAGTCCTCAACAAAAGAAGCAGTTGTATTTTCCATGTTTTTCCAAGAAAATTAAAAACGTCAATAAGTGAGAAAATAATGAAATACTAGTTTTGTGCAAAGTTCTTCTAGCATTTTTCCTGCAAGAAAAATAATAAAAGTAAATAAGTTATCTAAAAATGTTATTCAAAAAATGATCAAAATGTAGGGTATAGCGTGTGTTATATATCTAGTTTCTTTTTTATAGGTCTGAAAAAAGAAATTACATTTCCCTCTGGCCATGTAAGCCATGGACTTTATTTTTATGGCGTTTTAGCAGCTACTCTCACCTTCTGTCTAATACTAGTGGTCATGCGTTTATGTGGTCTGTGGTTGGATTTGCCTTGAAAAGGGTCAAATCTCTGGAGATACACACGTGTGAAAAAAGGTCTAAAGCAATGAAAAAAACCAAAATTTATCGAATAAATAGACTTTAAGATTTTAGATTGAGTCTTTTTTGCAAGCACAACAAGTATGTTAACAAAAAAGCGGTTCTTGTGAAAGTCGTTTTTTGAAACAGGAGGGTTTTTTTTAAATAAAATATGTAAATTGAATTGATGACCTCTGTTTGCTTATTTTGGCTCAGACGAAAAAGGCTGCAACAAACTTTATAGAAATTTTGATTTGTTTTTTTGTTGCGCATGTATAATAAACCACCTCTCAACTTAGGCTAGACTTTAGGCTTGACTCCCCAACCCTCCCCAACCCAACAACCATCCAACCCTCCCCCCTCCCCTCATGGCTAACTATTTTTTCGCTTCTTTTCAAAACCAATTGCATATTCGTGTTTCTCGACCCCTAATTTTACGTGAAATAGTCAACAGATTCTGTGAAAGATGGTCTTGGTCTCCGAAGGTAAAAAATCCATTTTTTTTAATTTCAACTCAAAGCCCCTAAGCCGCCTGCAACCCCTTCTGTATCATTATCTCATAAAAGTGGCCCTTTTTATTACCTTCCCCTCCCAATACGGCCCTTATTCCATTTTAATATGTTTTGGCGCCAACTTATAAAATAATTTTTTGAATTTTCTGGATTTTTTTTTACTTTGGGGGACCAAGGCAAACCAAAAATTTTTCTTTCACGTAAAAATCGAGGCCGAGAAACACGAATATGCAATTGGTTTTGAAAAATTCCTTACAAAAATGGTCAACCGTTGGAGGGTCAAGTAAAGTGTTACCCAACTTTAAGTACCTAAATTTTAGCCCAGACGTAAAGTTGGTGCTAGATAATCCGTGCTCAAAATATATTAGTCCTATTGATGTCTTCCGCTAAAAAACAACCAGAGAACTAAGGCAGTTTTCACGAATTTGTTTACTAGCGCCGCAAAATCACATTGCTATTAATTTAATTATAGTCGAGTCTTGCTTTAGTGTACACCTAAGGGACTGGCCTCAAGTATACACTGATGTGAGGTGTACATTAATACCAAAGTACACTAAAGCGAGAGAAATTTTCAAAACTCCGGCCAGCTGTACACTAAATCGCGAGACACCGAGAAACCTTTATTTTAACAAACACAGAAATAGTAAATAACAAAACTAGAAATTGGGGATGCCATGATGCGGAATATATGCTGGCGTGGATAGTGCGTAGAGAACATGCATTTTAGGTATCAAAAGTCTACTACCTGACACACCTACATACTATCCTGGTCCTTTTCTTAGTATCCTGATTTTAACATGCTTTTAAATCCGCATTAAGGCTATTAGATCGTGATCCGCCTGGTTTTCGTTGATAGTCTGACCCAATTAGTAGGTCAAACGATGGCAATAGAAGCAATCTTTTTATTCAAAAATGACCATTTTAGAAATGGGCATCATTGTTTTGACACCCATGTTACTCATATCGACCATACCTTGAAAAATAAACGTACTTCTGAGCTAATTTTAATGCGAAAAACAAGAGAAAGGCAAGTTATTTTTGCACTAGGACTGATATACTTTTGGTTTTTAGTTAGGTCTAGCTTACCCACAATTTCTCAAAAGAGAGGAAATATTAATATTTGACCCTACTACCGTATAGCCCCTCCCCTGGCGGAAAATGTTTTTCAAGATATGGACCATAGAAGTATCATGAGGGTTAAAAATCCATAATACCCCCCAAGGCAAAAATGTTCATTTTTTTTTTGAAAAATAACCTTGTTTAGACCCCTGCTATTTCCATCGTCTGACCCACCACTTAGATCACATTCACAAAAAAACCAAACGGAAAAGCACTTAAAATCTTAAAAATACCATAAACTCAAAAATCAGCCACCGTGAAAGTGTTGAATTTATAACTGTTGAAAAAAAATTTACAAAAGATAAAGAACACCAATTATTACTACTTTGCATGTAAAAATTTTGAAGTTTTTATAGACTAAAAGAAAAAAAGAAAAATCAATCAAAGCAAGAAAGCATAGTTCCGACTTCACTAAAAGTCATAAATTTGCTTAAAACAAAAATAGAGAGAAGTTTGAGCAAAGAAAAGCAATTGACATTTAGGTGCAGCTTAAACAATTTTGGACAAAAAAAGACAAGACGTTTGGAAACAAATGAACAGAAAACATTAGAGAGGTCCCCTAATCAAATTTTCGTCTTCTTTTCTTAAGCTTGTGTGTGTATTAAAAAATAAATAAAAGAGGAATTGGATAAGGAGAAGATTGGGGAACACACCCCATATGGGTTCCCCATAATTTACTTATTTTTTTTTGGTTGGTCAGGATGAAAAAAGAATTATTTTGATTGGCTAGTTAGATTTGCAAATAAATTAATTAGATTTTTGTTCTACACAAAATGGGTACTATTGCAGAAGTATTTTGGAAGGCTACTGTTTTTAAAAGAATTTTCGGCCTTTTAAGTAAAAGTGTGTAGTAAGGTTTTTAACATTAAACATTTTGCTTCGGAAATTTTTTGTCAGCTTACAAAAAAAATTTATAAGAGCATAAGGAGAACCAAAAAATGTTACTAATAAGGAGACCGCTCTGCAGACAGGATTAAAGTGGCCATTATGGAAGAAGAACAGTGCAAAGAGAAGAAGAGGCAGAGGGTCTGCTTTACATTAAATCTTTGGTGGCCAACCAAATAAGTGCAACAAAACGGTCTCTTGTCATAGATGTTTTTGCGGCATCATACAAGAGGAGGACATTTTTTTGCTTTGGTCCCCCTTGGTCCCCCCTTGATTTTTTGTGATTTTTTTGGCTTAGGCAAGGGTTGAAGCCACAATCTGTAGCGTAAATGGTCTTCATCAATAACAAATACCGTATTTTCTGTAATAGAAGCCCAGTGACTAATATAAGCCCACCCCCAGAGAAGGGGTTGAAAAATATAAGCCCATGGGCTTTTATTACACTCTTACTCCGACTTCGTGAACAAGTCGGAGTTGGAGCATTTCGCATCGTGAACATTCCTTATTTCAATTCTCCGACATCAACTCCAACTCTAACTCCGGATTCTTAAACAAGCCATTGAGCAAAAGCTGAAAATAAGAACAAAAGAGAAGATACCTTAGGCCAGAGTCAAAGACAGGACAGCAAAAACAGAAAAAGGCGCCGAAAATTTTTACCCAAGGCCAAAAATAAAGAGTTATTGACGTTATGTAACTTTTGTCCACAAAAAGGAAAGGAAAAAAAAAATAATGTAATACGCCAAATTAAAACGCAAGGCCGTGTTTTAACCACTCCTAAAGAATTTTATAAGCAAAAAACGATAAAAAGGTGTTTTCGGGTATTGTTTGACCCACAAAGTTGAAGAAAAAATTGGTGACCAAAATTTGATTTTCCCTTTTTGCCTTGGGGGACAAAGGAAAACCATCTAAAAAGGGTGCGTAGAGACCCAAAGATGGAATTTGAACGTATTTTTGTTGACTGGGACCTAACGCATAGAAAAGACGTAGAAAAGAAACTCGCGTAAACATGTTTTTTCATGCATCCAGAGTCAATTTTGAGTTTTTTGTGTGTAAGGTATGTGTGTGCGCATCCCAAATTCAAGCCTTTTAGTCACATTTAAGGGAAATATTGAAAAAAATATGAATCGGCGCGTTATAACTTGGCGTGTTACCATGTGACCGAAAAGTTCCTGGACAAAGTTTTCAAAGCCAATTTTTTTCAGTAAAATAAGAACATAAATGCATTTTTTTGGTATCATCAGAAAGCCCTTGTTCTCCTCTCTTGAATAGTGTATCGCTTGTCGTTTTATGTCAATAAATTCCATGCTTTAGAATGTCTGATCTGAGAGCGACTTTGGGAAGAAGGGAAGAAGCAAAGTGAGATCGCTCGTGATATGAATGTTCCAAAGCAAACAGTAACGGATGCCATCAAGCGATTTCACGAAACAGGCCGCAATGAAGACAGAGCAAGAAGTGGGCGACCAGCTACAGCAACCACTCCATCCGAAACTGTTTGCTTTGGAACATTCATATCACGAGCGATCTCACTTTGCTTCTTCCCTTCTTCCCAAAGTCGCTCTCAGATCAGACATTCTAAAGCATGGAATTTATTGACATAAAACGACAAGCGATACACTATTCAAGAGAGGTAAACAAGGTCTTTCTGATGATACCAAAAAATGCATTTATTTTCTTATTTTGCTGAAAAAATTGGCTTTAAACTTTGTCCGCGAACTTTTCGGTCAAAAAGGTAGGTACGTTATGTACCTTTTTCAAAATTTGGACAAAAGGTACATAACGTCAACGCACCAAAATAACAATTTGGAAAAAGCCCGGCGTCAAAATTTTTATATTGCTTTTTGCCAGAAATGCAACTTTGGTCCCAAAACCGAAGAATTAAATAATATTTTTGTGAAACTAAGCATTCAATCAGCACGTGAAACTATTCTTTCGCAAAAAAATTTTCTTAAATTTCCACATGTTCATTTAGTAAGCAACATTTAATAAATAAATTTAACCGCGTAAAAAGAGTAAAATTACGCAAGTGTTCTATCATGCAAAAGGAACTATGATGCGCTCTACTACCCAGCACTTCATACTTGATGGATTTTTTTCTAATAAAAAGATAGATAAATATTTGAATAAAGGAAGAGACGAGAACGGAGCTCAAATGCCTTTCGTGGGAACACTTGCTTTTTTGACCATTTATCCATATTTAAAACCTTTTAATAGACTTTAAAATGGAATATTTCAGAATTTTTATTGCAAGAAATATTTAGTAGATGTTGCTATTTAACTAAAGTCACGTTTTTTTGCTAGACTTTGTATTTGTATTTGGTTCTCAAAAGCAAAAAATTTAGATACCATTGCCTGAAAATTGCCCCTAGGCAATATCGAAATTAATTCAAAATCTCCTGAGGATTCTTCCGGAGAGGAAAAGACAATGTTTGTTGACTAAATCATAGGCTTTCAACTGCTTTTGGCTGCATATATTGTTTTAAACCTGCTTTTTTCAACCTTTGGTACATTAATTAATTACTTTAAAACTTTTGTAAAAAGAAAATAAGGCAATGGATCAGTTTTTGTAACATGTTAGTTTACTTAAATACGAACCAAGTTAACTAGGGCGTTTGATTACATTTCCCATCCTTGCTTTTTTTATATTTGAACAAAATTCAGTCGAAAATATTAGGGTTGGTTCGGTCGGTTAACCGAACCGGTCGGTTAATCAAAAACCGGGCTTTTTTGGCAAATAAACCAAAGCTGAAAACCGGTTTCAAAAAAACTGGGAAAACCGAAAACCGATTTTAGCAAAATACCGGTTTATTTGCGACAAAAATAAACCGAAAACAGGGTACAGTTCGGTTAACCGACCGAAATTTTTCGAAAAAACCGGAACCGAAAACCGGCTTTGAAGAAACCGGTTTTTTTTAACCGACCGATCAAAAAAAATCGACCGAATCCAACCCTAGAAAATATCCTTGAAAGACCATACACCAGGGCTGCATGGGATATGAAAAAATATCGGATCGGGTATCGGATATCGGATGTCAGAAAGTGCCGGATATCGGTTATCGGATACCGGATATTTTTAAAAATTTTTTTTGACACATTTCATAACAAGTAAAACGTCAGCATGTGAATTTTGTTGGCACTTATTTGAAATTCCTCGATGACTTCCAGTAGCACCACAGAAAAGTCGATTGCTTTGTGACTTTTGATTGGTGTTGCGGCCAGCACAAGAAAAGAAGGGTTAATGTCAGCGTCCAAAAAATGCACGTCAAACGAGATTAACGAACGGAAACTGAAACACAAAATATTCCAATAAGTTTATTTGGAAATGTATATTTACCTGTCTTTTGAGCTCCAAGCATCGGAGGTAAAGCAGAAGAACGGCACTTTTGACAAATCAGCAATAATTTTATGCTTCAGTTTTGTGTATATTCTTGGAATTTCTGTCTGCGTATAAAATTTGCGTGGCCTGAAATACGTAAAAGCTTTAGGGACAGGAAAAAAAGAAATCTTACTTGACTTTGTACTGTGGTGCGACAAGATGAAGAAGCTGACGAAATCCCTTTATTTCCACAATGGCAAGTGGCGCTGCATCCACACAAATCATTTCCGCAATTGTTCGATCCATAGCAATGACCTTGATCCACTGATCTGGAAACATCAACTGACTTTTACTATGCAAAAACAAAGATTCGAATAATTCAAAAAATTCTCTAAAAAAATATCGTTATAAGCCTATGCTTATCCGATTTATCCGAAAATTGGACATTTTTTCGAATATCGGACGTCAAATTTATGCCGGATATCGGATATCCGGTGCAGCCCTGCAATATACGTTTGAAGAGCTGAAGTCAATTTTTATGAGGGATGTCCATATAATTTTTAGATCAGAAACTGTTTACAAATGTTTCTGGTATAGTATCAAGCAGAGAAAATTAGTTTGAGACATTTTTGGCAACTTTTAGCAACTAAAAAATAGGGCATGGGGGCCTTAACAGCAGCATTAACCTGGATTTTAACCACTTTCACCGAAATGGGCAGAACAAAGGGCACTCATGCAGTTGGGGGCGCATTTTATATTGATTTGAGAAAATTGTTTAGATGTCTCTTAAGTAATTTTTTATGATAAAACGATATAAAAGCAATTTGCTGACACGTTACCAAAAACAAAAGTCCACAAAAATCTTTTTAAATATTTTCGACCAAAATTTGACTTTTCGTCGTGGGGAGGGTACACGACAAAATTCTCCCGCGACAAAATTCTCCCTACGACAAAATTCTCCCGCGACAAAATTCTACCGGACACTATTCTCCCGGACATTATTCTCCCGCGACAAAATTCTCCCTACGACAAAATTCTCCCGCGACAAAATTCTACCGTATCTTGCTGTTCCACATCGTGTATTGACTTTGTCCAATTTTTATACCTATTCATATGTCAATCATCTATCTCTTTGATAAAAGTCATGAATGGATTTGTACTCAATTGGGTTTAGTTATTTATTGGGGCAAAAACATTAAGTGTTTACGAATGAATGGTAGGTAGACAGGGCTCTAAGGTTTGGGTTTAATAGTATCTACAAGACCGTGCCGGTGAAAACCTAGGAATTTGTCGTACTATGTCACGACTTTGATTAAAAATTAACAATACCCCCCAGAGATCACTTTTTTATTCGGAAATCAACATAACAGTATAACATAATCGAGAAAAAATAATTGACCTATCATACGTTGGTTTCATCAATCTCATTTTGTTCAGACAAAACTCCATCAGGGATTTCTTTTGCGATTCTTCTTCGAATTTCTTCCAGTTGGTTTTGCTCAAACTCGGAGCGCACTTCACGCGACACGGATTCCGCGAATAGACAGACAAATACGCCACAATCATAGCTATTGCTTTGCTGAGGGATCGTCTTAAAAAAGAGCGGGTCAAAAATTAAAAAATTATGCGAAAATACTTTGTCGTTGAAACCTAACCAATTGACTGGATCAATTGCTTCGTGTCCCCTTCGCATAGATTCCTGCTGCAAGTATTGCCTACAAAATTCAATGATAAAAAGTAAGTAAATAAGATCCTACTTGATTAAGGAGAGACACTTGTGACCATCACCAAGGAGAGAATCGTAGTATATCAGCCTTTGTTTCTTTATTTTGACTGCCTAAAGGAAACATTCTGTTTTTAAGTTATTTTTGACGAAAAATTTGCCATACCACGAGAGCCCAATGACCAGGAAGATAAATTGGAACTAGAAGAATATCGTGTTTGAAGATATCTTCGTGTCTTGTCCATCCGAGAACTGATCCTACACCACTCAAAGAAAGTTTGACGTAAAACTTTGTGTCGAAAGCGACGACCTTAAAATATTAGAGTCTAGTTAACCAATTGAATAGAAATAATACCTTTGGTAAGTGGAGATTCTGTTTTGATCTGTAGGCGATTAACTGCAGGTAGTAGTCAATGATGTTATCATTGATAAGTTTCCCAGGCTCTAGTTCTAATAGGGCTTAGAAAGAAGAGCATCCATCTGGAAGACAAAAGCATAAACGGATAACCATAAACATAGTTAAATCAACAAATAGTAGCAGTAAATCTAGCAAAGTGATAAGTGAGAATGTCGCGGGAGAATTTTGTCGTAGGGAGAATTTTGTCGCGGGAGAATAATGTCCGGTAGAATAGTGTCCGGTAGAATTTTGTCGCGGGAGAATTTTGTCGTAGGAGAATTTTGTCGCGGGAGAATTTTGTCGTGCTCCCCGTGGGGACCAAGGCAAATAAAACTTTTGGTCAATTTTTTTTTGAATTTTTTTTTACGTAAGGAAGTGTCAGAAAATTGTTTTTTTAATCATTTTTAGCACATAAAAATTAATTAGGAAACGTGTGAACACTATTTTTAAATCAATATAAAATGCGTCACCCGCACTGCGTAAGAGCCGAACAAAGACCTATTTTTTAATTTTTAGGGTTGTTAGTAACTTGTTACACAGTTAACTCAAGTTTTCAAAAAAATTTCACCTTATTTCTTGTTTTTATGCTATTTTTTCTCTAAAATTCCGAGCAGGTCACCCCACGTTTGAAAGCCTAGAATGTGGGCTACCCAATTGTATAAAAATTTATTGGTTTAGTTTACAAGAATGTATATATTTTATTACAAACACTTTCGAATTATTTCGAACTATTTCGAATTAAAAGTTCTAAAATAATTCGAAAGCGCTTGCAATAAAACATATACATTTTTGTGAACTAAACCAAGAACTATACCATTAGCCAATATCTAGGCTTTAAACGTGGTGTGACCTGCTCAAAATTTTAGAGAAAAAATAGCATAAAAACAAGAAATAAGATAAATTTTTGATTTTAAGATTTTTGGGTACTGAAAAAAATCTAAAAAGCGGGATCGACTAAGATAAAGGTGATCAAGAAAACGCAAAAAAACAGATTTGCAAAATAATTTTCCTGGGCTGAGATATAGGTGCTTAAGGGTGCCCGTCTATTAGAGGTTATACGGTAACTGTGTAACAACCCTACTAATTTTGCAACACGATTTGTTCAAATTAAAAAAAAATATTATTACTTTTTTAGGAAGCTAAATATGTCTGAATTTTTTTTGAAAGACTTAAATGTAACAAATGTTACAAATGTAACATGATTTTATCAAGTGTATATTACGCTATACAAAGTGCGTCAATTTTCATAGATAGCAGTTTTTCCGGTCATGTTTTAACTTTTTGACAAAAGTATGCAAATCGCATAGGTTTTAAGAACTTCTACTAGCAAGACAAATAAAATACTTCCTCACAAACAATTTGATTGACCATAAACTTTTAAACATGTAAACAAAACACTTCTTAACTTTGTCCAAATAAAGGAAAAATTTTAATGAAGGGCTTTTTCTAAGGCAATTTTTCGAAGGAAGGGAAAAACTTCTGTTTTCAAGATTGATTAAGAACAGAAGCTAAGAATGGCAAAAACTTAATTTATGATGATTCCAGTCTTACTAAATTTTCTGTTTTTTAAGGGAAAGAAAACAAAAGAAAAGCTGCCCGCAAATTGATGGACTATTTCCAAGGGGATTCGTTCCTCTCTTTTCACTACCACAATAGCAAAGAAACTCTCAAAAAATAGAATATTTGGAACAACTTCAAAGGGCTGTCTAGTGTATTAGGTCTTTTATTATAACTTTATTATAACTAGTGCCCAAAACTATTTAAAGTAAAAAAAAGTAAAAAAGTACTAACTAGATTGAAATATACCATATAAATTTGCCTTCTCTGATAGTTGGTCTATCTAGGGTCAAATGAATATTATAAAATACAAAAAATCACATCCGAACTCCTACCCCTGAAATAATCAACGTTGTTCTTGACTAGGTTAACGATCCCTTTGACACTTGTTGGCTCTATCGCTCAATAGGGGGGTGGATGTTTGCCTTGGTTCCCCCTGTTGCCTTTTGTGGCTCGTTAGTCTTTTTCTCGGGCAAGGGTGGCCAGCGTATATGTTAGGACAAACTGAAAGTTCTTTGTCGAACTACATCTTTTCCTCTAGAATCTATCTTAGATGCGTCGGCTAACTTAGAAATCGTATGGTGTTTCATTCGTTTCGCCCTTGTTAGCCACTAAATGTTTTGCCTTGAATTTAAGAAAAATTAGGAAGTAGAAAAAGAGGCATGTAAAATAGATGAGAAGTAGGTGCTGAAGCTTTACTGAACTAGATATATAGCCTATAATTATTAAAAGTACGTATTAGTTTTTAGGCCATTAAGTAAGATAGTAAAAAACAATGACGACTCAATGAGTCAAAGACATTTTTTTTGATGTGTTTATGTTGAGTACATTTGCTTTCTTGAAATACAATATTATTTGTCATTTATTTGTCATCATTATTTGTCAAACAATGACAATATATATATTATATTATATATATATATACAGTCAACTCTCGATTTAAAGAACCCCTGGGGACCGACAGAAATGTTCGTTAAATCGAGAGTTTCGTTAAATCGAGGGTTCGTTGTTGGTGTACAATTTTTATTGTAATGTTCGTTAAATCAAAAGTTGACTGTGTTTGCTTAACAACGCTGAATCAATAAAACTTTATTGCATCAACAATAACAACAATGTTCAAGAATTAGATTCGAAGAAATCCAAATTCCTCGAAATCCACTTCTTCGTCGCCAGGGCCTTCCGTTCTCGAGACATCTTCTACGATTTCAGCCAGCAAAAGAGTAGCACCTTGAAAATAATTAACTAGTGAAGAAAAAATAATGTGTAATTGATAATTACATGTAAGCACCAAATCATCCACAGCAATGAAGTCGGACACCGTCGCTTCATGATCATCACCTTCTAGCTGCTGAAGTTCTGTCCAAGCATCGATCAACTCATCCTTGACGTCCTTGTCGACAAGACATTGTTTTTCGTAAACAGTAAACAAAAACAGGAAAATTAGTGCTGTTAAACAAAAACACGTTAAAAATTGAAAGTTTCGTTAAATCGAGAGTGACTTTATCAGTAGGAATTCCAAAAAAGGTTCGTTAAATCAAGAGTTTCATTAAATCGAGAGTTTCTTTAAATCGAAGGTAAGCTTTACCTTATTTGAGATTTAACCGACCAAATCACGTTCGGAGGTTCGTTAAATCGAGAGTTTCGTTAAATAGAGGGTTCGTTAAATCGAGAGTTGACTGTATATATATGGCTTGGTCTATTTAACTGGTTAAATTTTTCTTGTCTCGATGAAATTTTAGTTTTATTCGAAAGAGAAAGCTCCAGGCCACAGAATGATACTAAAGATTCATAATAAAGGGTTATTTTGTAACACCAAAAGGGTTGCCAGAAAAAAACTTACACCTCCAACCACCGGAGTCATTTAACATAGACCGTTTTAGACTTCTACACTCTTTTTATTATACAACTTTTTTTAACATTTTAATTATGGAGAGGTTGAAGCCAGGTCAGCCTTCCTTGCTAGGCCGATGGGCAATACAACAACAACCAGTTTAAATGGCTAAGAAATAAAGCTCAAGTTTATCGGATCAGCCGGCCAGCCTCCAAAAATTAAGACTGAAAATCTAGAAATTTTTCGACAACTTAGCCTGAGAAATATTTTGCCTTAGAATGATGATATCACAATCATCGCCAGGGGTGCATGAAAGTCTAAGGCTTAAAAAAGTGTGGAGCAGAAATTTGGAAATAGAATTGTAATGCTGTGTTGCCGAATCGACTATTGTCTAGTTTCATTCTATTGCCTACAGCTTCTTCTTTCAAATAAAAACGAATTTTTGTGGAGACAAGAATGGTGGCCAAAACAACTGCACTGCTAAGAAATGCCGCACCCTGTAGAATAAAAAAGTAAGGTTGCACTTTTGATGCCTAAAGGCAAAAGTGTCTAAGCTGCAAGGCAATATGAAGAAAACAATAATTGTTTTCTTTTAGAAGACAAAATAATTGCACATAATCGCCTTTTACTTTTTACAGGGGTCAAACAATTTTTAGGAAACTATTAAAAGACATCTGGCATAAAAGAGAGGCAACATAAAATGCGTAATTATAATTGTTTTTTATTTAAAAACATTGTCGGAAATTTTAAAATTCGCGTTCTGCAACAAAACAGTAAATATAAAAATTTTTATTTAGGAAAAAATAAAAATAGACATGGAAGCTCTATCAATTTTGTCTGAAAGCGTGTGTTGTCATGTGATGCGCTTGACTGTTCAAAGCTATTGATTTTTCGCATTGATTTTCGTATGCAGTGCGGCTATTGAATGTGCTAGATTTTTAGTTTTTCACAGGTAATAACAAATTTTAACTGGTTTAAATAGCTTCTAACTAAATAATTTTTTTCTGTATGATTGCACCGTACGAGAGCCTTGCAGTTTCATTTTAAATTCAAACAAAATGAGGTCTAGTGTCAACAGGGCTCTCACAAGGGAACCGATCGAACTGTACGATCGATTCAAAAATTCTGACAATACCATCTTGTAGAGCATGGTCGATTTACTACATAGAATTTCAATATTTTTTGCTAACAGACAGAAAAAATCAAATTTTGATACTCGAGAAACATGTCAAAACAGACCAAAATCGCCTTGGTCCCCCCTGTGGATTTTCAATAAAATATTTTCTATAGTCAAGCCACCATATAATGACACCCCGAACGTTCGATAGTATCGAATCGATACCCAACTGGGTCCGACACTTTTTTTTTCACACATGCGTTAAAAATAGAGTCGCACTTTTCTAACTATTGAGCTTTTGGGGGTGTCACTATATCAAGGGTAGATTGTAAACAAATACGTTTTTAAGAACCCACAGGGGGACAGTTTGTGGCTCAATGTTTTTCGAGTCTCCATATTTGATTTTTTCTGTCTGTCAGCAAAAAATATTAAAATTTTATATAGTAAATCAACCATGCTCTACAAGATGGCCTTATCAAAATTTTTGAATCGAATCGTACAGTTCGATCAGTTCTCTTGTTAGACGTCTTTTTAAAGTCCTTTTTGGGACCCAAAATCTTTTTTAATTTTGAGATTTAATGAAATTTTGAATTGAAAATTATTGTAAATTTTTTATTGTAAATCGATTTTTAGGGGAATGTGAATTTGAAAAAGAAGTAGTTTAGCCTCATTTGTGACTCAAACTGTAAGTTCCATTGTATAATACCTTGTTTGTCCAATAAATAAATGAATAAAAATAAATAAATAATTTTTATTTTGAAACATTAACATTAGGCATCAAATTTATTAAAACAAGTATTTAAAAACTATCTTTTGCGTATAAAAGTCATGATATTCTGAGATTTCAGATCATCATTAGCAACCAGTATAGCTTTTATTGAACTAACTCTGTGCTTTTTTTCAAAATCATAAAGCATGTGAAGACAGTCCTGTCGAATGGTTTTGTTCATTGTTAGGAAAAAAACTGCAGGCATGCCTAAAGTATTTAAAATTATTACTTTTTGACAACTAAGAATCTACTCTAAAAAATTTACTATTAAATCAAAGTGCCGTATTTAGTCGTATAGCTATTTAACGTAATTTAGGGGACCGGTTAAAGGTGGCCTTATATAGGAGGTGGCCTTATATCGTGATGTTTTTACAAAAACATTGGTCGGAGTACACTATCTGTACCTGGCCGAAATCGGGTTTTAACCACTTCTAAGGCAGTTTCAGACTGTCTAAACGATAGAAAACGTGTTTTTAGGGCTCGGAAAGACATTTTGAAACGAAAAATTTTTGACCAAAATTTGACTTTTTTGCCTTGGAGGACCAATGTAAACCAACCTAAAAGGAATCCAAATACTCTGAACACAAAGAATTACCATATATAATGGTATTGTACCCCATTTTTATCATTGGAAATGGGCGAAAAGAGCTTCTTTATGCAATTTCGATCATGAGTCTTGCTCGGAATCATGTCTAAGATGAGTGAGTGCGTGCACCCCAAACTCTAAAGCCCCCTCAAGCTCCCACGCAGGGATCGCAGGGGGCTTGTGGGCTTGAAGTTGAAATGCGTACACGCACATACCTGAAACACAACTCACTTGAAAGTGACTCTGAATGCATGAAAAAAGCATGCATACCATAGTTTCTATATGCGGTGGGCCCCAGTATTCAAAACTATGTTTAGGGTTCTATTTAAAAATCCGGTGCCAAAAACAGCTTGGTCCATCTGTTGATTTTTCATATAAAACAACTTGGCCCCACCCGGTTGTTTTTTGTTAAAAAATTGCACAGACTTTTTTATTACACACGAGACATCAATATCATTTAAACAAATTATAGTTCATAATTATGTATTCGATGTACCATAGATACGCGCTCAAAGAAGAACTCAAGGATATTTTTCTATCGACATTGCAATTTTGGCGGAATACTGCTTCAGCAACGTATGATTCTTTCAATTGTTCACTTGTACCTCTTAGACGCTTGATCTTATGCTTAACATGATTCCAAAAGCCTTCGATTTTGTTCGTATGTACACGTAACACATTATTGCTCTTGTCGATTACGGATCTAAACACAACTAAGACAAAGTGATTTGAAACGATCGAAAGAATTACCTGGCAAATTCTCTTGTGTGACATATGATAAAATGACTATATCCTATGCCTTTTCCCAATTGCCTTCCAAGCTTCTTGTACGCCGGCCATTCGTCAGATAATATTGTTGTGCCAGGCTTGATTCTCTTCTTGATTATTCTCAGCAGAGTTGATTTCTTTCGATCAGAGACACGGAACGCAAATGCTTTTCCTTCTGGACCTCTTTCAATTGCACCAAAAATCCATTGCTCGTAGCTACGTCTTTTTTTCCAGGGCTGTATATTCGCTTAGCAAAGCATGTTTCATCGATCTCGATAATAGCAGAAGATCCCCCAATTGATGTAGCGTTGAAACAATAACTGAAAATGAAATTGGATTTCAAAAAAACACAAAGATAATATTACTTGCAAAATATTTCTCTGTGCATATTGAGCTAGTCTACAACGCTTGGTCCTACAAGATTCAATTCACGGCAGATATGCTTGTTGTCGAAATCCACCGACGACATATACGAAAGAAGCAATAGATTTGGAAGAGACAGATTGGACCGCTGATAGAAAGAACCGGATCTGATTGATTTAGATAAACAGACAACCCCTTTTGATTTGCAAATCCACTGAATAAATAATTGCACATTTTTAGCTGAAAACATTTCAAAATAAGACCTGGATACCATATTGCATTTCTGATCATTTGACTACACGCATTTGATCATCACAATGTTCGCACATCATCGTATTCTTGATAAGGTTAAGACTAACCATTGCTGAAAGCACTTCACTGTTTGTCATAGCGAAAAGAGAACGCATTGAAATTGTCTTAAAATCGAGTACTTGTTTCACAAACAACTTTTCAATCAAGGATAGCTGTGCTTTCATGTCTTCAGCCTGAAAATATATTAGGTAATTGTTAGGAACTGAGATCAGACTAACTATATAAAAATGAAAAAAATAATTCTAAGAGATGACACGAAAAAAGTATGCCCAGGACAAAAAGTGGTTTTTTTAAATACTGAAAAATAACAGGGGGACCAAGCTGTTTTTGGCACCGGATTCTTAAATAGAACCATGTTCAACACATCCGAAGTCACTTTCGAGTGATTTGTGTCTAGGTATGTGGGTGTGCGCATCCCAACTCCAAGCCCCCAAGCCCGTGACTCTGGATGCATGAAAAAGAATGCATACCAGAGTTTCTATAGCGGTCGGCCCCAGTTAACAAAACTATGTTCAAATCCCATATTTTGGGGGTATCCACGTACCCTTTCCAAGTGGTTAACCCTGGTCCCCCAAGGCAAAAAAGTCAAATTTTGGTCAATTTTTTTAAATGTCTTTTCTGGTCTTAAAAATACGTTTTCTATCGTTTAGACGGTCTAAAACTGCCTTAGAAGATGATAAAACTCGATTTCGACCTAGTACAGATACAGTCTACTCTCGCTAACCCGCCACTTTGAGCCCGATTTGGTTGGCCGACTGAAAAAAGAAAGAAACTTTGTGCCCGCAAACCCACCATCTTGCTAACCCACCACTCTAGATAACCCGCAACCCCCGAGTGAGTGCGCACAAATAAAATGCCTCTCGATAACACCCCACCTCTCAAGTTCACTAACATTCAACTAAAAAATATCAAAAAAGGTCAACTTTTGTCAATTCCAACATGCCACCTTCAAAACTGACGATGAGTCATTTACGAAAGAAGAAGAAGACGAAGCTGTAGATGAATTCCTCCTTGCCTGGGCCAGTATTCAAGATCTTGATGATATCGATGAAGCAGCCATAATGGACGACCACATCGACGATCTTCAGATTAACAATTTTAATGATATGCTTGTTATTTTAGATGACGCCTAGACTCTGAAGGAAATTGCGGAAGAGGTAAAAAATATATTTGTGGCATTGTGTGTTTAACCCACTTTTTGAAGACTGCTCTCAAGCAAGTTACTACTTATTTTGTAGCTCATCTCAGGGGCTACAAAATGCAAGTAAGTTGTCTGAGAGCAGTTTTCAAGAAGTGCTCAAAAACAGAATGCCAAGAGCATGATTTTGAACGAGGAGCTGGCGGAATAATAGAGGCTAAGGCTCTGTTATGATGTAATTTTACGCCAAATCAAAAGTTACACCACATGGGAGGTGCTCTTTTTAAATTTTTTTGATTTTGGCTTTTTGCAAGTTCATAAATTAGAAAAGGAGTAGAAAGGGAGCAACTATTTCCTTACCATGAAGCAAACACCAAGCATAAGATGCCAATAGAACTAATTCTGCAGTTACTGGAAATATCTGTAGGTAATCATATAGCCCAGAGCACGAAGCATTCATACCCGCAATAAACAAAGCTTGAGAAAACGCCTAAAAGTTTTAAATATAACCCTACTTTACACTTAAAACCGTTTTTTACCATCTTTTGTGCCAATGACATGCTTTTAGCTTTTATGCTCGGCACATCTGTTACAGAGTTCTTCACAACAAATATCATAATGAACAAAATATACAATCCACATATGGCTACGCATATTACAATGTTGTGGCAAGTCTGCCATTTGTTCGAATACTGAAACTTATGTTAAAATATTTAAATTTATAAGTAGGGACCCGAAATCTAAGCATTGGAAAATTCAAAATATGCAATAAAATGCTTAAATTTGAGCTAAAAACGTAAAATATGCAAACAACTGTATATTAATAACTGTATAATTTTCCGTATATAACACGAGAAATGGTACAGTTATCAGCTTACAGTTATCAATTATATTAAATTTTTACGAGAAATTCTGCAGTTATTAAATTGGTTTTCTAGTCGGATTCCGGCATTTTTAGACCGAATTCGTGATATTTTTGTAATTTGTGATACAAATATGCGCAAAAATTGCAAAATATGCACTAAAAACGTGAACTGTACAAGACATGCTGCATAAAAGTACGAATGAAGTGCCAAAACAAGGCTAAAAGTTTGTTTTTTGTAAATAACTCTTGAAATTATTGCTTGAATATCCACAGAAAAATATGCATTTGCATAGAATTTTAATCCTTACTTATGGGATATTAACTTACTTGATGATCCACATCTAGAATATAGCCGATGTGAGGATTAAAAAACCAGGCTACTGATATTGAACTGAACTTGGAAGTCTTTGTAAAAGTTACAAAACAAAGTCCATATAAAAAAGTCGTGGCTATCCACACCCAAGTTTTTTTCCCATAAAATAATTTACGAGAAATATTGGGAGAAATTACTTCAAAACATCGACTAAGAGCCAGGATCACGGCTGTACTTGACTCCGTCACCCAGCAAACTAAATATTAGGGTTTGAAAGTGTATTTCAGAATCTCAAAAATAGGCTTACAATCAGCAAGGGCTCCTTAAAATAATAAAATGATAAAAATGGTCAATCTATATCTAAAATTTTTTTTGCGGTTTTTAATGATGAAGTTAAAACTAGGGTTGTAAAAAAGAGAATTTGACTATTCATTTTTTTTAATTCCTGTGCAGAATAATTTTGACCTGTTAAAATCAGTCATAATATTTGGATGTTTTCTATATATCGTGTGTCACACAGTTAACTTAATTTTTTCTAATTTTTTTGACTTTAGTCCTTGTTTTTATCCAATTTTTCTTCCGAAATTAGGACCATTGGAAATAAAATGGTATATAAATTACATCCTGTGCAGAATAATTTTCCTCAAATGTCTTTGAGGAAAATAGCCTCTGTCGCGAGCGGCCACGGCCACCAGCTCGTGAATTGGAAAAAGGGGAATGGAGGGGATATTTGATCCCACTCCCTTTGGATCCGCAGGGAATCGCCTTAACCAATAGGCCACCAAACCTCAGGCTGGGAAAGTGAAGAATTTTGTAGACATCACTTGCGTCGAAGACGCAACACCTCAAATCATTCAAATATTTTTGAACAAGGGACCACGCCTATCGGCGCCTCTATAGTATTTCGAAATTTCAATGAGGGGCTATGACTTCATTCATAAAAATAGGTATATCCCCTATTAGAACTTATTTTTTTCGCCTGTTCTTTTTTTTAAACGAAAGCTGACATTCTGGGGAACACGATGGTATTAGCGACAAAAGTGGTTTCGCTATCTACGACCCGTTCTGGCCTTCGAAGTAAAAAAGCGTTAACCAACCACCCACCCGGCCACATGCCAAATACTATATAAGATATTTTTATTCAAAGATATTTAAATGATCAAAGAGTATAAGATCAATATAAGAAGATGATCAAAGATCATCTTCTTTGAAAAAGAGACATTTTTGTGAACTAAACCAAAAAATTTATATACCATTGTGTAGCTAACATTCTAAGCTTTGAATTTTGGGGCAACATGCTCATAGAAAAGAATGCATAAAAACAGGAAAAAAGGTCACAATTTTAAAAAAAAATCGAGTTAACTGTGTGACAAACGTTTTTAACACGGGAAAGGCCGACCGGGACAACGGTTCACCTGGGCGGTTTTCGACCTGCCAAACACGAATTTCCCACTTTCAGCAATTTTTAGATATCAAAATCCCCTCAAATGACCCCCTTTAGTTTTTGTGTCCAATTTTGGACACCCTTTTTTACTTTCCTATGGATTGTGTCATTTTGTTGGGGGCAAACGCTCATCTTATACTCACTAGAAAGCTCTGTTTCTGCGCTTTTCAACGCGCCATCATGCGCTACAGATCGCTATATATATGGCCACTAAAAACGCAAAAGAATCCGGGGACAGCGTTTTCAAAAATCGACCTTCCGACGAAAATATGAGTCTATTTACCACCAGAAAGCTGTAACCGTAAAAAAAAGAGCAGATTCGGAATCAGCGCTAAAAACTGCGTCGGATAGCAATTTTTTGCACCATTTTTGTCTTAGAAAATATCGGGATATTAACGTCTAAGCACCAGGAGAAATATAACAATGAAGTATAATTTATATTTTTTCAATATAATTTATACAAATACATAGCACAACATCAAACGTTAGGCAAAGAACATTCTTGACAAAGAAGATTGTTACGTTTAGAAGCTAGTGTTGGACACACTGTCTTGCCATATGCTTCACATTGATGGCGGGTGTTGACCTTCTGGTTTGTGGGGCACAGCGCACATCTGCCGACGACTTTAGGCTCCATGGATTTCGCTTGGCTCCAAGTCAAATTTTGTGTCGCAGGGGGAGCTGACGCTTTTCGTGCAGGTGAAGTGCTCTTGCAGTCCTTGCAGTAGACTACTTGGTTGGCATCGTTGAGGCAAACGTGCCTGCCACATTTCTGAAAAGATTTACTTATTGTTAACGAGATTATTGCAATATAAAACCTGGCAGTCTTGTGCAGTCTCGTTGTGGAGGTATTTGGTGTGGGAGTCAACGCAGGTCCAAAATTTGATGCCGAACTTCGCCGCCTTGCTTGGGATAAACATTCGGAAGATGCACCGCCCTCTGAAACCCACCAGGGTCTCATCCACAGTGACGAATTCTCCAGGCTTGTAGTTCTCATTGCAGTTGGCCATGAATTTCTCAAACACCTGAAAATATATTCTTGCTATTTACAGTGTGCAAAAATTAACCTCTCTAATTGGTGCCAATTTATTGCCCTTTTTCCGCTTAAGCTTGCTGTCAAATCGAATTGCGCGGATGAGGATTTTGTACCTATTTCGGGAGAAAGTGAGGTGAGCGGGAAGCGAGCCAGACTCAGTAGCAAATATTGAGTCGACAGAAACTCCTTGGAAACCGCTAATACCAAGGTTTAGCCACAATCCAAGAAACTATACAATAAAAATTTGAAAAAGCTAAGAAAAGGGCATTATAACATACTGCTTTCATCTCGTTTTCATTTGTAGGATCAAGTGGAGGAGGTTTGCCTGAACCTTCGCGCTCAAACTTCTTTTTTAGAACGTCAAACTCCTCATTGATGTGCTTCACAATACTAAAAAATTGTTTATAATATTTTACTTGAAAATTTAGACTCACATTTTGATAATCCGCACAGAAATGAAACAGCCAAACAGATCTGACTCGGAGTCAGGATTTTTGGGCTGTTCAGGAAAAGGATTGTAGGGCGTAAATGTCTCAACTCTGGGTGGCGGATCGGCTGTCCAAGTTCCGGCTGTCGATTCATATCGCTCTCGACGACAGGCGGATTGCAAGTCCGGCAATGGAGAGTCGTCGTCCTCAAAGTCAGAGACATCATCATCATATTCACTTTCAGCATCACTTTGCTCATTGTCACTTGAGCCAGAAAACTCATAATCAGTCATGGCAATCAGCTAAAACAAAAATATACACGAGCCCAAAAAAAAATAAAAGTAAATAAAACTAAACTGCGTGGGAAACAAGTGATTTTTTACCTTATATTATCATCACGAAATCTCTTATCCGCTGTTTAGACGTTAATATCTCGATATTTTCTAAGACAAAAATGGTGCGAAAAATCACTATCCGACGCAGTTTTTAGCGCTGATTCCGAATCTGCTCTTTTTTTTACGGTTACAAGTTTCTGGTGGAAAATAGACCCATATTTTCGTCGGAAGGTCGACTTTTGAAAACGCTGTCCCCGGCTTCTTTTGCATTTTAGTGGCCATATATTTAGCTATATGTGACGCATGATAGCGCGTTGAAAAGCGCAGAAATAGAGCTTTCTAATGAGTATAAGATGAGCGTGTGCTCCCAACAAAAATGACACAATCCATAGGAAAGTAAAAAAGGGTGTCCGAAATGGGACACAAAAACTAAAGGGGGTCATTTGAGGGGATTTTGATATCTAAAAATTGCTGAAAGTGGGAAATTCGTGTTTGGCAGGTCGAAAACCGCCCAGGTGAACCGTTGTCCCGGTCGGCCTTTCCCGTGTTAAATAGTTGTTTTTTATTTGTATAAAAATTTATTTTGTCTGTGCATGACAGTTTTAGTTCTCTCAAGCTGGTTTTCTGAAGAAAAAAAATTTGACTGTTCAAATTCGCAAAAAAAATTTTAGTGGTATAATTTTGATTGGTAGTAACTCTGTGTTTTTAATTTGGCTAAATTAGCTTTAGTAGTCTAATTTAAAGCGTCGAAAGTTACCTGCAAAAAAGGAAAAAGTAGGATATGAGCAAAAAACAGCGCCAACAATAGCCATATAACCCGTTGTTAATCCACATATTGGCAAACAGATGACATCAACAATTCCAATAAAGAATAAAAACTTGTAGCAACTTTGCTCTAGACGTTTTCCAAGAGCGATAAGGCAGGGAATATAAAGAGACTGAAAACATAAAATCTCTTTGTGTTTTTTATTTTTATACTTACAATAAAGATTGTAGCTAAAACCATGAAAATTGTTCCTGCAACAACATGCTGGCGACTTTCTAGTGGCACTTGGTCAATACTATAGATGTTGCAGTTGTAGAGTTTTTCGTACTCAGCTGGTCGAAAAAAGTACAATTCCATCACTTAAAAAGATTCTTATATTTAGAATAACATATAAATTAATAGAGCCACATTTCCTCGTTCAAATCTCATTTGGGCTACAGTACATAATATTGCTTAGCCCCAAAATGGCCCTTAATGGCTTCCTAAAGCGGTTTTAACCATGAACATAAGAAAACAATAAAAATATTCGGAAGACATTTTAAGCAGGATTTTTTTTTGGAAATTGGAAAATTGTTTTTTTGTCTGTCGTATCAAATATTTTATTATTATTATTCAAGCATATAAGTTTTCTTACTTTACAAGTTGATGATTGATAAAATCACGGAAATTTGACTTTTTAACCTCGGTATTTTACCCCATTTTGGTAATTGGAGCTGGGCAAAAAGAGCCTCAGTATCCACTTTGAAGATGAGTTAAGCTCGGATTCATGTCACAGGTAGGTCTTTGCGTGCATCTCTAACATTCAACACCGGGGGCTTGGGCTGGCGTTATTAGCTACTAGCGCTTTTTTGCCATAGGGGAGCAAGGTATGCCAGTTCTCGGGGGTTCTTAGATGCTAGAGAGTTAAAGCTTTCTACTTATCTTAGAGATGAATCTGAGCAAAACTAGTGATAATAAAATGAATCCCCAGACTCTTTTTGCCTTGTTCCCTGAGAAAAACGTGGTAAAAACCACCGAATAAGGTATCAGAGTACCGTCCAGAAAATTGATTTTTAGTCAGTTATTTTTATTATTCGCTTCCAAATCGTAATTGCTCTCTCTTTGTGTGCAAAAGTGGCCAAAACATAAAAAAAGGTGTGAACAGGTTTTCGCCCTAGGAGGATTGTGCCATTGCCAGCGAGTTTATTTACATGGCCCTGGGCAAGTTAACAGCTTGATAGTATAAAATATTTAGAAAATACTTCAATTTGAATTGAAGTTAGTGTCGTTTTATTTTACGACACTTTCAGTGACCGATCTCGCTATACTTTGTTTCTTGAAAAATAAATAAAATCATAATAAAATGCAAAAACGATGCAACGGCTTTTATAAAGTCCAATTCATGAATTTTAAATTATGTTGCCTGCAATTTATGTTTTTTGAGTAACCAGACTTATTACAGTAAGAGTTATTAAAAGCACTTTTATGTCTGGCTTTTCAAATGTCAACAATAAAAAAATGTTTGAACAACAAACATCCGCTCAAATATTAAAGCTGCACACGAAAAAAGGTCAAATGTACAGGGTGTCCCATCTTCGTCCGACGCCTGCTTTTGCCCATAACTTTTCGTAATTCATTCCGATTTTGCCAAAACAAAATTTTTTTCAATGCTCGTAAGAGTGGGAGAAACAACATGACATCAAGCTTGTATATTTAAGCTAAAAATATTTTAAAATTGACACCGGAATATAGACCAAAAAGCAAATTTTCAAAAACCCTTTAAAAAAATCAACGTCTGGAAACGCACTGACAGAAGATCAACACGATAAGAAAAACCAAATGCTTATTTGAACAGCTAGGAACTTTCAAAGCCCAATGCGAAGGTTCCCCATCTTGCATGAAGACCAGATTATCAAATTCATACATCAGATGAGCAGTGGTTCAAAGACCATTGAAATCTTCTTTTTCTGGTCTATACTCCGGTGTCGATTTTCAGATAGTTTTTTACCTCAAATATTCAAGCTTGATGTCTTCTTGTTACGACCATTTGAAAAGTAGTTTAGCGTAATCGGAATAAATTACGCAATGTTATGGGCGAAAGCAAGCGTCTGACGAAGATGAATCAACCTGTATGCACAGTCGAACCTCAATATAACGAATTCTCGATATAACAAAACCTTTAATATGACTAATGTTGTGAAACGAGCGTATGCTCAAGCATATTCTTGAGCATTTGCTTGAGCATATGCTCGGCCTATGAAAAGCGATCATATTTTATTGAAAAACATTTTAAAATTTTTAATATTTGGGTGACATTAAAATTAGGTGTTAAAGCGGCATACTCGCCGCCTATGGGAATATTTTGAAAGGCGGGTACCAGGTATGCCTGGTTTAATATTTAATAATTTGCATATTTTTTTAAATTTGAACTTAAAATTTACCCGGCATGAAAAAAAGCGTTTATTGGAGTTTCGAATCTTGTAAAAATTACGATGCCAATGTATCGAGTAAACAGTAAACTGTACAGTTAGCTGTACAGCCACAGTTAACGGTCATCTGATATACCGTAAATACTCTGATAAACGGGCACCCCTACAGTTAACCATTTTCAAATTCGTTTTGCTTTTTTATCCCTAGCATTGTTTATTTTTCAAAACGTAGGACCACTCATTTTGCACAGTTTGAAAGATCTACAAAATCAGCTGTCGTACGTTTTAAAAAATAAACAATGTTGGAGTTAAAAAAGCAAAACAAATTTGAAAATAGTTAACTGTAGGGGAGCCCGTTTATTAACGTATTTACGGTAAGCAATTTTGTCGAAAAATGAAATAGACAAAAATGAGGTACCCCAAGTTTTCGCGCTGCGCGCAAAAACCACAGTATTTTAAAATATATTTTTTAAACAAGCTAAAAAAAGGTACTTTTGTTGTTTGTCCCAGCACTATTATACAAGGAACCACAGGCGCCTGTCGGCGCCTCTATAGTATTTCGAAATTTCAATGAGGGGCTATGACTTCATTCATAAAAATAGGTATATCCCCTATTAGAACTCATTTTTTTCGCCTGTTCTTTTTTTAAAACGGAAGCTGACATTCTGGGGAACACGATGGTATTAGCGACAAAAGTGATTTCGCTATCTACGACCCGTTCTGGCCTTCGAAGTAAAAAAAGTGTTAACCACCCACCCACCCACACATGCCAAATACTATATAAGATGTCAATCATGTACATATATTGATATATATAATATATTGATTTTTGTTTATAATTGTTTAAATATGCCCCAAAAATTATAATTTGAAAAATTTGATACATTTTTCCTACAAGTTTTGTTTAATAATTTTAAATGGATAAATGTGCATATCAATTAAAAATTATGGTGCTAGGACAATCAGCATAAGTACCGAAAGTACACCAAAAAATAAGATATAGCTTTTTGACGTAAAAAAATATATAACTGTGCGTCTAGAAACCAAAAATTTTGAAACATACAGAGAAAAAAATCATAGGATAATTTAAAATCTGAACCTTTCATACATTTTTTAATGTTATAGTCGACCTTATTTCGGAAGGCAACTCAGGAACTTGCAAATATTTTTTTTGACGGTACCTGTTTTTACTTTCTTGACTTGAAACTATATTCATATTTAAACAATTTTAAACTGTTGCTCGATCAAATGGAACGCTTATAAAATATTTTAAAATGAAAAAAAAACAATGCTGGTACCTCCCTTCCTATATGCGCTCGCATAACCAGTAAAATTTTTTGAACTTTTAGAATATATCAAATGACTAAAGAGATTATATTAAAAATGGCTTTACTAACTAACAACTGGGCTTATATAATTTATAAGACGAAAAACACAATTTTATTACAAGCTTTGACTTATTATATTAAAAGACGTAGAAAAAAAGCAATTAATTTATTATGCAATATTTCTTACCTTTAAAATTAGATAAGTTTTTTTAAAGGGGGGGGAGACATTTGCATTGATTTATACCATGATTTTCACCTTTTTTCACTGCCTTCTTAAGGTCAGGATGACTTTTAAGGTTTGAGAAAAGGCTTAAGGCATATCGAGAGAAATATCAGCGACAAAAGACACCTTTTGCTGTCCTGTAAAATCCAATGTCAAAAAGTAGCCGTAAATTTGTAACCCCTTTAACACTTGACCAATAACACAACTTTTTAAACGAAAGACTACATTAAAGGAAAAAGTAACCAAGCAAACTAAAAGGTAATTCAAAAAGAAAACTCCCATTTTTTGAGAAATTTATCGAATAAGGTTTGAGAATTTTAAAATTTTGAAATTTTGTAGTCTTAGCTGAAAATTTTGGAACTTGTACACTTCGGGGGAGAGGTGCCGAATACAAAATCACGCTTTTACTCTAGTACCTCACTGAGTTAATGCCCGAACAGCAAGTTTGATTCCGTCACAACATACTGGCCTACCCTGCGCTTAAGGCTTCGCCTAATCAAAAAAAGTTGACTTTACATTAGGACCCCCTCCCCGAGATAAACAAAATTTTATTAATAAGTTTCGATTCAGACAATTGAATCAGGAAATTTCAAAAAAAGTTAGAAAGAAGTTCAAAAAAATATGAGAAACAATACGATAATGAGATTATCGAAAACTGTTTATTTAGTTTTGCTGATACTTGTTTTTGAGCTGTTTTCTATAACAAAGAAAATAAAGCAATAAATCTAAGGAAAAATGAAAATTTACGAATGATTTTTGAACCAAAAATAACAAACGAGCCAATTTAAAAAATGATAGAGAATTGAAAATACTTATTTAGTTATTTATTTTAATTTCAAGGTTTTTAAAATCGAAAACATCATCTTGATTGTTTTAAGGTTTTCGGAAAGTGCTTATTTTTTAAAATTTCTTACTTTATTTCTCACACGTCAGGTCTTAACTTAACCAGGTGCGGAAAAAGTCTTTAGACGAACTTTAAGGACGTTTTGAGGTTGTAGACTGTTGTCATCTCGAAATTCTGGGGTTTTCCTGTTCTTTTGTTTGTTTGATACGCGTTTTTTTCGGCTTGTTCCCCACTTGCGGCTCATTTGCGTATTGGTCTTCGAGTTCATCCATTGCATTAATTTTTGTCGTTCTCTTTTTACGCTTAAGGTCGGTTCACAAAATTAATTTCTATCAATTTTACAGATATGGCTGCAGTCAAATAAGAGGAGCTACGCGCCGGTTTTTAAGGTCTCGGGTTTGCGCGAATCGGGCAGCTGATCGGAGTGGCAAGGCAAACGGTCAGCAATGGGGTTCGTCGATTCTAAGAAACTGGCGCTAACAAGAGCCGGATTGGGCAAGAAAGAGGAGTGCAAGAGATGAAGTCTATCGGGTTTGATTTAGTGATTTCGGTTTCTCGTTTTAATTTCACAATTTCTCTTTCAAGATAGGAGCAGAATCTGAGTGGAAAAACATCGAGTAATCGATTCTGAAACGCATTGGAGAGGATTTCCCAAGAAGAATTTGAGCGTGTATTGAAGCTCGCGGACGGCATCTTCAATACAGCTTCAACACATTTTGACTGAGAAGAATCTATTATAGTTATCGTTTTCTGTTGTCATGTTTATTGTTATTTGTTGTCACCGTGCTTGCCACCCAAAAAATTCGCAAACGGGCCGCAACGGGGTTATGCAGTAATTTTGAATCACCCTGTTGAATCACCCTTGAATCACCCTTTGAATCACCCCAATTTTTTTCTAAGACATTATTATTATGTATGATTACAATGAAACAAGGTAGAATCTCATTGTTTTCTTGTAACTAAATGGTATAAAAAGTTGACTGATAATTAGAAGTTACATGCTGCTTGATTTTTTTTCTGAGGTTTGGGCTGAACTTGCTATGTATTTATTTAATTTTGAATCACCCTGCAAAAAAATCACCCTGAAAAAATTCGCTAACGGGCCGCAACGGGGTTATGCAGTAATTTTGAATCACCCTGCACAGTAGATTTCCGATTTAGTATACACCCTAGAGACCGAACAAAGTGTGCACTAATTCAGGTGTACACCAAATCGGGGCTCGACTTTAGTCATTTTACTTAGTCGCTTGCCAAAAAGTCGGATTCAAATGTACACTGTATCGAGGGTGTACACTATATCTGGTGTACACTAAATCGAGAGAGCACTGTAATTTATAAAACTCTCGAAACACTTTTAAGGTGTTTTAAGAATTTTTATTAATCATTTTCTATAATTCATTCAAAAGAATATTAACTCTCCTCACAATTTTTCTTACTGCTTTTCCAATTCTATTACATTAAAAAAATCTAAGAATAGTTTTTTTATAATATGGCTACCACTGCCTATCAGATAATATTATCACTTTTTTATGCTTACAAAGTGCCTAATTCGACAATCCAAAACATGCCAAATTTCGGCAAAAAACCATGCCTTAAGTCAAAGAAGCAACAATAGTCAAAAAATTATTATTTAAAATCTAAATAACCAGAACAATGTGTAACCTTTTACATAAAAAACGAACGTCAAAAATTTTTTAAAGACATTATTATTATGTATGAATACAATGAGACAAGGTAGAATCTCACTGTTTTCTTGTAACTAAATGGTATAAAAAGTTGGCTGATAATTAGCGGTTACTTGCTGCTTGATTTTTTTTCTGAGGTTTGGGCTGAACATAATATGTATTTATAAAGGAAGCATTTACGTGAATGAGTAACAATGAATAAAACAAAAAATGATCTTTTCACTTTTTTGGAACTTATTCGGTTACACCCTTCATTTTAAAAAAGTTTCGAAAATAACTGTTTGATTATTTTTTTACTTCAAAAAACCACACTTTGGACCACTGCCTACCTACTGTGCGCCTAATTTCAAAAAATCACTAAAGTGTATTGCATTCAGCATTATACCAAAAAAGTACTTATTTTATACATTGTCTTTGTTAGTAACTGATGTTAGAAAAGTTCAGGGTAAATTTTTGAGCATTTATTCAGTTAGGAAATTCATTTCATAAAAGCAATCCAAACACATATTTTGGTAGCTTTGCATCTCCTATTTCAAAATGCCGTTCAGACAAGTAGTACATGGTGCGTATTTGTAACAACAAAGGATGCCGCCTTTTATGCCCTAAACCTATCAATCACTTGCAAAGAGACGCTTCATACCAGGGCTGCACCGGATATACGATATCCGGCACTTTTTGACATTCGATATCCGGTATCTGATATCCGAAAAATGGCAAATTTTCAGATAATCCTTTTTGATTTTTTTTTTGGAAAAAAATTTAAAAAAATCAAAAAGAAATTATTCGATATCAGATATCCGGCACTTTTTTAATTTTCAGATAATTCTTTTTGAAAAGACTTAACCGATTGAACGAAAAATTGACTTGATCAGATGACTGTTCTTCCTTACTTCACTCATTGACTCGCTGTCGATCTACCCTGAACTACTGACAACCTTCAGCTTTAGATCGGCAGAGTAGGACTTCAGCTTCCTCGGCTTTACGACTTTCTGCTTTAGAACCACTTCCGTGTTTGGCAATAAATTCCATTGGCCTAAAAAACAAAAATAACACCAAAAATAACAAATAAAAAACACAATTCGGGCACACTTTTCAAATCGCAAACTGATTTGTTCACATGTGAACAAAATTTTCCATTTCTTTTTAAACAAATTTACGTACGAACTTAAAACTTGTAAAAAACACAACTCTATAAAAATATCAACTCATACTAGGTAAAATAGCCTTCATGGGACGGGAGCTTATTATAGCGGGGGCGCTTAATGGAACAGGGGCGCTTATTAGAGCAAATACGGTAACTAAAATAAATACGGTATCGAACATTTGCGAAACAACCCCGGATGACGTTTTTTATGTATTTTAAGTGTTATTACGTATTAAAACCATGGTTCGCAAAAACAGCAAATTTGCAGCAAAAATGCAGCAAAGATTTTGCTGCATTTTATTTTGGCCTATCTAGTGCTCGTATTTCCCTGTTTGTGTGTCATTCTATTTGTTTATTTTTTAATCTTAAGTTAGAAAACCATGAACAACTCGTATCATAGTGACAGTGACGAGATCCACGATGGTCAAACTCCCACGAAAAGGTTCTTTCTTTTGTTTTTATCACGGTTTTGTATTGTATTAGGCACTTTAGCACTTCACACAGCTTGCTCCTCTAACGAAAAAATGTTTGGATGGCCAAGGATCAAGCTCTTCGAGTGAACGAGCTTTCAAAGAGTTGCGTGGGGTGGTTGGTGACTTTACCAGAAACAGGCTGGACACGAAAAAAGTTGCAGATCTCATCCATCTACGATCGAAATTTATCAAAGAAACCGTTTAGAAATACCGTTACCTTGCTACAGTTATTTTATTATCACAAGGCGTAAATAAAGATACAGTTTTAGAACAGCAGCAAAAATGCAGCAAAATTATGCTGAAATGCAGCATAAATTTCGCTGCATTTTTGCTGTAATTTTGCTGTTTTCAAAAAAACCATTTGGAAATTCAAAATTGCTGCATTTCAGCAGATTTGCTGTTTTTGCGAACCATGTCTAAAACATGTTTTTGATACCGGGAAGACTAATTCCAAAGATTTTTTTTGACTAAAATTTGACTCTTCGGCTTGGTCCTTCGAGGTAATTTACCTTAAAAGGGTACGTAAATTACTGGAAATTGGTTGGTTTGCTAGGCGAATGACTCTTGAAATGCATTTTAGTCATAAGTAGGGTTGTCGACCGGTCGAAATTTTCGACTCGACAGGTCGAGTCGAGGTCGAAGGTCGAAAGTTTCGACCGGTCGAGTCGAAGGTCGAAAGTCGAAAGTTTCGACCGGTCGAGTCGAGTCGAAGGTCGAAAGTCGAAATTTTCGACCGGTCGGGTCGAGTCGAAGGTCGAAAGTCGAAAAAAGTCGACCTTTCGACCTCAAAGGTCGAAATCGACCGGTCGGGTCGACAACCCTAGTCATAAGTCTTGCTCGGATTGATGTCAGAGGTAAATCAAACACTTCAAGCATTCAGCACTTCTGAAGGGGGCTTAGTGGATTGGAATTGAGATGTGCTAACACACATATCTGAGACACAAATCACTTGAAAGTGACTCTGGATGCTGAAGAACCTATAAATACCAGAGTTTTTTATGCGTTAAGCCCGAGTTAAGAAAGCTATGTTCAAATTCCATCTTTTCAGGCACTTCATAGTCATCCACGTATCCTTCTAGGGTATATTACCTTGGGGTGACCAACCCAAAAATTCAAATTTTAGTCAAAAAAAACTTCTGTGGAAATGGTCTTTAGGGTATTAAATTTTTTTTAGCGAGTTAAAACATACGAAAAACATCATTAAGGGTTATTTTGGGAAGGTTCGGTATAATTCATTTTCGCACAAAAAATTTCACTATTTTTACTAAGCCAAAAGAAGACTTATGATCGAAAGTACATATTAATCCTCTTTTAGCCAAGCTCCGGTGACCACCGAAGATGTTAGAATACCTTTTAGCCAACAATTATCATTGGTTTTTACCATTTAGAGTAACTGGGTACTCTTTAAAGTTGTTTTGCCAAAAATTTTCAAAATGTTTCGGTAGTGTTCTCGAAAATTCAACTTTAAAAAACAGAACTCCAACGCTAACATTTATCCACCTGTGTTCCCTGAACAAAACACGAATTAGGGCAACAGACATAAATAAGCCATCCGCCACCTCTTACTAAGCCATTAAAGTAACAGCAGCAGCTCTTTAGCGTTATTTGAGTTTTTTGTGCATAAAAATTCAAAAGCTGAAAAATAATTGATGTAAATAAATAATAAACTAGCAAAAAAGTTGCAGATGTAAATTTGATCAGGTGATTCATGAGTTATGCTGGTTTTTCAAACTACAAACATTTTTATAGTCCGAACTTAATAGCTGCTAACTTTTATGGCTCCTAGACAATCGCAGTAAAAGACTAATCACAGTATTCCCCGAAAAGTCAGTAAAAATCTTGTCTGGATTTTTAAATGTCAACATTTATGATTTTGACCTTTAAACAAAGCAAAAGAGCGATAAATTTTTAATGCTTTAGATGAGTATAGATAAATGTACATCAGTGCCCAGTTGCACAAAGATCCGATTCTTTAATCGAACCGATTTTCGGACCGATTTTCGAACCTATAATCGGTCCGAAAATCGGACCGATTTTTTATGCAACTGGGCACAGCTTAAAATCTTTCAAAGTGACTGTTTTAAAGTGATAGTACAGTCGAGTGCCGATATAACGGCACCCGATATAACGGCACCCCCGCTATAACGGCACTAAAGAGCCGGTCCCGGTGAATAAAATAGCCCCTCATATAACGGTACTTATAAATTTAGTACAAATTTATCTCAAAATTTCTTTCGTTTAGTTCGCTATCGCAACAAGGAAGCGCACTGCTGTAACTCTTGAAGTAAAGAAGGCTATTATCAAAGCGGCTTCCGAAAATAACAATCAGACGAAGCTGGCTGCACGGTTTCAAATTCCAAGGGGGGAACGCTGCAAGGAATATTAAAGGAAAAGGAAACGATTATGAAAGCAATCGAAGAGGGTGGGAATGCAAAGCGGCCAAGACTAAAGCCAGGAATGTATGAACAAATGGAAGAAGCGCTTGTCGTCTGGTTCAACAATCTTCTGTCAGCAGAGAGCTTAGACTTTTTTGGCTTGATTATGGTTTTCAACTTTTAGGAAAAGGCGAAAGTACTATAAGTACTTGAGTACTATACAGGTGGTTTGGGTACCATCCAGGTGGTTGGGTACCATCCAGGTGGTTTAAGTACACCGATTTTTTTCCGTAGATCGTTAAATTGTTTGTGTTATTTGGCACCACCTGTTTAGTCAAATAAAAAAATTTTCTGTTTAGTCAAATAAAGATTTTTTCATGTTACCCCGATATAACGGCACCCCCGATATAACGGCACCTTTGACCGGTCCACAGGGATATCGGCACTCGACTGTACTTTAATTTCTTTTTAAACTAGGGGGCCGGTAAAGTACCTGAACGTGATAGATAGCCGTTTTAGAGCGCGTTTGGACTGAGCCTAGGGCAAGCTTGCTATATTAACAAAGCAATTTTTCAAAATTACTATTACATATATTACTATTACGCTCGGCCCTCAGACCCGGTAGACCCGGTACATGGCCGCTTCGCGTCCCTTGGATATTGCTTACATCCGGCAATTGAACCTGGCTATTCGAAATTAGGGCTAAATAATCGAACCGGGCCATTTTTTTCAACCCTCCGCGGGGGGTCTGTTTATTAGAAAGGGACCGATTAATTTTCAACAGAAAATGTTCTTTAAATTTTTTCAGTCCCGAAAAACCTTTTCGACATTCCCGTTCAATATTTTTTCGCGATTCTATTACTTTCCTCTCATTTTTTTAAGTTTCCTCATTGACAATTTTTGCTGTTAACTTTATCTTTGAGTTACAACAAGCTCTTAATAAAAAATGATGTTTTAATGCAGTCTAGTCTCGATCAATCTTGAAAATTTGAAAAAGTTGGCATTGGCACCGCACCCGCACCAACTCCGCGAGACGGCACCGCGCCGGCTCCGGAGCCATAGCAAACTTTCGGCACCGGCTCTGGCACCAGAAAATATAAAAAAAATTTTAAAATAAGAAAAATTGTGTTGAATTTTTAATAGGGTCAAATTGTTTTCACTAACCAATTTAATACTTCCTCACCAAATTTGAATTTCAAACAAAATAATTTTTTTCACCGCCAAATTGATCATTTATCTCACCAAATTACTTATTTCTCCCACCAAATTTGGTGTTTTGTGCAGTCTTGTTCAAAAGAATAAGCTTGAGCATTGAAAAAGTAAGAAAAACATGTTCAAGTAGGTCCAAATATACGGTTTATTGGAAGGGTTACGGTCTTTACATCCCTCCCCCCTCGTCAGATTTTTCTGGCTACGCCTCTGACCACACCACTCGGATATGCTATGATGCAATGGTGGATTTTCACTTTTCGATCAAGGAGATAATGCGTTAAAAAGCCTTTTTGAAGTCACACATTTGAAGGTGTATATACAGTGATTTATCTTAATGCGGAGCTCAACTACTTATCCAGTTGTTCTAATCTTAATCTCTAGTGTTGACATTTCAAAAGCCAGACACGCTACGAAAAAGAACTGTCATTACTCACAAATAAAGTTATGGACAACTTAATTTAGATATAAAAAGGAGACATTTTAAACCCACATAATGCTTTTTCGCATGCTTATTATGATTTCGTTTTACTTATTTACTCATTTAAGTGACAAAGAGATTGAGACACCTAAATACTTTTCTGTTAATAATTTCATTACTAGTTATTGAAAATCCAATTTATGTGTCACCTCTTATTTATCAATAAATTTTGGCATTGCAATTATTTTTTTCTGAGCTTATGTGAGACTGAGTCAATTTGACCCAGTAAATGTAATTTTAAAAAAATATTGAAAAGGTAAACAATATGTTAGCACTATGTTGAAGCGCAGTTCAAGAGCCACAAAACCCATTTTACAGAACAATTTTGAATGTAAGATTGTTAAGATGTGATTTTGGGAAAAAGCTTTTGTAAAAAGTAATTGTATTTGGTTATTGCATTAATAAAACTTTTTATTAAAATCAACAGGTGTTTTACAAATAACTTTAATTATCAAATACACAAAACAGACCGGGTCCTGAAAATATACCTCATAGGCTGCAAAATAAAAAAAAGTGTAGGGGTGAACGAATTGTTCACAGCTATTCAGAGCTCTTTGAAAAAAAAATCTAGTCATAATGACTAGAAAAACACGACTTTTTAAAAACCTATCCAGTCTATAATTTTTTATTTATTTTTTCACAGTTTTGTAGACAATTATATTTGTCACAAAAGCGCTCTTGTTTTTCAATTTTGTTGTCCAGTTATTCAGGACAACCCGTCAAAAATCAAAAAAATTTTCGAAAATCAGCTTGGGGGACCAAGGCAAAATTTTAAACCACAAGTCTGACATAATTTTTCAGTGTCTTTAACTGGGATTCAAGCCCCAACGTAAGTTTTGGACACTAATCGCCCAAAAATTTTTCTCCATCTCTGCAAATACCCCCTTCGACACCCCCTCCCTCTCTAACAATCCCCTTGGCTCCAAATAAGGAGATATCTGTTTTCAGTGTTAGGGGACATTTCGCTGCGTAGGACTGCTACTTCTTATTTATCAAAAAAATTTTGGCATTGCAAGTATTATGTGAGACTGAGTTAATTTGACCCAGTAAATGTAATTTAAAAAAAATATTAAAAGGTAAATAACATGTTAGCATTATATTGAAGCGCAGTTCAAGAGCCACAAAACCCATTTAACAGAACAATTTTTGAATGTAGGATTGTTAAGATGTGATTTTCGGAAAAAAAGTTTTCGTGAATAGAGAAAACTTGTTTTTTGTCATTTTTTTCAAAAGGCCATATCTCTACACTCTTACATTCAATGGTCAAATTTAGAAAAAAAATTCAATAAAATGTGTTTTGTATTTCTTGAACTACGCTACAATCAGCTTAACATGTTGTCAGAACTCTCTACATTCAATTAAATTTTTGACCGGCTAAAAGTGATGTAAATGCATGTTAACCAGTGTTGTAAATCTTACAATTACGGCACACGGAACCGACCTCAAAAATTTCTGCATCGGCTCACGGCACCGATCCTGAAATTTAATAGAATTTAATAATAGAATATAACACGAAATATGACACGAATATGGTGCCAGAATTAGTTGTTTGGTGAACAGAAAAAGTTACTCTTCTCGGAAATTTATACATTCATTTTGCACATTGTGTCACGATTTTATTATAAACTATTGCTGCATTTAATGTCGAAAAAAACCTTCATTGACTGCTTTATCTTTTGTTATATGATAGAAACAGGTCATTACCGTTGCGAAAAAAGTCACATGAACTTTTTCACGAAAATTTCGTAATCCAAAGAGGTCCTTTTTTAGTTAACTGTGAATAGTGTTTAAAAGTCTCCTAAGTGATTTTTATACGCTAAAAACGATAAAAACGATGTTTTCTAACGTTTCGTTTACTTAAAAGGCAGGTTTTCAAAAAAATTTGGTTACCACAAGTTGACCAATTGCCTTAGCCCCCAAGGTAAAATTTCTCATATTAAGGTATCCTACCACGTTTTGATCACTGGACCTGGGCAAAAAGAGTCTTTATATACATATTTTATCAAGAGTCTTGCTCGGAATTATGTCTAAGGTAAGTGAGTGCGCGCATTTCTAACCCATGAAGCCACCTGCGCCCCCTTCGGGATTGAGATGCGCACACCCACATACCTCAGACACAAATCACTCAAAAGTGACTCTGGATGCATAAAAGCAGTATGCATACCAGAGTTTCTTTATGCGGTGGGCTCCAGCTATCAAAACTATGTTCAAATCTCATCTTTTTTTGTCCTATTAAGGATATCCAGGTACTCTTTTCGGTTTAATTAACTTGGGGGACCAACGTAATTGGTCAACCTGTAATAACAAAAAATTTTTGAAAACCTGACTTTTAAGTAAACGAAACGTTTAGAAAACATCGTTTTTATCTTTTTTACAAAAGTTACAGTTACTAAAGGTTTTGCTTAAAAGTAATAAATAAAAATATTAACATTGTAAATACGCGCACATAACAAATTACACAAAAATTTAACCGTCCAATTGTATTTTTATTATAATTTTTATGACAAAAACTAAAGTAAAATGAGTAGAAAAAAATCTCTAGTTTTAGACACGGAAAGCAACTTCACATCAAAATTTATTCACTAATGCTTTGCTTTCGTATCACTTGTTGCTTGAATAACTGTAGTTCGATTCTGGTTTGCGTTAATCAATTTAAAAAACATTTTCATGCAATCATGTCTTATAGTCTTATTTATTGTAAGAAAAAAGACTGAAGGCATGCCTAAAACAGTAATTAAACACATTTTTATTATCATATAAATAAAAAATTAAATTTATTAAAACTAATAAAGATGTTTGCGCATATTAATGCAAATACAGCGAACTCGCAATTTATTGTACACTCGATTTACACTACGTGTCCAATGACGCGGAAAAGTGTGACTGCGACTGTGACTGCGACTTTTCCGCGTCATTGGACACACATCAACAGTCGCAGTCACAGTCACAGTCACAGTCACAGTCACAGTCGCAGTCACAGTCGCAGTCACAGTGTGTGTCCAATGACGCGGAAAAGTGTGACTGCGACTGCGACTGACGCTTCAAATCGATTTGAATTTACGTCACAGTCGCAGTCACACTTTTGCCGCGTCATTGGACACACACTGTGACTGTGACTGCGACTTTTGCCGCGTCATTGGACACGTAGTGTTAGTGTACACCCAGAGGCTGTTCCGGTCCGAAAAAGGACTCTCGATTTACTTTCAGTTGTCTTATTATGAAGTTTTAACAATTTTTCAAATTCACAAAGAAGTTAATTTCAAAAAAGTGTCCCTATCTGAAATAGGACATTGATCAAGTAAAAATGAGAAAAATAAAATTGGTTTAAGTTTCCTTTTCTTGATTTTTTTGAGGTGGATGTTATCAAATCTATTACAAAATACACTGTTCACTCGATTAAATACCGGTGTCGCAAAAGTTCAAGACGAGTTTTCAAAGCCTTTTTTTAATTATTTTTGGGGATGATATCTCTTTCCTTTTTATAACATTTTGTAGCTCTGCAACTTTTTTTTTAAATGGCATATTAAGCTCAGCTTGATTATTTCGGGTAAGTCACCATTTGGTTTCAAACACTTGTGAGGTCATTTGGATAAGCTGACAAGCGTTTTCATTACTTCACGTGATCAAATGTTTTAGTCATGTACATGAGATGTACTTGTGGGCAAATACGGGTTAAATTTCAAGCGTCACGTCAATATCTTATAACCATGTTGTAGTACAGCTCAAGAGCTACAAAACTCATGTTACAAAATGATTTGTTTAAATGTGAGTGTTGAGATACGGATTTCTGGAAAAAATCAATTTCTTGAAAAATCGAATTTTTTTGGATTTTGGTAAATTTCTAAAGAAATTATTTTTTCCAGAAGGCCGTATCTCAACACTCATATTTTAAAATTCGAAATAATAATAATAATATCCGAATTAAGCAAGCTAAGCTTAATATGCCATTTGAAAGAGGAGATGCAGGGCTACAAAATGGTATTAGAAAAAAAGAAATATGATCCCGAAAATAATAAAAAATAATTTTTCGAAAACCCGTCATGAACTTTTGCGACACCTAGTAATACGGTATTACTAATACTCCACCCACTGAGTTATAGAATAGCCCACTCACATAATTGAAAAATACCCTACCCACACGATTGAATAAAATCCCACCTATTTTATTGATTGGGTGGGATATTCTATAATTTAGTAGGTGGTTATTCTTTAATCAAATGGATGGGGTATTCTGTGAATGTGCCATCGATCGTTACGATATTTTAATATTGATGAGAAATTGCGGAAAATATCTTGAATGTTAGTAATAAAATGATTGATTGTTACAGGTTTTGAATAAGCACGGATAAAACCTGATTGAATAACATCTCGATCTTTTCCTCTCTCGATTTAGTGTACAGCTGGCCGAGTTTTTGGTAATGTGCTCTTAATTTAGTATGCAACCGATTTAGTGCACAGTTGCTTGAGTGTACAGCTGGTGCCAGTCCCCAGGGTGTACACTAATCGGGAGTTCACCGTAGACTTTTCAGTAAAATACTTTAAAAAAATTTCTTTTGCAAAGTAATTTTTGGGAAAGCTGCCCTGAGACTGAATATCAATATATTCAAGTTTTTTCAACCCTAAAGTTTTTAAGTTTTTACCATGAATAAGAAACCAAGAAAAAGATGCTATCAAAACCATTGTTTCACCGACTTTAAATATTTGCATATAATCATATATACCAGCTCCTACAGCATTAAGACAGCCAATAAATAATGCTTGCGAAAATGCCTTAAATAAAAAACAAGCTTTTAAAACTTTTTTATATAAAATAATAATAATTATATCTTTTTATTGGTTTTTAACTAGGGTTGGGGGCAGTGCAAGGAACTGGTCCTCGTACTTCGTCCTCGTCCTCGTACTACGAGGACGAAGACAAAGTACGAGGCTCACAAATTTCCAAGTACGAGGACGAGAAAGAGGACGAAGGGGTGAGGACGAGGACGGAAAACGAAGGGTAAAGACGACTCGTCCTTGTTGAAACTTTTTTTATTCAAATCTGTTTTTCAGCAAAAATTTTATTTTTCTCAAAAATTCCTATTATTACAACAATTTTTAATCAAAAGTTTCAATTTCTTAGTGAAACATTTGCTTGAAATTTTTTTCTCTTTGCTAGTTCTTCGACTAGTTTTAGCTCACGTTGCAAAGTTCCGGTCATAAAACCAGCAGTGGTTACAAGCGGATAAGAAGTCGTGTTCTGTTATCATTCAACAAAAAAATATATAAGCATGTAATTTAAAAAATGTATTAATTTTTGATAAAAATATCTTTTTTTGCTTTTTAGCACAAAGTACGAGCAAAGTACGAATAAAAACACAAAGGACGAGAAAAGGACGAGGACGAGTACGAGTAAATTTTAGTCTCGTACTACGTGGACGAAGACGAGTACGAGCCACTTTAAAAACTCGGTACGAGGACGAGTACGAAGTACGAGGCCCGAAACGATGCCCGAGAACGAGAAAATTGAAAATTCCCTGCACTGGTTGGGAGCAGTGATGTATTTTCTGACTCTGGCTCTGAGATGACTCTGATAATTAGAAAAAGGGGTATTTGTTTTTTGACCACAATACTTTGCTTGGCTGATAAAAATGGTAGATTTTTAAGTCGTTTTTATTAGAAACTTACCATTGTTTGTGCCCATTCATTATTTGCTCCCGTTCTCAAGTTTTTTTTGATGGAGTGTTTTGTGAAAAATATAATTATAAACAACATATAAAGACCACTAAGGGCTAAACATATGACTACGTTGTGATATTTTTGCCATGTGTTTGTATACTGAAAATTAGCAGTAACGGTTGTCAGAAAAGTTCTGCACGGACTTTTAAGCTCACTATTTCAAGTGAAAATATTGCTAAAAGAAAACTTTATAACGTAGGTTTTGTATTTCATGTTATTGGAAACATCCCAGTTTTGGGTGTTTTACTTATTTGATTGTAACTTTTAATCTGAAAACAATTTCCTGTAGTTCAAGCACTTATCAAGTGTAGAATTTTACGAGCTTTTAAATAAATACAAGTGTAGTTGGGTAAGTGGCCGTAGAACAAGAACAATATCAGCATTTTTCAAATACCCTCTGAAAAAAATTTAGTTCCTTCTAATAATCACAAAAAATGATTGGTATTACCATTTATATTCCAGCACTTGACTGTGCTCATTCTGCTCATCATTTTGATACCAAACAAGGCAGCAAGTCATAAAAAAACAGTACAAAGATCAGGAAAATTGCCTTTTCCTGGTTAAGTCAAATTTGTGCCTTTTAGCGTTCTGTATTTTTAGGGGTTTTTTCGGCACAAAACTTTATTTTTTATAAGCTGCTATAAACATATATTTTTAACAACGAAACAAACATTTAGACTAGCTACCCCAGTCTTAAGATCTCTAAGTTCAGAACAGGTATTGAAAAAAACTTGAGTAACATTCCAGAGTTTTCAATAACCGTCGTATTTCAATGCTATATTGTAAAAGCCAGTCCATGCACCGGAGAACGTTAACTGATTAAGAGATTAAATCATATTTTTTTGTTTTTTCCAACCTATTCCAACCAAAATTCAAAAATTTACGTCATTTTATTTTGAAGAAAGAAGGGGTGTATTCATCAAATTTATACATGTTTTCGTTATTTTGTCTGCTTTTTATTCATACAAAATTTCATGAATTAGTGAGCCAGAAACCCCTTCTTGTATACTACTGAGGTTTTTTTAAAATGGTAACATTGTGCTTGTTTTACGGCCAATTACCTGACTAAACTTGTGTTTATTTGAAAGCTCGTTTAATTCTGCACCTGATAAGTGCATGAACTACAGGAAATTGTTTTCAGATGAAAGGATACAATCAAATAACTAAAACACCCCAAACTGAAATGTCTCCAACAGTAGCTATTAGCAATTAGCTATTAAAAACTCAGGGATAATATAAGACATACCTCATTCAAAATTCAAATATTTTGTAACTTAAAGGACCTGACCTCTTCCTAGTCATGGCAATTTGTAATTTTTGAATTGGCGGGGGACCATCCTAATTTGGTCAATAATGTTTTCGAATTATTTTTTGTTTGCATTTAAAATTTGAATCTTACTTATTGGTCAATATAAATTGTAATATCTCTGTAGATAACTGTAGAGCAATGGAAGTAACCTAACTGGTCCGATCTGGCAATGTCAAGCAACGTTGGGCTAGACTAGTGAATGGTTCCAAATTTTGAACAAATTTTAAATGCAAACAAAAACTGGTCCCCCGCCAATTCAAAAATTACAAATTGCCATGACTAGGAAAAGGTCAGGTCTTTTAATTATGCTTTAAAAAGTTTTATCGGCGTTTTGGGAGAGTAGCGTAAAAACCGCTACGCAAAAACAGCTACGGTAAAAACAGCTACAGTAAAAACAGCTACGGTAAAAACAGCTACGTAAAAACCGCTACGCAAAAACAGCTACACAAAAACAGCTACACAAAAACAGGGATGACTGGGATGACAACTGGGATGACAAAATGTAACAATTTCGGACCTTGTTTGATTTAGAGGGGCCACCAATTTTTTTACTATATATTTTTTTAATTTTTAAACGTGATTGGTAAAATTGGTTTATTCCTAGCATTTTTCTTCGACAACAAAATAACAACAAAGGGTTAACAACAAAATTAAATTTGTTCCGCTTTTATTCTGAGATATCTAACTCCACTTCTTCAGGAGCTGCGACAGCTGCCACCACGTGTCCCGGAGCCACCACCTCTTCTTCTTGTTGCTGAACTCCGACAAACTTGGAAAGATGGTTTTGCACGCGCCGGAGGAAAGACACCCTGTTGCGATCGAACACAAGGACGGCCATATAGCGCTCTAGCAATAACTTGATTTGGCGATCAGACTGTTCCACTTTTTTTCCTTGCATTGCGCAGCAGATCGGCAGGGTTGGCTTCATGTCTGAAATTATTCAAAGTTAAAAATCAAAATGAAAATAAATACCGGATATCCAGTTGAGCGGTAGCTTCCTCTTCATCCTTTAGCCGGAGCACAAATTGACTGAGAGGCATATTATTCCTTGAGAAACGCTTATTGAATTCATAATGCCAGCCCTCGATTGCATTATTAGTCCTTGGAGCGTCATTGATCACATTGATCACATCAAAAATTATTTCGCACAGAAGTGAATATCGGAGATTTTTTAATAGTGGCAATTTGAATACTGTAGCTGTTTTTACTGTAGCTGTTTTTACTGTAGCTGTTTTTGCTGTAGCTGTTTTCGTGTAGCTGTTTTTACGTAGCGGTTTTTACTGTAGCTGTTTTTACGTAGCGGTTTTTACTGTAGCTGTTTTTACGTAGCGGTTTTTACTGTAGCTGTTTTTACGTAGCGGTTTTTACTGGACACGGTTTTGGGTGTTATCGGTACCATGACCTTTGAAGGCCAAATTGACCATTGTTTATTTGTTATTCCTATTACTTCTTATTCATTTTTGAATTTTAAAATGTTTTGAGAGATAAACAAGTGAATCTAAAAATTCTTGGTTTGTATTATTAAAAAAATGGCTAATGAAGAAAGGGTGTGACTGAAGTGCAATGTCAAAAGCCTAAGTTTATTAAACAAATTTTATATTACAGTTTTTATTCAGACTTTTATTGTACTTTTTATTTCCTTTTGCACAAGCTTTCTAAAGAGCTATCAAACTTTGCTGAGTCATTTCTGAAATGTGAAAACAGAGGAGTTTGAAAAAATAGAGGATTTAAGGTTTAAAAAGGAATCGGCTGTTATTTTTTCAAACTCCTTAGTTTTCAAATTCTAGAAATGACTAGTTAAAGGAGGACGAAAAAATGGGGGGGTATTTTTCAATAAAATCGAGATTTTGTTATGTCTAGTAGAAATTTTTTTTTCAATATTTTCTTCAATATTTTTTTGCTAATCGACAAATTTCTAATTCCACCCGAAGATTTTTCACAAAGATCGGCATTATCGGACAAAAATTTTTTTTTCATATTTTTGCCTTGGTCCCCCCTGTGGTTTGAGACTTTTTCATGTGTCTTAGTCTTAGGAGCCTTCAAATTTGCCAAGTATGAACAATGCTTTTGAAGGTTTGAGGCAGTTTTTATTCAAAAATTCAACACTTTATCCCAAATGACAACACACACGCAATAACAATTTATCTATCCATCTCTTCCACCTCTTCTTCATCCACCTCTTCCTCGTTATCAGTAAGCATTAGTGCTTGCAATTGACCTACCAACTCGTCTTCGTTGAAATCGTATTCTTCTTCTTCCTGCTCTACATCATCTTCATCTGGTGCCCCGGGTCCATATTGCAGCTTTCGATCCACGGCCTTCTCAACGATTTTGCGCTTCCATCCCTGCTCTGCGACTTCTTTTCTTGTGACAAGCCTGTTCCTGCCGCGTGCCTTTGAGAAACTTTCGTACATCGTAACCGCTTTTCTTTCAGCCAGACGAGTCGTGTTCCAGTGCATGGTGGCCAACATTGTTTTCACGGTAAGCCCTCGAAGCGCAAAGAACTTTCTTTTCGGGCAATAGCGAATGCGGATAGAGTGGAATGACTCGAGCGCGGATGTTGCACACTTGCTATACACCTTACGGATGTCGGAAATGAAGGCATTTTTCCCGAGAAGTTCAAGCAGCAGTTGTAGTGGCGGAGAATTGACGGGCACTGGAGGTGTTGCGAAATTATCAAGCTCATCGTGCGGGCATGTTGTGACTATTTCGAATTTCATACGCTTGATTTCTGCAATTCTGCTGAATTTTGTCGATGGTTCGGACGGCACCAGATCAAGCAGTTTTACGTTCACATTCCACCTACAATGCCATTTACTTCTCTTCTTATTTGAAAAATGGGAAATAACCTATGGAATCCAATAACATGCGGGAAGAAAGCATAGACAAGTTCTACGAAATGCGCCGGATGGTCTTCGGCAACCAGATCGATGACATGCCATATGTGTGCTCCTGAAGTCGCATGTATGAAAACCGATGCAACAAAAGATTTTTGCCTACCATAACAACCGGATTGACATAATGACGATTGAGTTGGTGGAAGGATTGCTCCGTGAACATTGGCATACGAAGAGCTTTGCAGAAGTAGAGCATGGATGAGTAGTCAATAGGAGCCGTAATCATTGCTGCAACGATTGCCAAATTTCCTAAAGAGCGTAGTAAGACACTATAAGCCAGGATAATTCAATTACCCTCTCGCATTCGAGTTCCCTCTATGAATGGCTGCATACTGAAGTGGAGTTTCTTTTTTCCGCTCTTGTTACATGGACAACACCACCCAGCAGTGATGCATGATCCCTTTGCAGTCCAACTGATTGTTCGCTTGGGCACCGTCTCGCCTGATTCTCGTCGCTGTTTTCCAATCTTTTTAGGACGTCTATCACATTTCACACATCGCTGGAGGAGTTCTTCCAGTTGTTTTCTAAAAATGGCAGACTCTTCAAAGTCTCAAAGTTACAATACTAGTAAAACCTGGAGACAACGCAGTATTCAAAATCAACTGGTCCATCCTCACCGTCTTCGGCTGAATTGTCGATCTCCATCGGCTCAAAAGCATTGTTCATACTTGGCAAATTTGAAGGCTCCTAAGACTAAGACACATGAAAAAGTCTCAAACCACAGGGGGGACCAAGGCAAAAATATGAAAAAAAAATTTTGTCCGATAATGCCGATCTTTGTGAAAAATCTTCGGGTGGAATTAGAAATTTGTCGATTAGCAAAAAAATATTGAAGAAAATATTGAAAAAAAAATTTCTACTAGACATAACAAAATCTCGATTCTATTGAAAAATACCCCCCCAATTTTTCGTCCTCCTTTAAGTTTGATAGCTCATGAAAAAGCTAAGATTGAGGGCTACAAGCTTGTGCAGGAAGAAATAAAAATACAATAAAGTCTAAATAAAATTTGCTTATAAAACTTAGACTTTTGACATTGCAAAATGTCATATCGGTTTTATATAAATGATTTCAAAAATGTCAAAATTTGGCTTCAAACACTTTTGAGGTCGTTTTGAGAAGTTGCAAGCGTTTTGATCACTTTCAGTGATCAAAAAATGAATTCAGGGTTTAGCGCTTCAGCACCATCTTAGCACCATGTTGTAGCACAGCTCGAGAGCTACAAAACTCATGTTACAGATTTGGTTTTAAAAATCTAAGTAATGAGATTTGGAATCTTCAAAAAAATCAATTTCTTTAAAAAGTGACCAAAAACCAAATTTATATAATTTTCTCGGATTTTGGTCATTTTTTAAAGAATTTTTTTTCGAACAGTCCGTATCACAACACTCAGATTCTCAAAACCAAATCTGTAGCATGGGTTTGTTAGATTTTGAGCTTTGCTACAACATGATGCTAAGATGGTGCTGAAACGCTAGCCCCTTAAGAAGAATAACAGGGCTACACAATGGTGTGTTTGGAATGATTTTTTAATAAGTTTTAAATACCTAACCATTGGCTTAAAAAACCCACAAGGACTTTTCTTCCACCCGGTATTCTCTTAAGTTTAAAAAGGCATAAGTTTAGGGGGGTGGTATTCTATACTAGGGTCAAACATCTTTATATACTTCATGAAATTTACGAAAGAAACCAACGTTTTAAGACTTTCTTGTAGCAAGTTTTAAAACTTTGAGTAGTGAGCTTAAAAGTCCGTGCAAAACTTTTCGAACAGCCGATAATGTTAGTAGAACTTTTGGGTGATTAACCTACTTTATTTTCCACGTCTTCAATGTAACCCATGTGAGGATTGAAAAACCAAGCAACCAAAACTCCACTAAACACAGAAATCTTTGTGAAAGTCACAAAACAAAAGCCGTATAGAAAAGTGAATGCTATCCAGAGCCAGGTTTTATTGCCATGAAATAACATGCTAGAAATATTGGGAGAAATAATTATACAACATCGACTTAGCGCCAGAACAACAGCTGTACTTGACTCAGTTATCCAGAAAACTTAATATTTTTGTAAAGCAAAATGACTTAAAAACAGTGACTCACAGTTGGCTAATATTCCTTAAAAAGTTTAAGTTTTTAGATGCATAATAAATAAATAAAATAATAAAAGTAAATGCGATAGGACTACTTTTTAGAAGTAACAAAATGTTTATGTTATAAATTTTTTTGACCCAAATTAATTCACCAATAGGCATGTTTTATACCAAAAAGCTCCTTTCTTTTTTTTTCTTTTACATTAGATTACCTTGCTCTTTCATAAAAAAACTAAAATTGGAATTTAGCTCTGCAATATGGTCCATTCAAATTTGACCAAGGAAAATTGCCGCAGTTATATCCAATGGAGAAGCACTTGGAGGTACTGTTTTTTGGGCTTTTTACATTCTTACAAACTTTTAGTTTAGAACTGCAACAAAGTCGGAGCTGAAGCGAGAAAAAAAATCGACCTTCTGCTAAAGAAACTTGCAGTCCGCCGAAGCAGAAGCGAATCTCCCAAATCAAAAAAGGCCAAGCTGTCTGATCTGTCGATGTCTCGTCAAGCACTTCTTCGACTTCACTTCCAAGGTTGACCAGGAGGAGCTGGATATTCTGTTGACTACGGTTGGTCTTATTATCTTTTCCTCTTATATGGATTTAGATTAGGCATTCACGACCGGGAACATTTCGCCGAACTTCATTGACAATCCATTGGATCGAAGAATTTATAACATAAACCTTTTGTAAGAACTTATGCATCAACCTGATACTACAGGGTGGCGCAAAAAAAGGCGACAGGTTTGAAAACTGTTTATTTCCAGGATTTAAGTTCTAATGTTATGGATGTGATATACCAAATTGTAGCTAAGATATAGCTTTTCAAGGCTTTAAAAAAAGAGTTTTAGAGAAAAGATAAAAAAAAATTAAAAAAAAACTAACAGGGTGACCAAGGCATTTTTTCTAGAGATGCGAATGTATATAAAGTCAATATGACTCTTTTTGTAACGGCGATTTGGGTACTCTTTTTTTGTTCAATCGAGGCAATCTTTTTTTTCTGTTTGAAAGCCCTTTATCTTAGCTATAATTTGGTATATCATATGCATAATATTAAAAAAAAATCCTGGACATCAAAAGTTTTCAAAACTGTCACTTTTGCCCCACCCTGTAAAAATAAAATCTTGGAAATGAACATAAAAAAATTTGAATTTAGTCAGAAAAAATTTGCCTCCCACCCCTGAGGAATAGATGGTCATTTTAGAGTATTTTAGGGGCATTTTTGGGTGATTATCCACATTTTTCTTGCTGTGGCTGAAAAAAGACTCTCTAAATGCATTTTCGATGAAAAGTCTTGCTCGGAATTATGTCGGAGACAAGTCTGTGCGCGCATATCTAACCCATCAAACCCCCTGTGTCCCCTTTGGGGGCGCAGGGGGCTTGGTCGCTTGGGGTTGATATGCGCACACCCCCATACTTTATACACAAATCACTCTGAAGTGACTCTGGATGCATGAAAAAGGCTTGCATACCAGAGTTTCTATACGCGGCAGGCCCCGGAAAGTAAAAACCTGTTCACAATCTATCATTTTTACCTTCATTTGACTCTAAAAAGACTAATATTTGGTGAAAAGTTCCTTAAAATGACCAACTACTCCTGAGAGGTGGAAGGCAAAAACGGCAGTAGCGTCCATAATTGTTAGTTTTTAAATTCACCTGCAAAATATAATAAAGTAGGAGATGAGCAGTGGACAGCGCCAATTGTTGCCAGGTATCCCGTTACAAATCCACTTATCGGTAAACACAAAAAATCAATAATTCCCAAGAAAAATAAAAATTTGTAGCAGCTATGCTCCAAACGTTTTCCAAGAGCGATTAAACAAGGAATGTATAATACCTTAAAAGTTAAATTTTTTTTGGGGTGCAATTTTCTATAAATACCATGAATACTATGGACAGAGCCATGAATATGACTCCTGGCACAACATGCTGGCGCTCTTCCAACGGAACTTGGTCAACATCATAAAGGTTGCAGTTGTACAGTTTTTGATATTCAGCTGGTCTCAAAAAATACAATTCCATCTCTGAAGAGAAAAATAGTTCAATCTCAGAACTAGATTCAATAAATGCGTATAGATATTGAAAATGTAGTATAATGGTACAGTAACACAGTAATTTTTATTTAGTTATTCTGGTTGTTGCTTATTACTTATATTTTCTAATATTCCAACGAAGAATATTTACGAAGAAAAACAAAATATTTACAAGATGAGACGCTTCGGATTTTAACTGAATACTGTCAGATAAGTGATTTGCCTCGGTTCCCCGTGGCAAAAAGTCAAATTTAAGTCAAAAAGTTTTTTTGACTAAAAAGTGCTTTCCGCCACCTTTAAAATACGTTTTTTTTTTATTTTTACGGCGAAAAAACGCTCTTAGAAATTTTGAGAACCCGAATTCGGCCACGTTTAGGATGACGAACTGCTGTACGAAAATGTGTAATTGAATACTAAAGTTGCTAAATGGTCAATTAACCGGTTAATTAAAAAGTTAATATAAAGATTTAAACTCAATACAATAAAAAATCAGGTTGCACCTTAGAATACCCCCACGGAGAAAGGTCAGATGGAGGAAATAACCTCATCTTTGTGTTTATTTCCCCCTATTTCATGAGAAAACCGCGTGCTTCTTTAAGCACTTTTTGATGCAGATTTTATCGGAGAATTCGAATTAGAAGTCAAATTTGAGTTGTCTAATAAACTTTTGTGCAAAAACTTTTCAGAATCTTACAAAGATTCATCTTTAGCGCATTTTCACAAAAACTAGACACTTTCTCGCAAATTTGATTATTTTTCTGTTTTGCCCAACAAATAGCTTAAAAAACTTTCGTCGCTACTGGAATATACCTCCCATGCCAAAGCGCTACTGGAATATACTACCCCCTTCCCAAATCGGACCTACTGGAATATAAACATCGACACAACCAACCACCCAAAATCGTAAAAACTGCTGTACAATGCCGACAAAAACCCAATTTTCACGACGACTCCTTGAGGTCAGGTATAGTTTTTTCTTTAGGCTGGTGAGCAGTGAATTTACTGGGTACATCATATTCTTTTATGTTTTCAAAAAAGCCCTTCATCTGAGCTTTCTAATAGTGTGTCATTTGCCTACATATAAAGCCACTGAAATAAAACCACATAAAAACCACTATTTTTACTCGAGAAAATTACCACTCAAAGCTGTTCGAAAGCGTTTCATACTTCTGTATAAGTGATCAATGCTTGCAGATAAATTCAAGGGCTACAAAATAGGCGAAAAATCAGCACAAAAATTAAACAAAAGTCACTCCGAAAATACAGGAGAAGAGGTAAAATCTGGTGTTTTCATGGTATTGAAATTTGATGGATTCAAACCTCGTCTTGACGAGACCTCTGGAGACCAGACAAAAGTTTCGTTAAGTCGAAGGTTCGTTAAGTCGGGGGTTTGCGAACAACTTTCTTAAAAGTTTCGTTAAGACGAGGTTGACTGTATTCACTTAACTATGTTTAACTGGACATTTTTATTCAATAACAACAATGACATCACTGTGAGAATGCTCGGCTGGATCATCAAAGTTCTCCTGCACGTATTGCTTGACAACCAAGAAGGCACGATGAGCTTCAATCCGAGGGATACGTCTCTCGAATTCAAATTTCCTCGGCGTCCATTTCTTCATCACTAGCGCCTTCGGCTTACTCAGATGCACGTACACGACACAAGCAATAAATAAGCTTACTCTTTATCGTCATCATTTTATTGGGAAGCAATTGTCAAAACAAGCCTGTCTGAACAGCTTAATGAGATTGACTCTAAGGCGACAATGTTTGACTTAATTAGTGTATGTGAATTGGTGATTACGCGTATGTTTTTATTTATCCTGTTTCTCTACACACATATTTACTCAAAAACATAGTTTTTTTTCACAGGTGGTGCTCTTTCGCTTGCTGAAATCGTACAGGATGTTTTGAGAGCCGAAGGCGCTGGTGAAACAAACCCCCTGACTTAACGAAACTCTTGTTTGGTCCTCAGAAATTTCCTTAAGACAAGGTTTGACTTAACGAAACTCTTGTTTGGTCCTCAGAAATTTCCTTAAGACAAGGTTTGACTTAACGAAACTCTTGTTTGGTCCTCAGAAATTTCCTTAAGACAAGGTTTGACTGAAAATTTCGCTAAGTCGGGGGTACACCTATCAGCAAATTTTCAAAAAAGTTTCGTTAAGTCGGAGTTTCGTTAAGTTGGGGGTAAGATATACGAGGTTTCACTTAAAACCAACCAAACCAATTTTAGAGTTTCCTTTAGTCGGAGGTTTCATTAAGTCAGGGGTTCGTTAAGACGAGGTTTGACTGTAATAGGCTTGGCTTATTCCTGGCCGATTTTCTAAAAAAATTTGTCAAATTTGTTAATAAAAATTTGTTAATTTATCAAAATGTTCAGCGTGAAAAATGCAACAAAACAAGGACAAAGACTCACAAGACAACAAGCAAGTATAACTAAATTAAAGCCAAAACAATTTGACCCTAAAACCCCACAAAAAACCCAGGGGCTTTTGCAAAAAAATTGAAGTGGTTGGGGCTTGGTTTCGCAATTTTTTAAAAATTTTATAGATAATTAAAAAAAATCACGTGATAGAAAGTTGAATACAGCATCGGATACAAGTGATCACAGGTAAGACTGTGTTTCTCCTATTTTTGAAAGTATGCAAGAAGTATGGTGGCAGCCTGGTCACGGATCGTCATGTCTCGTTTTATTTCACTGGGTTGGAAAGCAACACAATTATTATAAGATTTTAATGCTGTTATGATAAAAAAGAGGCGCTAAATTCTTGGCTATTTTTTAGTATAAAACTTGCAAAACATTTTGTTTGAATATTGATTTTCGACCTCAAGGAGTCGTCGTGAAAATAGGGTTCTTTTGTGGGCATTGTAACGTAGTTTTTACGTCCTAATTTTGCGTAATTCGTGCTTAGCAGGTCCTCGAACCCCCGTGTCGACCGTTGTAACAGTGGGAATTCTCGTGTTAAAGGGTCAGAACAGAGATCAACATATAAATTCTCAAATTCACGAACAACTAGGGCACTTTTTCATCTCTCATTACTGCGCGACAGAAATAACGGAAGTAAACAATATAAAATTAATATAATTTTAATTGAGAAAATGTATTTACTTGCTTTTACTTAGACTCTGGTTAAGCTTTTACTACAAACAAAATTGCAGCCTTTTATTTAAGAATTCATATAATGGACTTAATGAACCGGTTATATGATTTTTTTCAGTTTTATGATTTGGTAACTTATTTAAGTAAATTTACACCTGTAGACTTCTAAATACTAGACTAAAACACAATATAATTGCTCTCTTAATCTGTAGTAACAAGGGATAATGGCAGCTCAAACACTAATAGTTTTTGCAAGAAATGAGAAAGATACAACAGTCTGGGTAAACGTGATACAAAAAATAGTTAATTGTATTAATATTAGTGTGAATAGTACAACTGGTGTTAGACCAAACAGTGTGACATACAAAAATGCGAACTCACTGTTTGAAAAAATGTATGATCTAAAAGAAGAAAGTGATGGTTCTAAAGCTAGACCTAGTAAGTTTTCAGTAGGAGACACTGTAAGATTTGACAGGTATAAGCAACTTTTTAAAAAAGGCTAAATATTCATATAAAATTTTTGTTACAGCAGAAGTGCTAACTCATCATGATCCTGTGGTTTAAAATTAAAGATTTAAATAATGAGCATGTAAAAGGGTATTTTTATGAAAAAGAGTTGATAAGAACTGCGCTAAAGTATAATTAGCAGGTTGAAAAAGTTTTGAAAACTAGAAAAGTGAAAGGTAAAACGGAAAACTTTGTAAAGTGGAAAGAATTTAGGTCTTTTTTTAACAGCTGAACAACTGACTATAATATTGTGTGAAATGGGGTTTTACATATATTTACCTTCCAACACTAGAGGTTCAAACAACACAAAAATATTTTTAAGTTTAATTATGGCTCGTTCACGGACTATGACTTAGACTTTGACTTAGACTTAGACTATTTTGGCTACATGAACACACCTTAGTCTAAGTCAAAGGTGTTCACGGACTGAGACTTTGACTTAGACTTTGACTAATTTTCCTGATGTGCTTGTGTCTTTATTTATTTTTGTTACTTAACTTGTTTAGCGATTTTATGTTTTAAAACAACAGGATCAATACTTTTATTTCAACTAATTTGAAAGATCATTGCATAATTTCTTTCTCCACCAACCAGCCATCATATTCATCCAAGGTTTTCTGTATGTCTTTTTTAAATTGAAAAAGAGCTCTCGGATCTTCGACTGCGACAATTTTCTGTATATGTTCTCTACAGATTGGGCCAAGGGTGAGAGCTCAACGAGCAAAGAAGAATTGACTGCATTAAGGGCAATTTATGCAGATATTGGCAGCTATGGTCACCAGAGTGATGCTGGAATTTTTGCTGCTAGTGACTTTAAGAAAGCTGTTGACCATGGTTCACTACATTTGCCGCCAGCCAAGTGCCTTCTTAACAGCCAGGTCAAACTCCCATTTTCTTTCTCGGAGATGGTGCTTTTCC
>JAMRYI010001067.1:0-47628 GCA_029231635.1 Ditylenchus weischeri
AAAATATTGCATAAAAGAAACAAAGATCTATAGCACATTTGAAGATAAATAACAAAGCTACACACTGGTGTGTTTAGAAAAAAATTTTAAAAAGTTTTAAGCACCTAACCATTGGCTTAAAAAATCCACAAGGACTTTTCTTCCACCCGGTATTCTCTTAAGCTTAAAAAGGCATAAGTTGGAGGGGGGGGTATTCTATACTAGGGTCAAAAGTCTTTATATACTTCACGAAAGTTACGAAAGAAACCAACGCTTTAAGACTTTCTTGTAGCAAGTTTTAAAACTTTGAGTAGTGAGCTTAAAAGTCCGTGCAAAACTTTTCGAACAGCCGATAATGTTAGTAGAACTTTTGGGTGATTAACCTACTTTATTTTCCACGTCTTCAATGTAACCCATGTGAGGATTGAAAAACAAGCAACCAAAACTCCACTAAACACAGAAATCTTTGTGAAAGTCACAAAACAAAAGCCGTATAGAAAAGTGAATGCTATCCAGAGCCAGGTTTTATTGCCATGAAATAACATGCTAGAAATATTGGGAGAAATAATTATACAACATCGACTTAGCGCCAGAACAACAGCTGTACTTGACTCAGTTATCCAGAAAACTTAATATTTTTGTAAGCAAAATGACTTAAAAACAGTGACTCACAGTTGGCTAATATTCCTTAAAAAGTTTAAGTTTTTAGATGCATAATAAATAAAAAAATAAAAAAGTAAATGCGATAGGACTACTTTTTAGAAGTAACAAAATGTTTATGTTATAAATTTTTGACCCAAATTAATTCACCAATAGGCATGTTTTATACCAAAAGCTCCTCTTTCTTTTTCTTTTTACATTAGATTACCTTGCTCTTTCATAAAAACTAAAATTGGAATTTAGCTCTGCAATATGGTCCATTCAAATTTGACCAAGGAAAATTGCCGCAGTTATATCCAATGGAGAAGCACTTGGAGGTACTGTTTTTTTGGGCTTTTTACATTCTTACAAACTTTTAGTTTAGAACTGCAACAAAGTCGGAGCTGAAGGGAGAAAAAAATCGACCTTCTGCTAAAGAAACCTGCAGTCCGCCGAAGCAGAAGCGAATCTCCCAAATCAAAGAAGGCCAAGCTGTCTGATCCGAGGATGTCTCGTCAAGCACTTCTTCGACTTCACTTCCAAGGTTGACCAGGAGGAGCTGGATATTCTGTTGACTACGGTTGGTCTTATTATCTTTTCCTCTTATATGGATTTAGATTAGGCATTCACGACCGGGAACATTTCGCCGAACTTCATTGACAATCCATTGGATCGAAGAATTTATAACATAAACCTTTTGTAAGAACTTATGCATCAACCTGATACTACAGGGTGGCGCAAAAAAAGGCGACAGGTTTGAAAACTGTTTATTTCCAGGATTTAAGTTCTAATGTTATGGATGTGATATACCAAATTGTAGCTAAGATATAGCTTTTCAAGGCTTTAAAAAAAGAGTTTTAGAGAAAAGATAAAAAAAAATTAAAAAAAAACTAACAGGGTGACCAAGGCATTTTTTCTAGAGATGCGAATGTATATAAAGTCAATATGACTCTTTTTGTAACGGCGATTTGGGTACTCTTTTTTTGTTCAATCGAGGCAATCTTTTTTTTCTGTTTGAAAGCCCTTTATCTTAGCTATAATTTGGTATATCATATGCATAATATTAAAAAAAAATCCTGGACATCAAAAGTTTTCAAAACTGTCACTTTTTTGCCCCACCCTGTAAAAATAAAATCTTGGAAATGAACATAAAAAAATTTGAATTTAGTCAGAAAAAATTTGCCTCCCACCCCTGAGGAATAGATGGTCATTTTAGAGTATTTTAGGGGCATTTTTGGGTGATTATCCACATTTTTCTTGCTGTGGCTGAAAAAAGACTCTCTAAATGCATTTTCGATGAAAAGTCTTGCTCGGAATTATGTCGGAGACAAGTCTGTGCGCGCATATCTAACCCATCAAACTCCCTGTGTCCCCTTTGGGGGCGCAGGGGGCTTGGTGGCTTGGGGTTGATATGAGCACACCCCCATACTTTATACACAAATCACTCTAAAGTGACTCTGGATGCATGAAAAAGGCTTTTTTCTATATGCGGCAGGCCCCGGAAAGTTTAAACCTGTTCACAATCTATCATTTTTACCTTCATTTGACTCTAAAAAGACTAATATTTGGTGAAAAGTTCCTTAAAATGACCAACTACTCCTGAGAGGTGGAAGGCAAAAACGGCAGTAGCGTCCATAATTGTTAGTTTTTAAATTCACCTGCAAAATATAATAAAGTAGGAGATGAGCAGTGGACAGCGCCAATTGTTGCCAGGTATCCGGTTACAAATCCACTTATCGGTAAACACAAAAAATCAATAATTCCCAAGAAAAATAAAAATTTGTAGCAGCTATGCTCCAAACGTTTTCCAAGAGCGATTAAACAAGGAATGTATAATACCTTAAAACTTAAATTTTTGGGGTGCAATTTTCTATAAATACCATGAATACTATGGACAGAGCCATGAATATGACTCCTGGCACAACATGCTGGCGCTCTTCCAACGGAACTTGGTCAACATCATAAAGGTTGCAGTTGTACAGTTTTTGATATTCAGCTGGTCTCAAAAAATACAATTCCATCTCTGAAGAGAAAAATAGTTCAATCTCAGAACTAGATTCAATAAATGCGTATAGATATTGAAAATGTAGTATAATGGTACAGTAACACAGTAATTTTTATTTAGTTATTCTGGTTGTTGCTTATTACTTATATTTTCTAATATTCCAACGAAGAATATTTACGAAGAAAAACAAAATATTTACAAGATGAGACGCTTCGGATTTTAACTGAATACTGTCAGATAAGTGGTTTGCCTCGGTTCCCCGTGGCAAAAAGTCAAATTTAAGTCAAAAAGTTGTTTTGACTAAAAAGTGCTTTCCGCCACCTTTAAAATACGTTTTTTTTTATTTTTACGGCGAAAAACGCTCTTAGAAATTTTGAGAACCCGAATTCGGCCACGTTTAGGATGACGAACTGCTGCACAAAAATGTGTAATTGGAATGCACTAAATAGTAGAGTTGCTAAATGGTCAATTAACCGGTTAATTAACAAGTTAATATAAAATACCCCCACGGAGAAAGGTCAGATGGAGGAAATAACCTCATCTTTGTGTTTATTTCCCCCTATTTCATGAGAAAACCGCGTGCTTCTTTAAGCACTTTTTGATGCAGATTTTATCGGAGAATTCGAATTAGAAGTCAAATTTGAGTTGTCTAAGAAACCTTTTCGCAAAAACTTTTCAGAATCTTGCAAAGATTCATCTTCAGCGCATTTTCACAAAAACTAGGCAATTTCTCGCTAAATTTGATTATGTTTCTGTTTTGTCTAACAAATAGCCTAAAAAACTTTCGTCGCTACTGGAATATACCTCCCATGCCAAAGCGCTACTGGAATATACTACCCCCTCCCCAAATCGGACCTACTGGAATATAAACATCGACACAACCAACCACCCAAAATCGTAAAAACTGCTGTACAATGCCGACAAAAACCCAATTTTCACGACGACTCCTTGAGGTCAGGTATAGTTTTTTCTTTAGGCTGGTGAGCAGTGAATTTACTGGGTACATCATATTCTTTTATGTTTTCAAAAAAGCCCTTCATCTGAGCTTTCTAATAGTGTGTCATTTGCCTACATATAAAGCCACTGAAATAAAACCACATAAAAACCACTATTTTTACTCGAGAAAATTACCACTCAAAGCTGTTCGAAAGCGTTTCATACTTCTGTATAAGTGATCAATGCTTGCAGATAAATTCAAGGGCTACAAAATAGGCGAAAAATCAGTACAAAAATTAAACAAAAGTCACTCCGAAAACACAGGAGAAGAGGTAAAATCTGGTGTTTCCATGGTATTGAAATTTGATGGATACAGTCAAACCTCGTCTTGAGACCTAGACGAGACCTCTGGAGACCAGACAAAAGTTTCGTTAAGTCGAAGGTTCGTTAAGTCGGGGGTTTGCGAACAACTTTTTTAAAAGTTTCGTTAAGACGAGGTTGACTGTATTCACTTAACTATGTTCAACTAAAGACATTTTTATTCAATAACAACAACAACATCACTGTGAGAATGCTCGGCTGGATCATCAAAGTTCTCCTGCACGTATTGCTTGACAACCAAAAAAGCACGATGAGCTTCAATCCGAGGGATACACGTCTCTCGAATTCAAATTTCCTCGGCGTCCATTTCTTCATCACTAGCGCCTTCGGCTTACTCAGATGCACGTACACGACACAAGCAATAAATAAGCTTACTCTTTATCGCCATCATTTTATTGGGAAGCAATTGTCAAAACAAGCCTGTCTGAACAGCTTAATGAGATTGACTCTAAGGCGACAATGTTTGACTTAATTAGTGTATGTGAATTGGTGATTACGCGTATGTTTTTATTTATCCTGTTTCTCTACACACATATTTACTCAAAAACATAGTTTTTTTTACAGGTAGTGCTCTTTCGCTTGCTGAAATCGTACAGGATGTTTTGAGAGCCGAGGGCGCTGGTGAAACAAACCCCCTGACTTAACGAAACTCTTGTTTGGTTCTCAGAAATTTCCTTAAGACAAGGTTTGACTTAACGAAACTCTTGTTTGGTCCTCAGAAATTTCCTTAAGACAAGGTTTGACTTAACGAAACTCTTGTTTGGTCCTCAGAAATTTCCTTAAGACAAGGTTTGACTTAACGAAACTCTTGTTTGGTCCTCAGAAATTTCCTTAAGACAAGGTTTGACTTAACGAAACTCTTGTTTGGTCCTCAGAAATTTCCTTAAGACAAGGTTTGACTTAACGAAACTCTTGTTTGGTCCTCAGAATTTCCTTAAGACAAGGTTTGACTTAACGAAACTCTTGTTTGGTCCTCAGGAATTTCCTTAAGACAAGGTTTGACTGAAAATTTCGCTAAGTCGGGGGTACACCTATCAGCAAATTTTCAAAAAAGTTTCGTTAAGTCGGAGTTTCGTTAAGTTGGGGGTAAGATATACGAGGTTTCACTTAAAACCAACCAAACCAATTTTAGAGTTTCCTTTAGTCGGAGGTTTCATTAAGTCAGGGGTTCGTTAAGACGAGGTTTGACTGTAATAGGCTTGGCTTATTCCTGGCCGACTTTCTAAAAAATTTGTCAAATTTGTTAATAAAAATTTGTTAATTTATCAAAATGTTCAGCGTGAAAAATGCAACAAAACAAGGACAAAGACTCACAAGACAACAAGCAAGTATAACTAAATTAAAGCCAAAACAATTTGACCCTAAAACCCCACAAAAAACCCAGGGGCTTTTCCACGAAAATTGAAGTGGTTGTGGCTTGGTTTCGTAATTTTTTAAAAATTTTATAGAGAATTTAAAAACATCACGTGATAGAAAGTTGAATACAGCATCGGATACAAGTGATCACAGGTAAGACTGTGTTTCTCCTATTTTTGAAAGTATGCAAGAAGTATGGTGGCAGCCTGGTCACGGATCGTCATGTCTGGTTTTATTTCACTGGGTTGGAAAGCAACACAATTATTATAAGATTTTAATGCTGTTATGATAAAAAAGAGGCGCTAAATTCTTGGCTATTTTTTAGTATAAAACTTGCAAAAACATTTTGTTTGAATATTGATTTTCGACCTCAAGGAGTCGTCGTGAAAATAGGGTTCTTTTGTGGGCATTGTAACGTAGTTTTTACGTCCTAATTTTGCGTAATTCGTGCTTAGCAGGTCCTCGAACCCCCGTGTCGACCGTTGTAACAGTGGGGAATTCTCGTGTTAAAGGGTCAGAACAGAGATCAACATATAAATTCTCAAATTCACGAACAACTAGGGCACTTTTTCATCTCTCATTACTGCGCGCTGACAGAAATAACGGAAGTAAACAATATAAAATTAATATAATTTAAATTGAGAAAATGTATTTACTTGCTTTTTTACTTAGACTCTGGTTAAGCTTGTTACTCACAAACAAAAATTGCAGCCTTTTATTTAATAATTCATATAATGGACTTAATGAACCGGTTATATGATTTTTTTCAGTTTTATGATTTTGTAACTTATTTAAGTAAATTTACACCTGTAGACTTCTAAATACTAGACTAAAACACAATATAATAGCTCTCTTAATCTGTAGTAACAAGGGATTATGGCAGCTCAAACACTAATAGTTTTTGCAAGAAATGAGAAAGATACAACAGTCTGGGTAAACGTGATACAAAAATAGTTAATTGTATTAATAATAGTGTGAATAGTACAACTGGTGTTAGACCAAACAGTGTGACATACAAAAATGCGAACTCACTGTTTGAAAAAATGTATGATCTATAAGAAGAAAATGATGGTTCTAAAGCTAGACCTAGTAAGTTTTCAGTAGGAGACACTGTAAGATTTGACAGGTATAAGCAACTTTTTAAAAAGGCTAAATATTCATATGAAATTTTCGTTATAGCAGAAGTGCTAACTCATCATGATCCTGTGGTTTAAAATTAAAGATTTAAATAATGAGCATGTAAAAGGGTATTTTTATGAAAAAGAGTTGATAAGAACTGCGCTAAAGTATAATTAGCAGGTTGAAAAAGTTTTGAAAACTAGAAAAGTGAAAGGTAAAACGGAATACTTTGTAAAGTGGAAAGAATTTAGGTCTTTTTTTAACAGCTGAACAACTGAATATAATATTGTGTGAAATGGGGTTTTACATATATTTACCTTCCAACACTAGAGTTCAAACAACACAAAAATATTTTTAAGTTTAATTATGGCTCGTTCACGGACTATGACTTAGACTTTGACTTAGACTTAGACTATTTTGGCTACATGAACACACCTTACAGAAAGTCACGAGGTGTGCCTATTAAAACGTTATATACCAAAGCCTAATTGAGCTAGTTAAGGAACTGTTCGCAGAATCTGCTATGGATCAATCTACGCTGAGATAATCTTTTAAAATTACAAAAAAATTGTGTTGACATATAAGTCAGAACAACCCTTTTCAAACATGTGATTTGGCCGAGTGGATGAGTGTGCGGCGCCGAACCTATTTTTTTTTTTCAGGATCAGTCACGTGCACGTATTTTTATTTTCGGTTTTAAAGCTTCACTTTCCTACACAAAATGACACGGGAGAACAATAAAATATTTTTAACGTCGTCAGTTTGTAATACACATTGTGAACGGTATATATTTCATTTACGAACGGATATTTTCCGACCACAATAGACATAAAATTTGCAACGGAGAAAGCCATGATAATATCTGCAATTAAAAATCATCTGCTGCTCCTATTGTCAACAGTATCTTTGCTTTGATCATTTCGTTGTAAATAATCATTGTCATTAATTGTTCGTTGTTCGTAAATGAAATATATACCGTTCTAATGTATTACAAATCCGACGACGTTAAAAAATTTATTGTTCTCGTGTCATTTGTGTAGGAAAGAAGCAAACCGAAAATAAAGACTGCCACTTCGAACCTTTCCTCGAAAAAGAAATAGGTTCGCGCACCACCATCACTGACCAACTCACATGTTTGAAAAGGGTTTTCTTGACTTATGTCAACACAATTTGTGAAAAGATTATTTCTCAGCGTAGATTGATCATAGCAGATTCTGCGAACGGTTCCCAACAGCTCATGGGCTACATTTGGTATATAACTTTTTTATAGGACACCGTCGTGTTTCCATGTTAGTCTAAGTCAGGTGTTCACGGACTGAGACTTTGACTTAGACTTTGACTTAGACTTTGACTAATTTTCCTGATGTGCTTGTGTCTTTATTTATTTTTGTTACTTAACTTGTTTAGCGATTTTATGTTTTAAAACAACAGGATCAATACTTTTTTTTCAACTAATTTGAAAGATCATTGCATAATTTCTTCCTCCACCAACCAGCCATCATATTCATCCAAGGTTTTCTGTATGTCTTTTTTAAATTGAAAAAGAGCTCTCGGATCTTCGACTGCGACAATTCTCTTGTATATGTTCTCCACAGATTGGGCCAAGGGTGAGAGCTCAACGACCAAAGAAGAATTGACTGCATTAAGGGCAATTTATGCAGATATTGGCAGCTATGGTCACCAGAGTGATGCTGGAATTTTTGCTGCTAGTGACTTTAAGAAAGCTGTTGACCATGGTTCACTACATTTGCCGCCAGCCAAGTGCCTTCTTAACAGCCAGGTCAAACTCCCAATTTTCTTTCTCGGAGATGGTGCTTTTCCGCTTACTTCCTATATGATGAAACCATTTCAAGCCTCTCATATGAGGCATAATGAGCGCATATATAATTACAGGATAAGCCGAGCACGAAATCGCATAGAAAACTGCTTTGAGATTGTTGCTATGAAGTGGAGAATTTCGTTGAAGCCGATTGAATGCTCACATGTAATGGCTGACAACATAGTTTGGACCATCTGTGTGCTCCACAATTTCCTTATTGAAGAGATGGAGGAGGAAACAGACTTTAACAGAGTGATGGCAGCCTTTCAGAATTGGCGTGGAATCAGCACCGGTATGGCCGAAGAAGTGGCCAATGCAAATGCAAAAGACATAAGAAAAAAGCTAGTAGAATTTTTCAATGGTATTGGTAGCGTAGATTTTCAGGAAGAAATGATTTGAACAGAGAAATTAATAAAGAAACTGTTTGTATTGTGGGCAGCGCAGTGTAGTAAAACAAAGTCATTTTTACTGATTTCTTAGTCAAAGTCTAAGTCAAAGTCAAAGTCTCAGTCCGTGAACACCTCTGACTTTGACTTAGACTTTGACTATTTTGGCTACATGAACACTCCTTAGTCTAAGTCTAAGTCTAAGTCAAAGTCTAAGTCAGAGTCCGTGAACGAGCCATTAGACAATTTTATTGTACCTGCATATAGCCAAGTATTTCTTAACAAGTTGAACAGCATGAAAAGATGTTACCATATTCCTAATTGGCTTGCGAGTGAAAGATAAGAGTCAGAGAAGCACACAAACTTACCTTATGCATGATGCCGAACAAGACTCTTAATCGAAAATTTATATAGACTTTTGCAAGCTTCAGTGATCGAAACGGTGTCGAATACCGTCAGATAAGGTGGTTTGCCTCGGTTCCCCGTGGCAGAAAGTCAAATTTAAGTCAAAAAGTGTTTTTGACTAAAAAGTGCTTTCCGCCACCTATAAAATTTTTTTTTTTTATTTTTACGGTGAAAAAACGCTCTTAGACCCGAATTCGGCCACGTTTAGGATGAGACAAAAGTTTACCAAACAAAAGTTTCGTTAAGACGAGGTTGACTGTATTTACTTAACTATGTTCAACTGGACATTTTTATTCAATAACAACAACAACATCACTGTGAGAATGCTCGGCTGGATCATCAAAGTTCTCCTGCACGTATTGCTTGACAACCAAAAAGGCACGATGAGCTTCAATCCGAGGGATACGTCTCTCAAATTCAAATTTCCTCGGCGTCCATTTCTTCATCACTAGCGCCTTCGGCTTACTCAGATGCACGTACACGACACAAGCATAAATAAGCTTACTCTTTATCGCCATCGTTTTATTGGGAAGCAATTGTCAAAACAAGCCTGTCTGAACAGCTTAATGAGATTGACTCTAAGGCGACAATCTTTGACTTAATTAGTGTGTGAATTGTTGGTTACGAGGTTTTTTTAATAGGGTTTTTTGCGGGTATTGTACCGTAGTTTTTAAGTCCGAATTTTGCGATATTCGTGCTCAGCAGGTCCTCGAACCCCCGTGTCGACCGTTGTAACTGTGGGGGATTCTCGTGTTAAAGGGTCAGAACAGAGATCAACATATAAATTCTCAAATTCACGAACAACTAGGGCACTTTTTCATCTCTCATTACTGCGCGCTGACAGAAATAACGGAAGTAAACAATATAAAATTAATATAATTTAAATTGAGAAAATGTATTTACTTACTTTTTTACTTAGACTCTGGTTAAGCTTGTTACTCACAAACAAAAATTGCAGCCTTTTATTTAAGAATTCATATAATGGACTTAATGAACCGGTTATATGATTTTTTTCAGTTTTATGATTTGGTAACTTATTTAAGTAAATTTACACCTGTAGACTTCTAAATACTAGTTTAAAACACAATATAATAGCTCTCTTAATCTGTAGTAACAAGGGATTATGGCAGCTCAAACACTAATAGTTTTTGCAAGAAATTGCATCTGAAGACTTTTTTTTTCATAAAAAGCAGCATTTTCGATACTGAAGAAAGAATCCTGTAGTTATAAAGTTTGTATGAAAAAATATTGTGACAATTTTATTTTTAGCATTAGAAAATACATACACACAAATTAATAAGGTGTCTAACTTGTTATAAAGGCTGCCTGACGATTGGATACAAAAACTGATTGGATATACCGGTTGGATACATTGACGGTTTCATACATCGATTGGATACGCTTTTAATCTCCACGTTTGATATCGCAGTTGCTCTGATAATGCGGCATGTCGCCTTATTTTTCAAACACTTAAAAATCTGAAAATTGTCAATTCAAAATGGTCTCAAAGAAAGTGTGACCTTAGGGTAGGAAATTTGACATAAAAACGTCCGCTTATTAAGTTTCCAGAATTTTTTTTCAAAGAAATTATAAAAATTCTCTCAGTGAAAATCAATAGTTCTGTGCAAATTAAAAAAAGATAACTTTTCGATTTTTGCCTAGGTCCCGCTTCAGAAGCCCTACCTACCGTACAAACTTGCGTGTGAAATCATTCCGAGCTAGACTTTTGATCAGAAACGTATAAAGAAACTCTTGGCCTAGCTTTAGTACTAAAAAATAATAGAATGCCTTTTAGCCAAAAATTTTCCTTATTGCCTATCTTTTGTCAGGCTACCTGGATGCCCTTTCAGGTTGGTTCACCTTGGTCCTTAAAGTAAAAAAGTCGAATTTAGGTTAAGAATTTATCTTAAAAAAAATTTTTCCACTCATTTTATGCATTCTCTATTGTTTTCAGTGTTTAAAACATGCTCAGAGATGAAACAACAAAGTTTTGGCTTTGTACAAATAGTGTATTTTAATATACGCACATATTTACCCGCTTATTTACCTGAAAAAATAACACAAAACCTACTTTGAAAAATCAACCATGGCTGGATCCGGAAAGTGACAATGATGCCTTCTCTCCTCTACCAGATCTTCTTGGTTTGATGATGACGCTGTTCCTCCACAACTTCTGTTTGTGCAGCGCCACATCCACCTGCCATCATTTTTGCGCGTTCGACGAAAGCTCATCAAGTAGCCATTGCAGCAACTTAGAACGTTCCCCCTCTCAGTTTTGTATAGGTTTGCCATTTCTGAACAGAAAAAATTGTAAAAGGGGAAAATCGAACAAGTGATTACATCCGTTAGCACCATTCAACTGAAAGCAGTCAAAATAGTGGCGCGATTTGATTTGGCCCGATTTGATTTTGGCCCAATTTGAATGGGCCCAATTTGAATTTGACCCAATTTGAATGGGCCCAATTTGAATGGGCCCAATTTGAAATAGCCCAATCTTTGGCGTGCTGATTTTGGTATTTCATATATTTTGATTTAAAAAAAGTTTCACTGCAATCTTTTTACTCGACCTGAAAAAATTTTGCTTTGTGTTTTGTACAGTCAACTTTAAAAATAACGTTTTTTTATATGCGGCACCTAAATCCGGTCTTTCGGTCTGCCAATATTCAATGGATGACTGTAACTTTTAATTTACTAATTTATTCCCCTCGCTCTTCATTGATCTTTTTAATGTACTACCTATTTCAAAGGTCAAATACTGTTGAAAAGATGACCTTGATGAATTTCTCTCTCTGTCGTCCTGCTCTGCTGTCAACTAAACTTAAGGTAAGTGGCAGAGATAGAAAAATATGTGCCTAAAGAAGAAAATGTTCTGTCTCTTTTGAGTTGCTTATTAGTCTGCAATTTGTATGGCAGGGATGCACTCTCTTCAATCTTTTATACAGTTCACCAGTGGCAGAGATTCTAATCGTCTTCGCACAATATTTGTTTAATCCAAACTTTACGGCAGAGTTAGCATTGAACAGGTGAAGAAGGTCAGCACTCTGAGCAACACAATAAAACTACCACAATCTTTTACATTAAAAAAACTATACATAATGTAATAGTACTTACAATATTTGCTATTTACTTAGTTTATCCTGAGTTAAATAGTGTATTACTGAATTCTGTTCGATTAAAAGAAAAATGATTGTTTTTTAAAGTTTACTGATGTGACGTGATTCCATTTGCTAAGCACAATGATATGATACAAAATATTTAAAAAATTTAAAAAACAAATGGTAATCCTAGTCTTAAGTTTCAAGTCTAAGAAATCAGTTTTTCGTAAAGATTAGCATGTTATGTTAACTAGTGAGTTGATAAAAAACATAATTGTGTATTTAAAAAAAAGCGTTTAAAAAGAGATTTGTCTTGCGACAAAAAATCGACCCGACCTCCAAATGAGTTTAGCTATGTCTAGGAATCATAAAAGAGAATCTTGCTCACATAAAGAATGCTCTGCGTTCTTTTGGAATTCATGCCTAATGGTCTCGTGCTCAAGGGGACCCAGAGCTCAAGAAACTGGTCGATGCTAAAGGATGTGCTGAAGCTGAAAGTCTAAGATTGCTGCGGTCAAGTGCTAGGAGGAGAAGTCGCGCAACATGTTAGCAAGCTTTTTGAGAGTTCTGGTCAGGGACACCTAACCGGAGACAATGGATAGGAGGTGATCACCGAAAATTAACTGATCGTGGTTATGACCTAGCTGTATATAAATCAAACCTTGGTAAAGCCTGAGACAAGAGTGAAGCTAATTAATAGTGATGACGGATTCGAAAGAGCCGATGAGAACAAGGCAGACCCGATAAAGAGATGCAGCTGTGGACTAAACGGCAATAAGAAGGAAAAGGCTCATCATGCCGAGTTAAGTTTGAAGGTGGTCGTGGATCTAAGTGACTTCTCCGCCCTGGTGACGTTGTGTAATGAACTATTGACGACGAACGTGTCTGTCCTACTTTGAATTTTTCCCTAGTTTCACCTGACGTGTCAACAAAATATGAATCTGAAACGGCATTTAAAAAATTCATAGTAAGTACATTTTGTCATTTGGGGAGGGGGTGTAGACTGGAGGGTTGTATTAGATAAAACGTTGTTTTAAATTGGAATCAAATAACTTTACTGCCATAATATCTTTGATATTTTTACTGCCCTTGATATCAAATGGTTAATCATCTCCAATCTTAAGAGATAATTTATTACATTAAGTGCAGCACTCACAATCTCCTATATGTGATCATTCAGGAGTATCTTGTTATCTTCTGCATATATCTACATGCAGCCTATCAACCTTGTCATTCTTAAGTTCAATTAAAATTGACCATTAAAACCTAAAGCAAAATTTTGCTAATCACTTTTTGCATAATTAAAATAGGAAAGGTGGTCAGAGTGCTATTTACTTTGCCTGTCTGTAATAATACAATAAACAAGGACGCCAGGGATGTTGAGTGGGGGATTGGATTGAAAGAGAGAGCAAGTAGTACTTTTAATTGGAATGGTACTGGCTGGTAGTTCCTCCTAGTTCTCTCTTTTCTCGATCACTGCTACTCCGTGTTCACCTCAATCACACTGACTACTACCACCACTACTCAGTCTTTGGCCTTTCAATGCGCAGGCCTCAGACTCTGTCCACTGCATTTGCATACTACTTTTGAAAATTTTGTGTTGAGATTTTTTTGTTTCGACTCTCCAAATAACGAACGCTATAAAATCGGGTTCAGCCGTTCGTCAATAAGACATTTCGTTATTGGGAGAGTCGACTGTACTTGTAGATGTAGTATTCCAATTAGTAATGTCTAAATGCACATACAAAGCCCTTAAATAATTTGGTTTTGTTAAGTTTTTTGACTTTTTCAGCTTGCACAGTAGACAAATTATCGAAAATCACTATAATTTTTTTTAAGCTATAAGCTACGATTAAAAGTTTTTTAACATCTTGCTTATCCATAAATACCAAAAACTTCAATATTTCTGTCTAAGTGACATTTTTAACTAAACAAGTAATTTTTAGTCCCCGTGTTCTTTTTTGGCTAAGTGTTAGGCGCGAGGTCGGAACGGTCACTCGACTGGAGAACTTTTGTATTGACGAAACATTAGAAGAAAATTAGCACGGAGTTTTTAGAATCTTAATCTAATATGCCATTTCCTCCACAAAATCAATATCCGTTGCCTCGACATGGATATCCGCCGCCTTAAAGACTACTGAATGAAGGTGCTTAAATCTGTTGGGTTTAATTAATTTTTCTTAACCTATGCATCGGGGGTTTGACCAAGAAGAATAATAAAATTTTCTACAGTGTTCACGCTTTGGAATAGACATATTTTAGTTTGATATAAAAGTATAGGCTGGCACCAACTGACCTTCCTATTCATTTTTATTAAAAGTAGAGTTGAGAGTGAACAAAGGTGTTTGAGCTGTAAAAGTATAGGGTGTGGGCAAGTGTTCATATGCCTTGCTTTTGTACTCTCTTCTTTCGCTATTTGAGTGATGGATAGAAGATCACAAATTTCTGTTCACATATTTTGTTCCCTTTGCTTGGTATGGTCATTTGCCGGAGTAAGGAAAGGGAAGATAGGTTACTGACTGATAGTAAGAGTGTAACGAAGTCCCGCTGGGCTACAGATTAAAGGTTTTTGCAAGAAAGCGGCTAAAAGTAAAAGCTGTGACTAAGGTCTAATTTAAATATTTATTTGCTATTTAATGGTTTTTATGCCTAATTAAAGTTTTTCTTCTTTAATCTTTTTTTCAAGTTGTAGAATCAAGAAGCACACTTTTTAAACGCGTATTTTAGTAAGACACTTTTTGAGTAAGAAGAGTAGCAGTTCAGTGGACCAATTTTTTCTTGTTGTCAAAAATGCAACACTAACACTCTAAAGGCGACTGATTTTTAAAGTCATTGTATATTTGACATTTTATAGGTTTGGGTGATGGAAATATTCCCGGGAATATTCCGGGATTATACCGCGCGCCAAAAATCGGTGATAATCTAGTTAGTTTTGTAACAATTTTCTTAAATATATTTTCACTAAAAAAATTTTTTCCAGGCAAAACACTGCTTCTGACACCGAATTCGTGTTTGGCATAGTTGATTTACTAAAAAAAACTCTTTAACCAAAAACTCTCTAACAAATTTTAAATTCCTCTCAAGACAACGAAGATTTGAATTTAAACTTTCTTATATTTTCCGACTTTTTTGAAGAAAAATATCACCGCCTTTTCGGGAATATTCCAGAATATTACCGGTAATATTCCAAAAGGCTGTAACTAATTTCACTCGTCAAACTGACTTACCCCGTCAGATCAAAAAAAAATTTATTTTATTATTTTTTTAACTTTTTGTATGAATTTTTTAATTTTCATACCAGCGTGTACCCCTGGATCTCAGCTTTCTATCAACTGACTTACTGAGATGTCAAAATTTGCAAAAAGGGTCATTGTGTAGACCTAATTTTTTTTACATTTGCTCTAAACAAAAAAGCTTTTTATGCAATTTTTTGAAATTTCAGTAAGTCAGTTAATAATTTGTTAGAAAGCTGAGATTCAGGGCTAGACGCTAGTATAAAAATTTGAAAAATGAATTTTTTTTATGAGAAAACAATAAATTTTAAGGTAGTGAGACGTTTCGCAAAAATTTATCGCATCATATCATTTTTCTTATTATTTGGTGCCAACTTGAATATTTTGGTGCAATTTCGATTCCGTTGTTGTTTTCTATTTGTTTTATTCATTGTAAATGTGCTATGATGAAGATGGCACTGTATTTTATTTTTTTAATTGAACATTAAGAACTCATAGACTGAAACAAACAATTTTTTCATAACATCAACAAATCTAACAACAAAAACATTCAAATACAAATAAATCATCAAATAGTATCATCACAGTTTCTTTGTAAATCCATCGCCAGCACAGCATCCTTTGATAACAACTTGACATTGTGAGCACCATTTTTCGCATACGATGCGAACAACTTCTAAAATAAAGCAAATAGAATACAGTGCCATCTTCATCATAGCACATTTACAATGAATAAAACAAATAGAAAACAACAACGGAATCGAAATTGCACCCAAATATTCAAGTTGGCACCAAATAATAAGAAAAATGATATGATGAAAAAATTTGCGAAAAGTTTCGCAAAAATTTTCATATAAAAATTTTTGCGAAACGCCCCTGCACCAATTTTAAAGATTTGACGAAATAAATCAGTAATTTGACAGAGTAAAACAATTTTAGCCTATTCCCAAAAAGATTATCACCGGTGATTATCCCAACCCTAAAATTTTAGGTTCTTTTCTGTCATTTTATTGGATTGTATGACCCGAGTATTGGGTCGGACAATGGCAATAACAGTGATCTTAAAGAAATTTTTACTCAAAAAAGGAGCAATTTGCCTTAGGGGTATCATGCTTTTTACAACCCCCAAGACATCGAGCATATCTTAAAAACTAAGCGTACTTCTAGGTTAATTTTAATGCGAGAAACACAAAAACCATGTTATTTTTGCACCAGCACCAATATATTTTTGCTTTTAAGTGAGGTCTTCCAAGACTCCAAATTATTCGTACTTCAAGGCCGATTCAAATCCGAAAAACATAAAAAGAATGTTATTTTTTGGATCAATATATTTTTGCTTTTAAGCTAATTTAACTCCAACTCCGAGTTTCTGAACGAGTCATTAAGGATATCCCTAGGCTTAGTTTTGGGTCTTGGCAGCAAAAAAATTTAAATATGTTCAATAGGGGTATCACTGGTGTCGTTTTTTTCAAGAACACTGTCATCTTCTGACCCATTACTTGGGTCATACTATCCAAAAAAAACCCAACCACAAATTACTTAAAATCTTAAATATACAAGGACCTCAAAAATCTTTAGAGTGTTAAAGTCGAACGCTTCATTATATTTCTACGCTTTATTATATTATTTTATGCACTACAGTCGAGTCTCGATACAACGAACTCCCAAAAAGTTAGTTCCCACCTCGGGTCCGACACTTTTTTTAGCTCGATTTTTGAAGGTTTTTGCCAGTTGTCTTCGGTCAGTCTAGTCCAAAATATCGCAAGGATTTAGATTTTACCGATCGCTTTTGTACATAACAACAGTTTTGCCGAAAAGACCCGTTCACCTTTTTTGAAAATATGTGTTCGTTATATCGAGACCCGCGGATCAATTATTACATTCTATGTTAAATTAATTTTTTTCATTGATTAGATCATCTAGAATGGGGGTCCCAAATCTTATGTTATTTTGGCTAATTTTACTTCAAGCTAGACTAAAAACTTACAAAAGAGATGTATCGATGTAGATGTATACTAAGAGATGTACAGGGTGACACAAAAAAACAGTCACATTTTTGAAAAATTTGTCAAGATAGCTCCTTGCCCCATCAATTTGCCCAGGAAAATCGATGACAGTAATTAAGCTAACTGGGAGCTCTCTGATTCATAATTTCTATGAAAAACTTAGAGATTACTTTAAGGAAGCAGCGACTTTTTAAATAAACACAATTACTCATGAATTAGAACCCAAAAAAATTCAATTCTAAAAATTTCTGTTTTTTGTGTCCCTTGTATACTAAAGTAATATTTGTTACCCTTTTCTGTTATTCTTCTTTTCAAAAACACTTTGCTCATTATTTTTGATTGTCTAAATTTATCATGCATTTTCATTGTGATCCGCAATTTGTCTCATAAATATATTGCCAACAAAACAACATTAGACAGAGAAAGAATAGTGAAGCAAAGGTGAGCCAATAAACTGTACAGTCACCATGCACACACAACAAAGAGATAGTAAGTAGGCGTGTATGTGCAGCCGCCACACCTATTTAATGCCTGCCGCGATCGTTCAGCCCACTCTCGATCTTTTTCTCTTCTCTTGAATTTTTAGTCTAAAATAAAGGAATGTGAAATTTCTCTACTCTTTCACCACTTCCTTTTACAATAAAGGTGTGTTTGCGACCAAAACTGCCACATATTCCTCTTTTTTACAAAGGTGGTCATATTTGCTGGGGTCTTGTGATTGATAAAATGTTGGTGTGGTGCTAGTCTACTTTTGTTTCTTATCAGTCATTTTGCTTAAAATAACTTGAAAAAGACTTGTTTAGTAGAATTTTGTCTTAAATGATTTATTTATTTTACAAAGTTTCAAAATCGTTTCTAAGAATTATGCTGATATAACGGGTGGTCCAAAAGTTCCTGGATACATTTCTAGCTTCTTTTTAGTAATAGTTTGTGTATTGCAAAATTATTCCAGACACATGGTTTCGTAGCCCTAAATGTCTTCTTTCAAACAGTATATAAAGTTTATCTAGAACATCTTATAATAGTCATTATTTGGCTTTAAACACGTGTGAGGTCATTACGAAAAGTTGGCAAGCATTTTCATCTCTTTTAAGTGCTCAACAATTTGATGAAATTTTGAGCGTTGAAAACGTCTTAGCACCATCTTGTAGAGCTACAAAACCTTTTTTGCAGAAAATTTTTTGATAATCTGGTTGTTGAGATATTAACTACAGTCGAGTCTTGATAAACCGTCACCCCCTAAAGTTCGTTCCTGCCTAGGGTCCGACACTTTTTTAGCTATATTTTCGAAGTCTTTTGCCAGATGTGAAAGAAAAATCGTACAGATTCTGATTTTACCAGTCGTTTTTTCGAATAGCAAAATTTTTGCCGTGAAGACCCGCGGGTCTCGATAAGCCGTCACCCCTTTTTGAAAATTGGGTGACGGCTTCTCAGACCCGCGGGTCTTCACGGCAAAATTTTGCTATTCAAACGACTGGTAAATCAGAATCTGTGATTTTCTTTCACATCTGGCAAAGACTTCAAAATAGCTAAAAGTGTCGGACCCAGGGAACTTTAGGGGGTGACGGTTTATCAAGACTCGACTGTATTAAAAACAATTTTTTAAAGATCAAAATCCTGGATATTAGTCATTTAAAATTTTTTTTTCAAAAGGCCATATCTCTGCACTCAGATTTTTCAAAAATAATTTTGCAAAAAAAGGTTCTGTAGCTCTTGAACTGCGCTAAGAGATAATGCAAAGACGTTATTTTAACGCTGAAAATTAAATCAAACTTTTAAGCACTAAAAGTGATGAAAATGCTCCTCAACTTTTCAAAATAACCTCATAGGTGTTTAAAGTCAAGTAATGACTATTCTAAAAGGTACTAAATATACTTTATATACCATTTAAAAGAGAAGATTTAGGGCTAAAAAAATATTTGTCTGGGATAATTTTGTAATATATAAATTATTACTAAAAATGAGCTAGAAAAGTATCCAGACCACCCGCAAGTACAAGTGAGCATCAATTTAAAAAACCTATAAAATCACGTTTTTCTCACATTGAACCCAAAAAGTATCCAAATTTTAAAAGCATAAGCCGGATACTAAACTTTTGAAAAAATACAAACGTTGAATGTCTGCTTTCAATATTTGACCATAATTTTTTTCAGATCATAATTTTTTTATATAAATTAACAACAGAAATGTGCACATTTAATTGTACAAATCATTAACTGTACGAAATTTTGAAGGCTAACAGTCGACTCACATTATACTGTTTCACCTTTTAGACAACTTTATCAATGAATATCGATTCAATATTCGGAAATTTTGAATATTTAACAACTAGGACAGGAAGGGAGTCCCTTTCATAAAATATTTTGTGGTCAAACAAGCCATAAAGTTTGTAGTGGCTCTTGCATTGAAATATATAGAGTGGCCACAGTAGTGGGTGGTCATTAAAAAAGAGTGTCGACTGTATTTAAACCCTAATTTTGTTTCACGGTACTTTACAAAGGTGAACAAAAAAAGTTTACCGTATTTCCTCTAATTAGCATCCCCTGATTCAAAATCGTGCTCTTGGCATCATGTTTTTGACCCACTTTTTGACTCACTTCTCTCAGGCAAGTTACCTAGTAAGATGAGCTATAAAATGGTTGGTAACTTACCTGAGAGAAGTGATCAAATAGTGGGTCAAAAACACAATGCCAAAAACACGATTTTGAATCAGAAGATAGAAATACGGTAACTATTTGCTACAGTCAATTTATTTACATCCGCCACCCCTATAAAAGCCTCAATTGCAATTGCGAGTGCGATTACCAACCTTTCCAAAAATCAGCTTGGTCCCCCTAGGGCGGCGGATTATCGAGTTTGGCCTATTAATTTTGGCGGATTAACGAGGGTTGACTGTGTTTTTACAATTAAAACACAATTACACAAAATTTCGCTATAAAATGCCTCTAGTTGCAATTGCTTCAAAGCAGTTTTAAACATTGTTTATCAGCCAATGTGACCACAAGTAACTTTTCTACTCCCTTCCATAAACTTTAGGGCCCTGTAATTCCAACAGTAATTTAATCGTTTGGTTTATATAAACAATACTGATTTTTTATGACCTTGTTTTCAGACGCATAATTTTTATTTTAGCTGTATATTTGTATTAAATTTTTCGTTTCCAGGTAATTACTCCAAATTCGTCAATATCAGGATGTAAAAGTTAAAACAAATATTTTGCTGATTAAAACCACATTCTTTTCTAAATTTTCTCAAGCTACATTCTACAACAAAAATACTCAATAATTAATTATATATTTTGCCACTGATCAGGTCCACAATTTTTAAGTAACGTGAGTTTGTTTTGCAAACGGTTTAAAAAATTACATACTCAAATTTATTCTTACAGAATTCAACCAGCCTGAAGTCAAATGCAACATACGAAATGATGAATTCACTTTTTATATATTAAACATAACTTATAAAAAGCCCCTATTTATTAGAAAATGTAGTAATTTGATTCTATAATTTATTAGTTGTGCCTTTCAAATCTGATTTTATTCTTTCTGTTCAAATTTCTTTTCTCACCCTCAACAATGGACTTTTAATGCCAAAAATGTAGAAATTCCGAATTTTTTAATTAATTACCGTATTTTAGCTTTTCTAATCGCCCCTGGCTAAATTATTTTTAAATTAATCGGAATCAAAATTACTTCAGATTTTTACATTTTTGGAATTCTGTTTTTATCTATGTTTCACAAATGGTTTAAATCCAAAATGTGGCCAGGATACTCAGCTACATTTTGGTATGTAACTTGATAAAGGCCATCAATATAAATCAAAAATGCAATTGGAGCTTTGAAAAATGCTGCATAATTTTTATTAGCTTTTGAGATCCTTTACTCCTATTCTAAATCTAATTTTTTATAATTTTTTTTATTTACAGGTCTAATCAAAATTACTTCAGCATTTTTTACATTTTTTGCTTTGAATTCTGTTTTTTATCTATGTTTCACAAATGGCCTTTAAATATGTTTAGTACCAAAATGTGGCCAGGATTCTCAGCTACATTTTGGTATGTAACTTGATTAAAGGCCATTTGTGGAATATAAATCAAAAATGCAATTGGAAGCAAGAAACAATTTGAAAAATGCTGCAGTAATTTTTATTAGCCCAAATTTGAGATCAAAAATTTACACCTAAAAATTCTAAAAACTAAACTTTTTTTAAAACCTATACTTTTTTTGTAATTACAGGCCTAGTCCTTCCATTTTTCTTTCTTATTTGTCTAAAAAATATTTTTTTTTGTTAATTTTCTTGTTCGTTCTACTGGCCAAATGTTATGAAGAGAACCACAAGCCCGGCCACAAGCACATCAGAAGCAGAAACTGTGATTTGTTGTACATTAATTTTTTTATAATATTGTTTAAATAATTTCTAAGATTTTTATCAACAGTACTTTTTTCAGTAAAGCCTGGACAAAAATTTAAAAAACACAAAGCTAACTTTTCCGCAGACTTCTTTCAAATAAGGTTTTCACAGTTAAGCAGAGTGCTAAAATCAGTAATTTTTTTATTAATCCCAGCTTTATTAATAAAATAAAATTAAAAATAAAATTGTGCTTGCTTTGAAAACTATGTATGTTAGTGATATTTGTTACTTTGGATATTCACCAAAAGTGCCTCGCTCTGTAATTTTTGTTGGTGTTATATTTATTTTCACGTGAATTGTCTAATAAGACAGTGGCAAGACTTCTCTTACTTGTTAATACTTTTGTCTCTACAATGTGACTATTATTTTCAAAACAATCCTTTTTTCAAACTTTTACATATAATTCTACAACAAACTTGCTGAAAAAATTAGATTAAATAAAAATTTCAATTTTATAAACCAGTGTGTTGTTGACATTATTAAATCAATTAAATCTTCACAAATACCTGGTGGACAAAAAGTCCTTGGTCACTTTTCTAGCTCATTTTAGTAATATTTTTTCGCATTGCAAAATCAATCCAAACATATGGTTTTGTAGCCCTTTTCTTCCTCTTTCAAATTGTATATAAACTTTATTTAGAATATGACCTTACAGAAATTATTTGGCTTGAAATGCCTGTAAGGTCATATTCAAAAAATGACGAGAATTTTTGTCCATTTTCAACACTTTAACTGGTCAAAATTTTGTTTCAAGATTTATTGCTTCATCAATATTTCAGCACCATGTTGTAGCGCGGCTCAAGAGCTACAAAAACATTTCACAGAATAATTTTTGGAAATTTGAGTGTTGAGATATGGCCTCTTGAAAAAAATCAATTTTTTTTAAAATGGCCGAAATCCGAAAAATTGGAAAAAACTCGGATTTCGGTTTTTTTTAAGAAATTGATTTTTTTCAAGAGGTCATATCTCAACACTCAGATCTCCTAAAATTATTCATTAAAATGTTTTTTGTAGTTCTTGAGCTGCGCTACAACGTCGTGCTAAAATATTGATAAAGTAAAACAATCTTGAAAAAAAATTTCGTCCAGTTAAAGTGATGAAAATGGACAAAATTTCTCGTTATTTTTTTGAAAATGGCCTTACAGGTATTTCAAGCCAAATAATGTCTATTTTAGTATATTATAAAAAAATTTATTATATAAAATTTATTTATATACAATTTAAAAGAGGAAGAAAAGGGCTACAAAACCATATGTTTGGATTGATTTTGCAATCCGAAAAAATATTACTAAAAATGACTTTTTGTCCACCAGATAATTATAAAACGAATCTCTATTATTTTGACAAGAGAAATAAGTACATAACAATAAAGGCAATTAGGATGTACAGGGTTAGCTATAAAATGAAGATGCTCCATGCTCCTTTCCCCATCGATTTCTACAAGAAAATCGATGACAGTAATTAAGCTACCTGCGAGATCTTCGATTAAAACCTTAAAGTTTCAATTAAAAAGAGAACCACTTTTCACTAAAAACAGCAAAAAAATTAAATTCGACCACAAGTTTTGTGTCAAAAATTTGAATTAAAACTTTTCAGAAAATATTCGTGTTTTTTTTGACTAACTCTGTATATCCTGCTCTACTTGGATTGAAAGCAGGCTATATCTTTAGTCAAACGCATTGCTCGTTGAACAAAAGCAGGGGGAATAAGATAACGATGTTTTTATGAAGATAGTACCGGGTGCGCTAAAGTTCCCGGACAACTTTCAGATTTAATTGTAAAAGGAAAAATGTTAAAATAAAAATATTATTAATATACAGTTTTGTAGCCCTGAATCTCCTCTTTCAAATGGTATATCAAACATTTATTTCACTCAATAAAATGACCACCATTGGCATCAATACATAACTTGAGTCTTTTTGGAAAATTGTCAATGGCATTCTGGATCATCTTCTGTGGAATTGCTGCCCATTCTTTGACGAGGGAAGCTTTCAAAGCTGCGATTGTTTTGACCGTGATGGACTACTTTGTGTGGCCTTACCTGAAGTCTAAAGCCTGCTCAAAGCCACACAAAACAATCGCAGCTTTGAAATGCAATTCCACAGAAGATGATCCAGAATGCCATTGACAATTTTCCAAAAAACTCAAGTTATGTATTGATGCCAATGGTGATGTATCGATGCCAATGAGTGAAATAAATGTTTGATATACCATTTGGAAGAGGAGATTCAGGACTACAAAACTGAATATCAATAATATTTTTATTTTAACATTTTTGCTTTTACAATTAAATCTAAAAGTTGTCCGGGAACTTTTGGCGCAACCGATAGTAGTACAGGCACCCACTTTTCGCCATCAAAGGATGCCGCCTTTGTGCCCCATACCTATGAAGCACTGTGAAGAATATTGTAGACATCACTTGCGTAGAAGACGCAACAAAGGTGGCATCTTCAGATGGCTAAAAGGGGGTGCTTGTACTACTGATAGTCGAAATCAAATAAGCTTTATCATAATTTATCATCTATACTGAAAAATTAAACAGAACTTGGGACTCAAGGCTACTCCAAGTTTATATTTTAAAGGCTTGCTTTTTAAATATTTAAACTAGTTTTATTGTTTCGATTAAACTTAATTTAAAAAATCTCCTGACTAGTGTATTTATTCTGATTAGCCCTCTAAGCAAACAGATACAAAAGCAGAAACACCTGCGCATACAAACACCTTTTACTGCATTCGTGCTATCCCCACTGCTAGTAGATTCAAAAAAGTGGAGATTGTGCAAACAAATTTTTTACAAGAAGAACATTTTTACTCCGTTAAAGATTTTAGAAAAAAAATTTTGCTTTAGGGCTTTTTGTCTGACAGAACAATTATTTAAGAGTGCGTTCTGTCAACATTCGCTCTAAAGTACACTGATGACGATGTATCCTCTCTTTTAAGTCATGTTGAAAAAATGCTGCTTTTCGAGTAATTGCCATCAATCAGCACTAATTTCTTTGCTCATTGAGTTGTGTATTCACAAATACAGTTTTCAGGCTGATTTTTGTATCGCAAGTCTTACTAATTTCTTTGTTAAAAAACACGATACATTCTATTTTTTATTTGAGCAGCACTTTAACTTGTTTAACATATGGATTAAACGCTTTCTTACTCGGCTTTTAGGTTACCGTATTTTTTCTATTAAACGCCCCACTTTAAGGGCCCCCTTTTTGACTCGGTTTTCAGAGTTGAGGCTATTTTTATTGGCTATTCTATTGTCTTTAGGTTATTTTTTCTGATGAGAAGAAGTTGGATGGTCCGGACGGTTTCAATGGCTACCGGAGAGATCTTCGCAAAGAGCCGATTTACTTTTCAAAGAGAAATTTTGGTGGTGGAAGCGTAATGGTGTGGGCTGGTGTGTCTTTTGTGGGTTTCCTTGATCGTCGCTTCACCTCGACAAAAATGAAAAGTCTGGACTACATCGACGTGCTCAGTACAAGTTTGGTCCCGTATCTCAGCCGCTTCCGTCGTCTTCAGCTTATTTTTCAGCAAGACAACGCATCAATTCATGTGAGCAAGGAGACGAGAAAGTGGTTTACTGACCAGAATATTGTTCTTCTCGAGTGGCCTGCTTGCTCACCGGATCTAAATATCATGGAAAACTTGTGGGGAATCTTGGTCCGGCGGATATATAACAACAATCGTCAATTCCGCAGTGTGGATGAGTTGAAAGGAGCAATCTTGGATGCCTGGCAGAACATTTCTCTCGAGGATATCCAAAAATTGGTGGAAGCATCCCAAACAGAATCTTTCAAGTGATAAATCGTTCCGATGGTCTTACGGATTACTAAATTTTCAAGCCTCTGTTATTTATGTTTCGTTGTTGTCATGATATCTCGTCAATAAAGTGCTTTGTTCTAAGTGTTGGTATAAATATGCACCGGTAATTTTTGCATTCGCAGCCAAATCTTTTGAAGCACTGATACAAAATCTGAATTTTGGGCTGGAAACAGCGTTTTCTGCTATGCTCTTTCACATGGCAACAATGAATTTTAAAAGTTGTTTCAAAAAATCTTCAAACACGCGAAATTAGGGGTGTTCGTATAATTGTGCACCGCACTTATAACAGACTTAGTGAGTAAAACGCTCGATTTAACGACTTTTTGAAATTAGCTTTAGGTATGTCTCTATACTGCAATTATCGCTACAGCCAGTGTCGGTGAAGCAAGAACCTAATGAGTGTATGTCCAGCTTTTTTCCAGGCCAAAGAACTATAAATAAAATAGAACAATTTATTAATAATCTCTGAAAACAGTAAAATGATCAAAAAAGTCAACTTTTAAAATCGAGTGGGACCAGAAAAATGTGTACAGACAGGTTGTGTCGCGTAGTATAGAGCGTCAATTTCACTTAATTTTGGCTTAGACCAACCAAATTTTTTTAAAAGTGTTGTTTAATCGAGACTTGACTGTAGTTACAAATCTCCTTTTGCAAAGAGGGCTCGTGTTAATAACACAACTCAAAACAAAGTGTTTTAAAAGCATATGACCATGCGTTAGACAAAATTAAGGCAAGAGAAGTGTTTTTTTTAATTTTTTGAGTTTTCATAAACATATTTTGAAATTTTCTGCCAAATTTTTAAAAGTATAATAAGGATATCAGCATCAGATTTCATGCGAAAAACTGAAAATAGGAACAATGACAGTCTTCGTTTTTTTTAACGCACGGGTATGCCTCTTTGAAGCTAGCTATTCTAAAATTTGTGTAAAATATTTTTTTTTTTTTTTGTTAGTGTTGTCATCCATTAATACATAAAAATTTAAAAACTATATTTGCAGTGAAATTAATTTGTTTGATTTTTACATGGTAAGTAGAGATGGAAATTTGCAATATATCCCAAATTGCAATATATGGATTTTCATCATCATTTTTGTATCCGAATGTCAAATCTGATATAGATGACCTACATCTACTTTTTGATTTTAGGCTTAGGTCATCTACATCAGATTTGACATTTGGAAACAAAAATGATAATAAAAATCCATATATTGCAATTTGGGATACATTGCAAATTTCTATCTCTAATAGTAAGTAGGTCACCATATTTTTTGACAGTTTCTTTTTAAAAAAGGCACAAAAGAGATCATACGCAGACAATCCTCAAAGATACAATACATAGACAATATTGATTCAATTCAGCGGTCATTCATACTTATAAAGCTACAACATCATCCTGATATATGATCGCAATAATGCAATAAAAAACTCCATAAATATTTGTCTTCTGCGTTTATTTTTTGTGGAGCAAACATTTTTGCTTTCCTGTGCTAAAAAAATAATGCTCTTGCAAATGTTTAGGGTAATTCTGCTTTGAATTGTGATCATCGACGTCGAAATGGTGGATCTAAATTTCTAGCTTATTTTTGATTTTAAATTACTAATGTATTTTCAAAAGCCCTCAAGGCATGCTACTTATATTTTTATTGCTATTTTATTTTGCCGAAATGTGGCTCAAAATAGTGATGCATCTGGTGAAAGCGAAGCATCCACACCTATTAGAACTCAACCATTACCTCCCAGATCACCTACGCTTAATGCGGGTAGAAGTCCTGGCCCAGTCAGGCCAAATTCTGGCGAAGCCTTTGTTAGAAGCAATGAAAGTTTTTTAAATAACTTCCAACAGCAAGAAGTTCTTCCTTTTGCAAATTCGACTGATAACTCTACTACTACTAATTTAATTGGTAGAAAGGAAGAGCCATATGTCGGCATTAGGATAAGGTTTAATGAACCTTTTTTTGAAGAAACTGCCAGACTGTTTTGTAAGTTTGTCTTACAATGTTGTTGTTAGTTTTTTTTTGAGGTAGAATTTTTGGGTTAACAAGGAACACACTGAAGCTCTTTTTTAAACGTGAGTCATCGGTGTTCTTGCTTCTGGGTTGATATTTGAAATGAGGCGTATATGGTCATATTCTGTACCATGTTTTACATACATAGCTCCTTTTTTAAGATAAATCAAAGGTGCACATCCCATATAAAAAGTTTGTTTTTATTGAAAATTGCCTATGTGCCTTCAAAATGGCCACAATATTGTTCTTTTTGGTTATCGGCACCTCATCTTAGGACCTCCTCAGTAATATACGCCCGTAAATGTTCTAGAAGAAATATTTTGATGGATACAAAAAAAATTTCAAAAATAATGGAGGTCCCGATAACCGAAAAGAAGCGGTTTTTTTCTTATTTTCCGTTATTATTTTTGTTTCTATTTCTATTTATGTATTATTTTTGTGATAACTATTCAGTCATCTTTTCTTTTTGTTCTGATTTTGAGCCCTCAGTGTGTTAGGTGCGCTGTTGCTGACACGGGTTTAGGTAGCTTCCAGGTTGTGGGGGTACATTCGAGGTGGTTAAGGTAACCTTAAGAAGTTTAGGGTATCGTCCAAGTGGTTAGGGTATTTACCTGGTGGTTAGAGTAGTTTTTAGAAGGTTGGGTCTCCGGGTAATTAAGCTACCTGAGGTTGGTTTAGCTACCGTATTCTCTCTAATTAGCCCATATATGGGTTTATTTTTCAACCTCCCTCTAGGGTGTGGATTTATTAGAGAGTGTGGGTTTGATAGAGGGTGTGGATTTATTTTTCAACAAGGTCGCAATAAAGGCGAGGACAAAATTTTTGAAATATTTTTTTTAACAAAAAAATTTATTAGTCCAACTCAACATCAGCATTTCAAATATATTAGAAATAAATCCCAAGTTCATTTTCATTAAGTGAGCGGTCGCGGGCGTATCCGTTTTCTTAATATTCATAGAAGTCGATTTTTTCGATAGTCGATGGTAAAGCGATCGTCTTGTAGAATGTGTAGTCCTTCTCGCACTCTTTTTTAGTTTTTAGTCTTTTTTTAAAGAAGTGAAATTTGGTTCGTCCTGATCTTTACAATGCGGGTTGATTATTTTACAGTCTGAAAATCAGAAACAAAGAAACAAATTTTTAAACGACTTCACGATAATCTTCTTTGGAAATGCATCACAGGCTTGACAGACCCACTCCAGATATTTTTGTTGATAAAAATAAGAGTTTCTTCATGTTGAGACTAAATTAATTCAAAGATATTTCTTCCTTTCTGATTAAAAAGTAGCAAAAATCGTTTTTAGGGGTGTGGGTTTAATCGGGGCAATACTTTTTTTTTGTCCCAGATTCACTTTTTTTGACCCAGATTCACTTTTTTCTGAAGCACTTTCAAAATAGGTCAAAAATTTTTTTGCTCATAACAGCCTAATATTTTTTCTGTGGCATTTCTATCATGTTTTGAGCATTTTGCCAAAAATTTTTTTCGCAAAATTTTTGCCTTGGGGACCAAGGTCACATCTTAGGTAACAAAAATTTCGTCCTACCTTGGTCCCCAAGGCAAAAATTTTGCGAAAAAAATTTTTAGCAAAAATGCTCAAAACATGATAGAAACGTCACAGAAAAAATATTAGGCTGTTATGAGCAAAAAATTTTTGACCTATTTTGAAAGTGCTTGGTCCCCCTGTGCTTTTGACTAAATCTGGGACAAAAATGAGGAAACCTGGGACAAAAAAAAGTGAATCTAGGGCAAGTCAAATCTGGGACAGAAAAAAGTGAATCTGGGTAAAGAAAAGTGTACCTGGGACAAAAAAAAGTTTTGCCCGTTTAATAGAGGGTGTGGCCCAATTAGAGAGAATACGGTATTAAGGATGTTGGAGTATTTACCAGTGAAAAATTTACACTAACCAGTTAATAAAAATCGTGTACTAATTTAAACTTTTTAGACACTTTATTTAGCCATGAAGTGCAAAACATAAAAATTGTGCCACAAAGACAATGCTTTCAGGAAGGTTGCTTTAATTTGCACACATTCCGTATCACTGGCTTTCAACGGCCAAGAGGTAGGTTAACAAGTGTCTCGTTACCTATTCATTGTCTAAATATGTTCAATATAGGCATTACTCTAAGGCCTCTTTCTCCAAATTTAGTGTTACTCAATATTTTTGCATTTGATGTAGAGTAAGATTTGTTACTAAAAGCAGAAATTTGTTACAAAAATGATATTTTTAGTATAACAGGCCTTCTAAATGGCAACGTTCAGCTGTTATTAACGCCAGTGCCTGTGTCAGGCAACATTATTGTCGGGTCTCGCCAGCTCTCTATTACGGCAGCTTTTGATTTGCAAAAAAAATCAGCTTAAAGTGCCGTTTCTAAGGATGCAGAGCTGCGAGTTGAGAAGTGGTAAGATTATCACTATTTTCTTGATTTTTTTCAAATAACTATATGAATATTACAGGATTTGTAAGCACTCATGTATCTGATCTTGGACTATTGACTGATTCTATCAACTTGAAATACAAGGTGAAAATTGCCAATAGAAATTGTAAAATATTTTAACCGGAAAGAGTTTAAGACAGAAATGGTGACTAAAGCCAAGGAGATGATCACGTCGACCATTTGCAATCAAATTGAGCAAACTATAAAGGCTCAAGTCAATGAGAGATTAAGACGAATGCCTAGACATATTTCAGTAGCTAAGATATTGAGTGTTTTCTCTAAAGAAAATGAGGTTATAGACAAATTTTCAAAATATTTTTCAATTTTTAATTTCAGTGTCGGCCTTTGACACCACAGCCATGTGATAATAACCAGCAAGCTCTCTTTTCTACTACAACAGAAACTATAAGACATGATAGACGCCTTACTCCTAAATTTTACGATTACCTTCATTCTCAAAGTTTATTTTATTAATTAAAAAATTGGAGATGGAATTCATTATAAACTATCTGGCTCTATATGCGCTCGCAGTTTTAGAAAAAAAAAGATGTTTTGGTGCCCTGTCGATTTTTTTTGAATTTTTTTCCCAAAAGTCTCAAAAAGTGTTTATTTACACTTTAAAATCATTTTCACGAAAAAAATTCCCCAATCTCTTACAATGCGGAGTGTGCTGGTCTTGGCCGAGTACAACAATTTGTGAAATTTGTTTTGCGGCTTTAAGTGGATGTTATATATTTGCCAAAAATATGTATTTCAAACACTAAAAAGTAAATTTGCATGCCATTTGAGAAATTAGGCAAAAAAGAAAAATTTCCGAAAAAATCAACTTGGGGGGCCAAGGCAAAAATTTTTTCAGCAAAAATTTTTTTTTGTGAAAATGAATTTAAAGTGTAAATAAACACTTTTTGAGACTTCTGTGGAAAAATTTTTTTCCAAAAAATTAACAGGGGGGCCAAGGCATCTTGTTTTCTAGAACCACGAACGCATATAGAGCCAACTATCTTAATCACTCCTCAACTCCCCGCCACTCTAAAAAATAATATCATTTTTAAAAATATTTAATTTTAATATCTTACCTTTTAGTTCTGGGAGAAAAACTCTTAAAATAGTAAATTTACTTGTAAATTTACCGGACTTTTTTTTTAAATTTACCTAAAACCGGTAAATTAGGATTTTCGACGCTAATATAGAATATCACCGCCCCACCCGCCCCGTTACATCAGACCTTCCAACTACATTTTGGAACAAGAAGTTTAGGCTTAGCCTTTAGGCTTAGGGGTGGGCCAGCGTATGGAAGTTGTGACTTATAAATGTCTTACGCACATTTCCCGGGTCTCGGACATATACTTGGATACTCTTTTCTTAAGTTTTAAAAGGCATAAGTTTGGGGGGGGGAGGTGTGGATATGTGTATTCTATAGCATGGTCAAATTTTCAATAACTGTCGAATTTCTAATATAATATACGACAAATTCGACAGTTATCAAAAATCCTAATTTATGCTATTGGTGAATTGGGGCTAATTCACTAGTAAATTTAACTACCCTAGTTTTTATGCAGGAGCAACATTAACTAAATCAATGAAAATCTTGAATCTCTTATTATTTATTTCCTAGTATTAAGATTACCCATTCGTACAACACTGGGTGCAAAAAAATAAGACGCAGAAGACAATCTCACAGCACTCGACGTCAACTACTATCTTATTCCATGCAAGACATCAATGCAAAACCGAAAGAAGCTAAAAGAGACAATGACCGTGGGATTGCCACCATAAGTGAAAGTAGCTTTTGTTAAAATTTAAAAAAAAACCGAAAAAATTTACCATATATTGAAAAAATACAAGTGTTGGGAGAAAATTAAAAAAGTATCAAAATACCCCTACAGAAAAATTGACCCTACCGGAGTATACCCCCCAAATGAAATTTTTTAAAGTGTTTCCAAACACCCTATATCAACCTAAAATCACCTCAGAAGTTCAAAAAGACATTATTTTTGTGTTCTGGTCAATAAAAATTGAGTTTTGGGCATTTTGAAATTTCGACCATTTGGCTGTTTTACCATGTTTTGGTCACTGGAGCTGGGCAAAAGAGCTCTAAATGCATTTTTGATCAAGAGTCTTGCTCAATTATGTCTAAGGTAAGTGGTGCGCGCATCTCTAACCGACCAAGCCCCCTGCGCCCTTCGGGGCACGCTTGGGGTTGAGATGCGCACCCACATTAGACGCAAATCACTGAAGTGACTCTGGATACATAAAAATGTATGCATACCAGAGTTTCTTTATGCGGTAGGCCCCAGTTAACAAAACTATGTTCAAATTCCATCTTTTGGGGCCAAGGTACCTCAACATCTGATTTACTAAGTTATAATAAACAGAAATCAACTAAAAATACCAAAATTCAAGATTTAAAAATCGACTTTTATAGAAAAAGTAGGTGAAAACACCTTTTTATCGTGTTCAGCGTGTAGGAAATGCTTAAAAATGGTTAAAATGGTGTTTTGAAAAAGTTCAAAAAAATTTCATTTGGGGGTATACTCCGGTAGCGCCAAAATTTATAGGTTTGAAAAACGAGATTTTTCAAAAAATTTAATTTTTATCTGAACAAAAAAATTATTTCTACTTTTCAGTAATTCCTGAAATGGAAGACGAAGAGGATGCAGATAAAGAGCAGCTACCAAAGTTATCATCTGATCCGGAAAAACCTGCGGCAAACAAACGTCACTATGTGATCACCTCTTTGAGTCCTAAACAAAGCTCTGCTTTAGTGAACAGCAGCAAAAAAGCACCTAAAAAAAGTTCTAACGATGTATTACAAAAACGACAACGCCCTACTTTTAAACTTAGACAAGAGGCTGAAAACAAGTCAACAGCTACCAATGATTCAGAAGAAGAAGGCACTGGGGAAGGTACTGGCTCAGTGGAAATATTTCGTCGACCAGACAATAGCCTGGAGGTTAGAGAAAGGGTCAGCAATCAAAAAAGCAGAGGAGAGTTGAAGAAGGGCAACGGCAATGAGACTATTAAAGAAGAAGGCAAAGGGACACCAGTAGTCAACAAAGAAATGGGAGATCTAGGAGTCTTGCTTGAGTTTCTGGACTTGGTTAGTCACTTTGATGAATTTAAACTAAAATTTAAAAAATATTGGGTTTGTGCATAATTCAATATACCATTAGAGAGACCTTTTCCTGCCACATAAAACAAAGCTATTAACGTATATTTATATCAAATAAAAAGGTTACAAAGAGGTCAATAAACTTAGGCACAAAAGTTAGCAACTCCGGGGTCGGCTTTTGAAAAATAGGTATAATAGCATAGACAAAAGTATAAATAACTAGACTTTTTACTACCCATCAGCATACTCTCCTTCGTTGTCGACAATCTATCGCCACTTCTCTGCCAACTTATTGATTCCTCTTGCAAACCATGGGCGATTTTTGAGGCAATCCAGTCCTTCACTCCTTCCACCAATTCATCAAAATTGTCAAACACTGTCCCTTGGAGTTCATTGGAGATGGATCGATTTACGTGGAAGTCAGTGGCAGCTCCATCTGGAGAGTAAGGAGGATGCTCAAGTCACTCCCAGCCATAGCATTCAATTGCCCTAATCACTTTGGCTGCGATTTGGGGCCTGGCATTGTCTTGATGGAAGATGATTCCGTTCTTCTTCCATGGTCTCTTCCGATCAATTGCCTCCAGCATGATGTCGCGAATTTTAATGTGATTTGAAGTCCTCATAATGATAGACAAAAATAATGACTGATAACTGATGGAATAATGAAAGAAAACAAAATGTCAAAACACACAGTTTTGGCGAACTTTCAAAAGCCGACCCCCTGAGTTGCTTAATTTTGTGCCTAAGTTCATTGACCTCTTTGTATCTTTTTTATTTGATATAAATGACCGGTTAATAGCTCATTTTGTAGGGCAGGAAAAGGTATTTGTAATGGTATATTTAGTTATCAAAAATTTCTGAAATTTATCCAATAAAAAGTGGTTTTAAAAGGGGCCGGATAATTAAGCACCAACTCAATATATAATTATTAATTAATTAATCCGGCGGCTTTCTAACAGTGACATTTTTAAGATTCATAAAAACTCAGGAAAAATTATAAGTTTTTAAGGATAAATTTAAAAAATGCATTGTATTTGTCTGAAGAGTGCCAGAAGAGCAACAGACACCGATTTCAGTATCGTAGAAATTAAAGGGTTTGAATGAAGACAAAATTTATTTTGTCCATTTTTTATAAGCAAACCTTGTCGCTAAAAATTTATCTGATCCCAAAGTCTTTTATGTCGAGACAAATGACAAGAAAAATAAGGAAATATACCAAGATATATAATTCTTGGCAGAAACAAGGTTTCGGGGACAGGAAAATGATTCTTAGAAACAGAAAAAAGCTTTACCACTTTTTGCTGGCGCTAGCATACTTGCACGTTTGGGAAAAACGGCGTCGGCGCCAGGCTTTTCAAAATTTCGGCGCCGGCGCCAGGGTATAATTAAGGCGCCGGCGCCGGCGCCAGATTGGGTTTTATTCTATTAATCAATCAAACAAAACAAATTTTTTATTTTAAAAGGTTTTTACTTTTACGGACAAAAATATGGTACAGATTTTGTGCTATAAACGAGCTGAGGTATAACTGTATTTAAAAACAATCGCATAAAACATAATTTAAAACAGATTACGTGCTCTTGTTTCTGAACTCAGCAGCCAGTATATATAAAAAATATAAATAAAAATAAATAAAAAAATAGGTGTATTTTTAACAAATTAAGGGCGCCGGCGCCGGCGCCAGCCATGAAAAAAACGGGCGCCAGAGGGGGGCCCAGGTCAAGATTCGATGATCACCGCAAATCTTATATTTGTCTGCGCCGGTTTTGTAAATACACAAGGGCGCCGGCGCCGGGCTCTTAAGGGGCGCCGGCCTCGGGCGCCCGGCGCCCGGAGCCTGCGCCCTGGGCGCCGGCGGTGGCGCCGGCGCCCGTGCAAGTATGGCCGCTAGTGGAGAATCCGTGTCCAAAATATGCCTTGGTCCCCCCTGTTGTTTTTCTCATCATTTTTTCTTTTCTTCTTTTCTAATTCAAAAACAACAGGGGGGACCAAGGCATATTTTGGACACGGATTCTCCACTAGAGCCCTTTTTGCTTTCTACCAAAAAATCAGTTTCTATTTGGGTATTTTTCAGAGTGCTCTAGGAAGAATATTTATTGATCTAGACTTTCTTGACTCAAGTGCTGGTTCTGACTCTTTTGGTGTAGGCATAAACGGAGATGTATTTCTAAAGAGTCCACAGCCTGTCACCTATGTAAACGGAGGTGTTCGAGAAGTGCTAATTCTGGCTTCTCAAGGCAAACTAAAAAAAGACAACACTAGTCGGGCTTCTTCTTTCTCTTCCGACAAGGAAACCCCCAAAGACGAGAGGGACAAAACAGATAGCACACCACAAAAAAATTTCGATCTGCCAGATATGCTGGAGTTATTGCAGCCGCCTAAGCTTAAATTTCCTAACAACAGTGGCGCTGGTGATTTAGTGAAAGGATCAAGGAAAACACTAGAAATAATATTCTCAGAACTGCAGCCTAATTTAGTTCTACTACAAGCACACAGGTGAGAAAACAACTCAATATTAGTAAAAACCAAAAAAATATTAAAAAATATTAAAAATATTAAAAAATATTAAAAAAAAACTCTAAAGGCGGCTGATTTTTTTGATGTTTGTATCTCCGAGATTTCAGGTCTTTTTCCGTCGGGTTTTTTGTGAATAGTATGACGCAAACAGTGCGTCAGACGATGGCAATAATATTGGTCTTCAAGAAATTTTTATTCAAAAATGACCGTTTTGTCATAGGTGGTATAGGGGTTTTTTGACACCGATGATATCCCTATCGACAATATTAAAAAAAATTATTTCGCCAATACCCTAGGCCAAGCGCACTTCTAGGCCAGTTTTGTAAATTGGCGGGAGTTTGAATATTTATTTTGTCAAAACGAATGTTCAGGCTAAAACAAACACCGTATTACCTCTATTAAGGCCCCATGGGGCGTTATTTTTCAAACCCCCAAAGAAAAAAGAATTATATAGTTTGACACTCACATTACCGTTTCTAATTGCGGTGCGTGCTATTGCAGAATTCGAGATAGTGTTTTTGGTTGAGAAAAAAATTCAGTAAAAATTGCGTCATAAGTCCGCTTCTCATATGTTATTTAATGAGTGTAATTTTGAATAATTCGATTTTTGAAACTCGCGATACAGTAAAAACTCGATAACTCGGCACCCCTAAAGACCGTCCTCGAAATGCCGGGTTATCGATGTAATTAATATATTATTAAACTAACGTGCCGGGTCATTGAGTTTTGACTGTGAAGATAGCCAAATAAAGTATAGGGGTACTAAATTAAATAAAGTATAAGGGAACTGTATTTTTCGACTGTCTTACCATGTTTTTCAACATGGGCCGTGGCAAAAAGAGACTCTGTATGCATTTTATGATCAAGAGTCCATCGGGGGCGCAGGAGGCTTGAGGGCTTGGAGTTGGGATGCGCACACCCACATACCTGAGACACCAATCACTCGGAAGTGACTCTGTATGCATGAAATAACATGCATGAAAAAACACGCATAGCAAAACTTTTATATGCCAGGGCCCCAGTATTTAAAACTATGTACATGCGTGGGGGTGATTCTATACGCAAGCCCGTTTTTTTATTCGACGCGCAAAGCAGGCGCACAATAGATTTGGTGAAGACACTTGTTGAAGACACCTTGTTTCTAAGCCAAAACCCTATAAAAAATCCAAAAAGTAAAAATATTATCAAAAATTTTTTGAGTACTTTTATAAAAGTACCGTTAAGTACCGTTACGCAGACACTACATTTTTGCCCGTTCTTGTTTTTATTCAACACGCAATGAGGAGTCGTACAATACTCTTTCCTTGTTTCAGAGCCAAAACCGCATAAAAATCTAAAAAAGCCAAAAATCGGGTAAAATTGTTTTGGCGCGAATTCAAAATCTTTGCACATTCAGTCCAAATACTGTATTCTATACGCAAGCTTGTATAAAGATTTTGTATAAAGATTTACAGAGCACGTCTCTTAAGTGTTCGCCTTGGTCCTGGCTCTCCATTCTTTGGCAATCTTCTAAAAACAACTTGCTCAATCGATGAAATTTGTTTGTCAGACTCTATTCCTGAAGCTGGTGAGAGATATCCAAACAAACAATTAGAAGTTCACTTAGAAACCATTCGACCGCCTAAAATCAGTGTTTTAAAAGGTTGTTTTCAGAAATAAAAATTAAATTAAATAATTAATTAAGTCAATTAAATAATTAAATAATAGTAAATAATTAAGTCATTCAATTAAATTCAGGTCTAGCCAAGTTGAGTTTTATCGGCGCAGCCACTTTTCTATTAGCAGATGGAACACATCATCCAATTGGTCGGATTCCGTTTGCTACGACCATTCAATTGGCTGTTAAAATGTTTAGACCTGACTCTCCTAGATTAGATGGTATTTTTTATAATGGAAACTAAAATTGATCGCGTTCGTTTAATTTGGCCTAAGTCGTTTACCGTTTAAGATACCTTTATCTTACGTTTAATGAAATCCGTTTAATCCGTTTAATTGAATTGATCCCTCAATTGCTAAGAATGATAACGTTTACGTTGCTTGACATACATTCACCAGCTTGATATTTCTTCAGCTCCTCAACATGCCCTTTCTTCTTCAGATGATTGATCATGCAGGTAGATGAATCCTTTGGCACTGACAGGAGATTATTGCACTTGAGGCACTTGCGCTTTTGTTCGCCATCAACTGTCACCAACGAGAAGTACGTCCAAATCAAAGCAGGCAATGATACAAGGGCAATGATCTAACGATATAAATCAAATTACTCAATGAACAAAAATATAAGCGAGAAAACGGAGAGAAAAAAATTTACACTCTCCAATGAATGCAGAAAAATCGTAATTTAATCTACATCATGAAACGGATTAAACGCCGTTATTTGTTACTGTTTATCGTTTAATCCACTTACCGTATTTCCTCTAAAATAGCCCTCTTTCCAAAATAGCCCCCCCCCCTACTTGGAAGACCTATATCTTGAGCTAGAGTAAATATTTTGCAAATCTGTTTTTTGCATTCTCTTAACTCCAACGAGCTCTACCGATTCCACTTTTTAGATTTTGGATTTCCATCCAAAAATCTTGAAATCGAATTCAAATTTTTCTGAAAATTGGAGGTTTGAATAAAATAGCCCCGGGGGCTATTTTAGAGGAAATACGGTAATCAAGATCCGGTTAATCGTTCGTTTAATTTTCCTTTATACCCGTTTCATCGTTTAAGCGAACGGTCGTTTAAACGAACGCGATCAACCCTAATGGAAACCATCAACCAACACCCCCTTCCCTAATAATTTTTGCAGGGTACTTTAAATCACCATTTTTCAAAACAAAAAAAGTTGTAAGAAAGCTTTTGTAAATAATAGCTAGGCCCTGAGCCTAAGTCTACGGGTCTAAGCCTAAGTAAAAATTATGTGTGGAAGGGTGGTGGATTTTATATGACCGTAGCTCTTAGGAGGTGCGGGAGGGCCAGTTGGTGGTTGGTTGGAACGCAATTAGATTAAAGAAATTTAGATTAAAATAAGAGACCCCTTTTATCCTTTTCCTATTCGCCTTAATCTCCCTTTTTGTTCGTTTCGCTGTTCATAGTCTTAGGGTTGGGAAGCGTATGTCAAGACGGCCTTAAAATTTTTTCTGACTTTTTTATAGTTCGGGAAATATTTTAATCCCATTTACGTGCATTTTCCTAAGCCTAAGTACAACAAAAAAAAAACAAAGGGGGACAAGAAAAATAGGAGGAGGAAATGCCAATAGCACTGATGCCGAAATTCGGCCTTAAAAGTAAACAGCTTGTATTTTAGTTGGCTTGAACATCACTAAACTAGAAATATTAGAAGACGTCGATTTCTTTGAACTGTCAACTGAGACTTTAAGAGGCTTCAGAGATGCTATCAAAGGAGCCATAGAAAACACAGCGAAAAAAGTTTTAGCGGATGGTGTAGACACTAGACCACTAGCTAATAAACTTAAGAGATACGGACTAAGTAAATTGGGACTATCTTTGCTTAATGGTGGACTTGTACTATTGCAAGCAGATGTGGATGTCTACAAATTAGTGTTTGAAGAAGATGAAGAGAATGAAAGAACAGCTAATAGTGACAATTTTGCACAACTTCAACCTCCTTTAACACCGCCTGCTTTTGGATGAATCAGAGTTCAGTTGATTGTTGTATATTTTTAGATAAAAATAAAGTATTAATAGAGAGATTTAGAGACTTTAGCAAAGCATTACTTTGATAGCAAATAATCTTACCACAGTCATCTCTCGATATAGTGCGATGTTTCCTCGTTCCCGACCAAAAGAGGGCACTCTCGACGTAGTGCTACCGTCATATTTCATTACAATACAGTTATGAAATAGTTTTTTATACAGTCAACCCTCGCCATAGAGTCGCGCCATACAGTCAACTATCGGTACACAGTCAACGCTCACTACATAGTCAACTACAGCTATAGTAGCGACTCTTGATATTGTGCGGTTTTTCGGCGACCACACTATATCGAGAGTTGACTGCATAGATTTTATGAGATAAAGGCAAAAAAGCACTATATTAAAAAGCACTATGTCATACATTATGCTTTTTTAAAAATTTCGATAATTTTAATTTTGAGTTTTTGCTCCAGCAAAAAAAAATTGACAAAATTCGCCGTCGCAAAATTTCACGTGAAACGTTTTTTCTGACGTTTTTATAAAGAAAGTCTCTAAACGCTCTATGTATGTAATGAATCACAAAAAAATTGTCAACAAAAAAGGCGCGAATCCAAATGAAATCTTTTTTATTTTAATGGGGTGCTTATATTAGAGAAGGGGCTTATATTTTTCACTTAGCTTCTATTGGAGAGGGGGCTCTACTAGAGAGGGGGCTTATTTTGGAGAGGGGGCTTCTATTAGAGGAAATACGGTAATTTTTTCGGTCTCCTCTCAATTTCCTGGTTTTAAATTTGTGGTTTTTGAAATAATAAAATTCAAAAAAAATTCGAAAAAAAATCGAAAAAAGTAGGGGATGAGCATTCCGAAGGAGTTCCCAATTACAATTACCAGTTGCCATTTCCTGCAACATGAATCTAAGAAAGACTTGTGATCACAAACGCATATTTTTCTCAGCTCTAATGACCAAATCGTAATTTAACTATGAATAATTATTAAAACTACAATTTACTTTTATAAACTATATATTCATGTATTTAGTGACTTTTGTGTGGCATAATAAAATCTCCAAAGGCAGATTTCTTTCCTCTTTTCATCTCAGCACAAGAGATTTTGTTTTTATCAACTCCTTTTGCTTGACACTCTTCTACAATGTTTTCGGGCATAAAAGGTTCAGAACGCTGGTTGAACTGTTTGAGAGTGCATAAATCCATGCTATCACATCCCTGCACAAACTTAGTGATTGTAACAAACTCCTGGCCTGGTCCACTTCGAAAAAGAACCTACGAGAAATTTTTTATGTATACAGCAAATATATTTTCTGACAACAGAAAATTACTTTGACAGAAGGTCCGCTTTCTGTGCTCCACAATTCCACAGCAACGGCTGAAGCATAATCGGGGTATTGGCCTCTAGCCAGTACTTTGTCTTGCGCACCTAGAGTGTACAGCAGAGGCGCAACAGTGGTGTCGTGCTTAATAAGCTCAGTGAATTATGAAAACAATTACAATATTTTTGTGAATTTAGTGAAAAGTGAAAAATTGAAAGTTTTAAGCTGTCTTAGGCCTCAAACACAATGAGAAGGCTGTTTGCGGATGCTGAATCAGATTTGTCACTAGGAAATAGCCATACAGTCGAACCTCTCTATAAGACCGTCCCTGGGGACCGGCCCTAAGTGGTCTTATAGCAGAGGTGGTCTCATAGCGGAGTGGTCTTATAGAGAGGTTCGACTGTATATATTGTTTTAATTTTTCGAAAAAAATTTCTGTTCTTGCCATCTTGTAGCTAAGATTCAGAGCTACCAGATGAGCTATTGAAAAAATAAATATTGTTCAAAAAGTTGAGGTAAAAAACAAAGAATAGCCCAAGAATCCTGACTCGAATTTGAGCGAGGATTCTTGGGCAAATTCTTTTTTATCTCAATTTTTTTAACATCCACTTTATTGATGGCTCATTTGGCAGCCTTGAATCTTAGCTAAAAGATGGCAAAAACAGAAATTGTTTAAGTAAAAAAAGTTATGGCCATTTTCTAGTGACATATCTGACATATCAGCATCTGCAAACAGCCTCCTCATTGTGTTTAAGGACTCTGATTGAAGGACCATAGTTTTGGCGCGCAGCGGCATGTCCAAAATTTGAATTGACGGGGGCACAGTTATCTTTCATCCCTCACTGTACTCTTTCAAGTTATTTCGAATGACTCAAAAGAGTACAGAGAGAGACGAAAGAGAGCTGTCCCGTCAATTCAAATTTTGGATATGCCGCTGCGCGCAAAACCCATCGTTCTTTGAATAAATAATTTCCGATTTTTTTTTGAGAACTATGCAGGGTGCGCCAAAATTGCGCGTCCACTTTGCCGTGTAGCCATTGGCCCAGTTGATTTTCAAATTTTCTGTAACTGACTCTGTAAATTTTTCACTTGTGTTAACTTTTTTATACCACTGTTGCAAAAAATCCTAACTGAATTTGGAGATTTCCGAGGGTTATTATCCAAAAATTCAGGTATCGACCAGGCAAAAGGCTACATAGCCAACTTTTTTTAAGTGACTGCGTAATTTCGGCGCATCCTGTACAGGTTGGTATTTAAATCAAAATTAAAAATATTTCACAGCAGAATAGGCAAAGTATTTAAGGCCATTGATCCAGTGGCAATCAGCTGACAAAGAGTTTAAGCAAGACACTTTGTAATTCATCCTTTGCACTATTTCCTTTAGTATGCTACCTAAAATATTTTTTTATACTTGGCAAAGTTTTGATAAACAAAACCTCCTCTAAGACGTAGCATTTCTATGGAATATGGCTTAGCAACGCCGTAGATGTAAGCGTTTGATTTGTAAGCTAGTATTTGCAACATGTCTGAGACTGTTTGGTTAATCCAAGAAGGCTGGGACATATTGTACAGTTTCTACAAGCAATTTTTTTAATTTTTGAAAGAAACGCTTAAAAATAAACCAAGTAAATTAAACTTTGATACAATTTTACAGAATCGTTTTTCCGGAAAATGATTCGGGCTCAAATTCTGTCATGAAATTCAAAATTCCTTATTACACTAAATGAAAAAAAAACAAGGTGCTCTGCTGTTTAGATGGTAGAAGGTTATTAAAAGCGCCATATTTGTTAATGACAACGAGAATTTTGCGAATTTAAACAGGTTGCGGGACACTTTTTTTATTACGAAATAAATTTTTTATCATTTTAACATATTTCTATTCAAAATATTAAAAATCAAAGACAAAAAGAATCGAACCGAGAAGATGTTTCACCGGCTTCCGCTGCTCTACCACTGAGCTACCAATACTGCTTAATAGAGTTTTGGGCTCTATATGTGTTCATGCCGACGCCGGAAAAATATGCCTTGGTCCCCACTGTTAATTTTTTTTTGCAAAAAAAATAGTTTTTGCCTTTGTCCCCCAAGCTGATTTTTTTCAAAAATTTTTTTTTTATTAATTTTTGATTAAAAATAATAAAAATGCACTTTGCGTGTTAGAAATACAACTTTACGAGACTACTCCTAGAGTAAATCGATTGCTATGTAGGCCTGTATTGGCAGGAGCAGACCAAAAACAGCACATTTTCCATTGAAATGGATCAGTATACTTATAAGTTAATAGAAAAACTATTTAATTCAAACACAAGAACTAAAAGGCCTGCAATTAAATGGTTCACGGACAATTAGATGAGCAAAAATTTGCAAAAAATTAACAGGGGACCAAGGCATATTTTTTCCGGCGTCGGCATGAACACATATAGAGCCGAGTTTTGGTTCTAACTTTGTTAGAACAATACTTTTGGGCGCAATTTTTATTTGGCTTGAATTTTATCACACTTTATTATCTTTTTAAACTGATAACACCATCAGGTATCCTTGCGATTTGAGTATAAACGAAGTATCATTTATTTTAACATCTATAAAAATGTAGCACAAAAGGTAAAAGTATCAGTCAAGTTGTTGTTCTGATTTAATTCATATTTTATCTTTTGTGCTACATTTTTTATAGATCTTGGTACAAATTATACTTCATAAGAAACTACAATTGCAAGGCTACTTGATAGTGTTATCACATTTAAAAAATGATAAGAAAAAGTGATGTCCTAACAACACTTTCTTTTTTCGACCTTAAGACAAGGTTGCTGCAAGGTTCATGAAAGGTTGATTTCAGGTTCCTTTAAATTTCACCCAAGGTTCATCTGAGTCATGGGTGAACCTTGGAATAAACTTGGGACGCAACCGACTCGCGAACGCCAAAACTCGCCAACGCAAAATACTCGCCAACGCCAAAACTCGTCAACGCTAAAAAAACTCGCCAACGGCAGAAGTCGCCAACTGCAAAACTCAACAACGAAAAACTCGCCAACTCAAAAGCAAGGTTCATGATCCAAGGTTCATGATTCTCATGAACCTTGGGTAAAATTCAAAAGAACCTAAGTTGACCTACCAAGAACCTTGAGCAATCTTCTACGAACCTTTAGCCCACCTTGTTCGAACTTTGCTAACTTTAACGGCTGGATTCGAACTTACTGTAACGTCTTACCCACTAGGCTATCCTTGCCCATGTCTTCGGTTGTTAATTTCTGCCATATATCTTTATGGGTCTAATTACTTAGTTTCACTAACACGTAACGTAAGAATATTTTCAAATACAGCTTGCCCACTGTAAAGTGAAACAAGCTTTTTTTCAAGATTCTGAGCTGGCCTGTTGGGAATTTCAAAATTACAAACCAGACCTTGCACATGTCTGGTTATTGGCTGTAGTGCTCGATAAAGAGGTTTCAATAAACCACCTAAGATATGTATTAATAACCAGAAATCCAGCTAGAAGTACTTCAGTAATCTGGTTTTATTACCCAATAATCTAGATAATGGAATATAGAAATATTTTTTTAGTTAAGCAAATACAGTTAGATTAAAACGCGATTTTGGTTCATTTAAAAAAAAAAGTGGAAGCTAGGGAGGGTGGGTCGGCTCAGCAGAAGTAGCACAAAACAAAAGTTAGCAAGGAAATTATATTTGGTGAGGAATAAGTTTAATTTTTAGATACTTTTTTTTAGACTAACCTCAACAGAGACCACATCATTCAAGTTGTAAATATTTTCATAGGTTTGATTGCGACCCGATTTCTCAGTCAAAAATTGCATAAAAGGTGTCCACTTATTGTTGAACCGCATGAATTCTGGGCTCTTCTTGATGTCAGCGTAAATTTGTTCAGCTCTGGGACAGCATATGTAAGTGTTCCCAACCTAAAGATTTCACAGCTTAGTTCAAACATAGTAATTTTACACAAATACTAACGTAATCTTCAGATTCAGGAAGAGTGTGAACAGGAATGGGGGTCAATTGCTACCAGCAACACCAGATGGGTGTGATTCTTGCGAAAACATGCCAGCTAGATTGGACATTGCAGTGATTAATGTCCGATTTACATCAGTGCTTTGAATGTGCACCTTGAAAATAGCCTTAGTTTTGTTTAAAAAATAATAAAATATTACTTCCTTAGGCGTGTATGTTTTGTCAAGAAAAGGATCGTCGCCAGACATGTAGGACTTGTGAATAAGTTGACCTAATTCGTATGCTTGTTGCATTCCTATCTAAATAGTCTTAAATTTTTTAATATTGGAAATTGGTATATAAAGTTTTTATGGTCTTGATATTTTAAAAAATTGGCTTTTTTCTGAAAAAACTTTCTCGGTTACGTCAAACAACTGCGTGCATTTTTACCTTGGCCCACCTTGTTGTGAAGAAGGGACTAAGGTGTCTGAATTGGCTATAAATTAACCTTTAACCCATGTGTGGGTATTTGCTAATAGCGCCAAAATTTCTTCTTTTTCAATCTCAACACTGAATAAGCCTTTTTCTTTAGTGCTCGACCTTTTACCAAGCCTTTTATCTACCTTTATCCCCAGCAGTCAATTAACCTTTAGCCCAATCAGATCAATAACAAAAGAAGAGATTAAGGCAAATATGCATTACCTTCACTCCTCAGCACTCAATTAATAAAGGTTACACTAGGATTGTGAAATTTACTGGTAAAAATCGTTTGCCGGCAATTTACCAGTGATAAAATTCCAAATGACAAAACCACGATAAACCGCACAAAAAATCAAGGCATACAGAGTGTCCCGAAATTACGCTTACATTTTTTTAAATACGTTATGCGCATTTATTTTTATTTATGATGTCTGCTGTCTGTATGCTTTTATAATAATGCGTTTTACTTTCAGATAATGGCCAAAATTACGAAGAAAGAACTGCGATCGGTTTTTGCCTGTATGCAAACAAGGGGTACTCAGGTTTCTCTCGGCTTTCCGAAGTTGAAGCAAGAACTATAAGTTTGGTTGGTAATTTCTTCCTTTTGTCATTTCTGAATGCATTATTTGACTGTCGAATTTCAGATTTCCCGTTCATCGTCTTCGAGTGTGTGTGAAAGAAATGCTCTCGATCAAGTACCGTATTTTCTCTAATAGAAGCCCATGGGCTTCTATTTTTCAACCTCCTAAAAATCTTGAAATTGTCAATCAAAAATGACCTTATATCTGGGATCGTAGTCGAAAAATAGTGGGGTGGGCTTCTATTAGAGAGTGGGCTTCTATTAGAGAAAATACGGTAAGTCGTCATTTATCATGAGAAGCATCCGAAATAAGCAATGGTATAGACAAGAATCTGTTGCAGCGACAAGCTTTCTCTTATCTTGATGGATCCTAACTGCAGATTTTATACGGTTAGCGTGTTTTGTTTATGCTTGTTGATTTTTATTATATTGATTCAGACTTATTATCGACAAAAAATCTTCGCATGAACTTGGGTTGGAACAAATGTGCCAAATAATCGTCTGTGGGTGTTTCAAGAGAATGCGTTGAGGCTCAAGGGTATCGATCTGAATAAGTTTCTTTATTGTTCACTATTGTTTCTTGGTGCACGAATAAAGAGGAGTTGAAAGTATGTTCTTATTACTGGTCGACTATTGTGTCGGTCATTATTAAAAAATTCACAATTTCTGGAGATTTCCTTGGGTTAGGGTCACGAAAATTTAAATCGACCGGGCAACGCGCTACGTACACGATTTTTTTTGAGGTGCGCGTAATTTCGTTACACTCTGTATTCAAAAGAAAGTAGATATATGTTCATCTGTTTTGAAAGTATTAGCACGACGAAAAATATAGATAATATAGACGACCGACCGACCAGAAAATGGAACTAGACTTATCAAATAGCTAAGCATATAGTTAAATAGTTAAAAAATAGTTAACCCATTAATCAATTTTTACGATAGGATTTTATCAGTTTCAGCCAGCGTTTTTACGCATTGGTAATTTAGCGATAAATTACAGTTTCAAGAGTCTAAGTTAGAGTAAATATTAATTAAAAGCCAAGAAAAACGTGCATTAGTTTTAACCTTAGCACTAAATTTACCTTAACCCACAGCAGATCGATCAAATTTAGATAAAAGAACTAACCGCACTCAATTCTCCCCATCCTAGTGGCCAAGCACTTTCTTGGTGCTCATCAGTTGGATAGTTTTGTAACGGAGCTCTGTCTCCATGGCGCCATACCTGAATCTCTTTTTCATAAGTGTTGAAAAAAGCATAAATTTATACCATTTGAACTAATAACAGTTTATTTCCCGCTGCATATCTTTTTGCTAGAGAACCACCACAAGTGCCAAACAAATTCAGAGTGACAAAACAGAAGAACAAGAAAATGCATAATGTTGGCAATGTTGTCTGCTCTAAAGCTGGCAAATAACTGAAATGAATTTTGAGACTAAAAATTTATACGGAATTGAATAAAGAAGTTTGCACTAAGGTCTTCTTTGTAGATACAAAGACTATTTAAACTTTTTTTTATCTTTTAGTGGTATCTTTTTGCAATCAATATAAAGATTAATCACGAAATTTTCTTTTTGTATTTTTTTCAGAGAACAGAATGCTTTTTCAATTTTTGTAAAAAAATCTGTAATGTATATATTGCTTTTGTATCTTTCTAGACATTAGTCAAAGCCCAATTTTTTAAATAATTCAGAATTCGATATTATAAATGGGCCAGAAGTCATTTTGGACACCCTTTTTATATTGAAAAGACAATTATTCCAATTGAAAGTAGTACCAAAGTTGCTCACAATTTTTTTTGCATTAAACGCAAATATAAAAACCCTAAAAATTTCAACAAGCATAAAGAGAATCGCTTTTGATACCAACATTTTTTTTTTCAACAAAGGAAGTGCCCGAGGTGTGTCTTTGAGGTTGAGTGTTTAAGGTCTTGAAATGATTCCTTTTTTATAGTGTGTTCTCGTAGAGTAGGGATGGGACAGAAAACTTAAAATGCTGGAACAAAAATCGG
>JAMRYI010000232.1:0-216764 GCA_029231635.1 Ditylenchus weischeri
CGAAAAACTGAAAATAGGAACAATGACAGTCTTCGTTTTTTTAACGCACGGGTATGCCTCTTTGAAGCTAGCTATTCTAAAATTTGTAAAATATTTTTTTAATTATTTTTGTTAGTGTTGTCGTCCATTAATACATAAAAATTTAAAAACTATATTTGCAGTGAAATTGATTTGTTTGATTTTTACATGGTAGGAGGGATAATGCAATATATCCCAATTAATATATGGATCATCTTTGTATCGAATGTCAAATCTGATATAGATGACCTACATCTACTTTTTGATTTTAGGCTTAGGTCATCTACATCAGATTTGACATTTGGAAACAAAAATGATAATAAAAATCCATATATTGCAATTTGGGATACATTGCAAATTTCTATCTCTAATAGTAAGTAGGTCACCATATTTTTGACAGTTTTTTTAAAAGGCACAAAAGAGATCATACGCAGACAATCCTCAAAGATACAATACATAGACAATATTGATTCAATTCAGCGGTCATTCATACTTATAAAGCTACAACATCATCCTGATATATGATCGCAATAATGCAATAAAAAACTCCATAAATATTTGTCTTCTGCGTTTATTTTTTGTGGAGCAAACATTTTTGCTTTCCTGTGCTAAAAAATAATGCTCTCGCAAATGTTTAGGTAATTTCTTCTTGAATTGTGATCATGACGTCGAAATGGTGGATCTAAATTTCTAGCTTATTTTTGATTTTAAATTACTAATGTATTTTCAAAAGCCCTCAAGGCATGCTACTTATATTTTTATTGCTATTTTATTTGCCGAAATGTGGCTCAAAATAGTGATGCATCTGGTGAAAGCGCATCCACACCTATTAGAACTCAACCATTACCTCCCAGATCACCTACGCTTAATGCGTAGAAGTCCTGGCCCAGTCAGGGCCAAATTTGGCGAAGCCTTGTTAGAAGCAATGAAAGTTTTTTAAATAACTTGCAACAGCAAGAAGTTCTTCCTTTTTGCAAATTGACTGATAACTCTACTACTACTAATTTAATTGGTAGAAAGGAAGAGCCATATGTCGGCATTAGGATAAGGTTTAATGAACCTTTTTTTGAAGAAACTGCCAGACTGTTTTGTAAGTTTGTCTTATAAATGTTGTTGTTAGTTTTTTTTGAGGTAGAATTTTTGGGTTAACAAGGAACACACTGAAGCTCTTTTTTTAAACGTGAGTCATCGGTGTTCTTGCTTCTGGGTTGATATTTGAAATGAGGCGTATATGGTCATATTCTGTACCATGTTTTACATACATAGCTCCTTTTTTAAGATAAATCAAAGGTGCACATCCCATATAAAATTTTTTTTATTGAAAATTGCCTATGTGCCTTCAAAATGGCCAATATTGTTCTTTTGGTTATCGGCACCTCATCTTAGACCTCCTCAGTAATATACGCCCGTAAATGTTCTAGAAGAAATATTTTGATGGATACAAAAATTTCAAAAATAATGGAGGTCCCGATAACCGAAAAGAAGCGGTTTTTTTCTTATTTTCCGTTATTATTTTTGTTTCTATTTCTATTTATGTATTATTTTTGTGATAACTATTCAGTCATCTTTTCTTTTTGTTCTGATTTTGAGCCCTCAGTGTGTTAGGTGCGCTGTTGCTGACACGGGTTTAGGTAGCTTCCAGGTTGTGGGGGTACATTCGAGGTGGTTAAGGTAACCTTAAGAAGTTTAGGGTATCGTCCAAGTGGTTAGGGTATTTACCTGGTGGTTAGAGTAGTTTTGAAGTTGGGTCTCCGTAATTAAGCTACCTGAGGTTGGTTTAGCTACCGTATTCTCTCTAATTAGCCCATATATGGGTTTATTTTTCAACCTCCTCTAGGGTGTGGATTTATTAGAGAGTGGGGTTTGATAGAGGGTGTGGATTTATTTTTCAACAAGGTCGCAATAAAGGCGAGGACAAATTTTTGAAATATTTTTTTTAACAAAAAAATTTATTAGTCCAACCTCAACATCAGCATTTCAAATATATTAGAAATAAATCCCAAGTTCATTTTCATTAAGTGAGCGGTCGCGGCGTATCCGTTTTCTTAATATTCATAGAAGTCGATTTTTTCGATAGTCGATGGTAAAGCGATCGTCTTGTAGAATGTGTAGTCCTTCTCGCACTCTTTTTTAGTTTTTAGTCTTTTTTTAAAGAAGTGAAATTTGGTTCGTCCTGATCTTTACAATGCGGGTTGATTATTTTACAGTCTGAAAATCAGAAACAAAGAAACAAATTTTTAAACGACTTCACGATAATCTTCTTTGGAAATGCATCACAGGCTTGACAGACCCACTCCAGATATTTTTGTTGATAAAAATAAGAGTTTCTTCATGTTGAGACTAAATTAATTCAAAGATATTTCTTCCTTTCTGATTAAAAAGTAGCAAAAATCGTTTTTAGGGTGTGGGTTTAATCGGCAATATTTTTTTTGTCCCAGATTCACTTTTTGACCCAGATTCACTTTTTTCTGAAGCACTTTCAAAATAGGTCAAAAATTTTTTTGCTCATAACAGCCTAATATTTTTTCTGTGGCATTTCTATCATGTTTTGAGCATTTTTGCCAAAAAATTTTTTTTTCGCAAAATTTTTTGCCTTGGGGGACCAAGGTCACATCTTAGGTAACAAAAATTTCTGTCCTACCTTGGTCCCCCAAGGCAAAATTTGCGAAAAAAATTTTTAGCAAAAATGCTCAAACATGATAGAAACGTCACAGAAAAATATTAGGCTGTTATGAGCAAAAATTTTTGACCTATTTTGAAAGTGCTTGTCCCCCTGTGCTTTTGACTAAATCTGGGACAAAAATGAGGAAACCTGGGACAAAAAAGTGAATCTAGGGCAAGTCAAATCTGGGACAGAAAAAGTGAATCTGGGTAAAGAAAGTGTACCTGGGACAAAAAGTTTTGCCGTTTAATAGAGGGTGTGGCCCAATTAGAGAGAATACGGTATTAAGGATGTTGGAGTATTTACCAGTGAAAAATTTACACTAACCAGTTAATAAAAATCGTGTACTAATTTAAACTTTTTTACACTTTATTTAGCCATGAAGTGCAAAACATAAAAATTGTGCCACAAAGACAATGCTTTCAGGAAGGTTGCTTTAATTTGCACACATTCCGTATCACTGGCTTTCAACGGCCAAGAGGTAGGTTAACAAGTGTCTCGTTACCTATTCATTGTCTAAATATGTTCAATATAGGCATTACTCTAAGGCCTCTTTCTCCAAATTTAGTGTTACTCAATATTTTTGCATTTGATGTAGAGTAAGATTTGTTACTAAAAGCAGAAATTTGTTACAAAATGATATTTTTAGTATAACAGGCCTTCTAAATGGCAACGTTCAGCTGTTATTAACGCCAGTGCCTGTGTCAGGCAACATTATTGTCGGGTCTCGCCAGCTCTCTATTACGGCAGCTTTTGATTTGCAAAAATCAGCTTAAAGTGCCGTTTCTAAGGATGCAGAGCTGCGAGTTGAGAAGTGGTAAGATTATCACTATTTTCTTGATTTTTTCAAATAACTATATGAATATTACAGGATTTGTAAGCACTCATGTATCTGATCTTGGACTATTGACTGATTCTATCAACTTGAAATACAAGGTGAAAATTGCCAATAGAAATTGTAAAATATTTTAACCGGAAAGAGTTTAAGACAGAAATGGTGACTAAAGCCAAGGAGATGATCACGTCGACCATTTGCAATCAAATTGAGCAAACTATAAAGGCTCAAGTCAATGAGATTAAGACGAATGCCTAGACATATTTCAGTAGCTAAGATATTGAGTGTTTTCTCTAAAGAAAATGAGGTTATAGACAAATTTTCAAAATATTTTTCAATTTTTAATTTCAGTGTCGGCCTTTGACACCACAGCCATGTGATAATAACCAGCAAGCTCTCTTTTCTACTACAACAGAAACTATAAGACATGATAGACGCCTTACTCCTAAATTTTACGATTACCTTCATTCTCAAAGTTTATTTTATTAATTAAAAAATTGGAGATGGAATTCATTATAAACTATCTGGCTCTATATGCGCTCGCAGTTTTAGAAAAAAAAAGATGTTTTGGTGCCCTGTCGATTTTTTTTGAATTTTTTTCCCAAAAGTCTCAAAAAGTGTTTATTTACACTTTAAAATCATTTTCACGAAAAAAATTCCCCAATCTCTTACAATGCGGAGTGTGCTGGTCTTGGCCGAGTACAACAATTTGTGAAATTTGTTTTGCGGCTTTAAGTGGATGTTATATATTTGCCAAAAATATGTATTTCAAACACTAAAAAGTAAATTTGCATGCCATTTGAGAAATTAAAGAAAAATTTCCGAAAAATCAACTTGGGCCAAGGCAAAAATTTTTCAGCAAAAATTTTTTGTGAAAATGAATTTAAAGTAAATAAACACTTTTTGAGACTTCTGTGGAAAAATTTTTTTCAAAAAAATTAACAGGGGGGCCAAGGCATCTTGTTTTCTAGAACCACGAACGCATATAGAGCCAACTATCTTAATCACTCCTCAACTCCCCGCCACTCTAAAAAATAATATCATTTTTTAAAAATATTTAATTTTAATATCTTACCTTTTAGTTCTGGGAGAAAAACTTAAAATAGTAAATTTACTTGTAAATTTACCGGACTTTAAATTTACCTAAAACCGGTAAATTAGGATTTTCGACGCTAATATAGAATATCACCGCCCCACCCGCCCCGTTACATCAGACCTTCCAACTACATTTTGGAACAAGAAGTTTAGGCTTAGCCTTAGGCTTAGGGTGGGCCAGCGTATGGAAGTTGTGACTTATAAATGTCTTACGCACATTTCCCGGGTCTCGGACATATACTTGGATACTCTTTTCTTAAGTTTTAAAAGGCATAAGTTTGGGGGAGGTGTGGATATGTGTATTCTATAGCATGGTCAATTTTCAATAACTGTCGAATTTCTAATATAATATACGACAAATTCGACAGTTATCAAAATCTAATTTATGCTATTGGTGAATTGGGGCTAATTCACTAGTAAATTTAACTACCCTAGTTTTTATGCAGGAGCAACATTAACTAAATCAATGAAAATCTTGAATCTCTTATTATTTATTTCCTAGTATTAAGATTACCCATTCGTACAACACTGGGTGCAAAAATAAGACGCAGAAGACAATCTCACAGCACTCGACGTCAACTACTATCTTATTCCATGCAAGACATGCAAAACCGAAAGAAGCTAAAAGAGACAATGACCGTGGATTGCCACCATAAGTGAAAGTAGCTTTTGTTAAAATTAAAAACCGAAAAATTTACCATATATTGAAAAATACAAGTGTTGGGAGAAAATTAAAAAGTATCAAAATACCCCTACAAAAATTGACCCTACCGGAGTATACCCCCCAAATGAAATTTTTTAAAGTGTTTCCAAACACCCTATATCAACCTAAAATCACCTCAGAAGTTCAAAAAGACATTATTTTTGTGTTCTGGTCAATAAAAATTGAGTTTTGGGCATTTTGAAATTTCGACCATTTGGCTGTTTTACCATGTTTTGGTCACTGGAGCTGGGCAAAAGAGCTCTAAATGCATTTTTGATCAAGAGTCTTGCTGAATTATGTCTAGGCAGTGAGTGCGCGCATCTCACCGACAAGCCTCTCCTGCTTCGGCGCAGGGGCTTGGTTGCTTGGGGTTGAGATGCGCACACCCACATACCTTAGACGCAAATCACTGAAAGTGACTCTGGATACATAAAAATGTATGCATACCAGAGTTTCTTTATGCGGTAGGCCCCAGTTAACAAAACTATGTTCAAATTCCATCTTTTGGGGCCAAGGTACCTCAACATCTGATTTACTAAGTTATAATAAACAGAAATCAACTAAAAATACCAAAATTCAAGATTTAAAAATCGACTTTTATAGAAAAAGTAGGTGAAAACACCTTTTTATCGTGTTCAGCGTGTAGGAAATGCTTAAAAATGGTTAAAATGGTGTTTTGAAAAAGTTCAAAAAAAATTTCATTTGGGGGGGGGGTATACTCCGGTAGCGCCAAAAAATTTATAGGTTTGAAAAAACGAGATTTTTCAAAAAATTTAATTTTTATCTGAACAAAAAAAATTATTTCTACTTTTCAGTAATTCCTGAAATGGAAGACGAAGAGGATGCAGATAAAGAGCAGCTACCAAAGTTATCATCTGATCCGGAAAAACCTGCGGCAAACAAACGTCACTATGTGATCACCTCTTTGAGTCCTAAACAAAGCTCTGCTTTAGTGAACAGCAGCAAAAAAGCACCTAAAAAAAGTTCTAACGATGTATTACAAAAACGACAACGCCCTACTTTTAAACTTAGACAAGAGGCTGAAAACAAGTCAACAGCTACCAATGATTCAGAAGAAGAAGGCACTGGGGAAGGTACTGGCTCAGTGGAAATATTTCGTCGACCAGACAATAGCCTGGAGGTTAGAGAAAGGGTCAGCAATCAAAAAAGCAGAGGAGAGTTGAAGAAGGGCAACGGCAATGAGACTATTAAAGAAGAAGGCAAAGGGACACCAGTAGTCAACAAAGAAATGGGAGATCTAGGAGTCTTGCTTGAGTTTCTGGACTTGGTTAGTCACTTTGATGAATTTAAACTAAAATTTAAAAAATATTGGGTTTGTGCATAATTCAATATACCATTAGAGAGACCTTTTCCTGCCACATAAAACAAAGCTATTAACGTATATTTATATCAAATAAAAAGGTTACAAAGAGGTCAATAAACTTAGGCACAAAAGTTAGCAACTCCGGGGTCGGCTTTTGAAAAATAGGTATAATAGCATAGACAAAAGTATAAATAACTAGACTTTTTACTACCCATCAGCATACTCTCCTTCGTTGTCGACAATCTATCGCCACTTCTCTGCCAACTTATTGATTCCTCTTGCAAACCATGGGCGATTTTTTGAGGCAATCCAGTCCTTCACTCCTTCCACCAATTCATCAAAATTGTCAAACACTGTCCCTTGGAGTTCATTGGAGATGGATCGATTTACGTGGAAGTCAGTGGCAGCTCCATCTGGAGAGTAAGGAGGATGCTCAAGTCACTCCCAGCCATAGCATTCAATTGCCCTAATCACTTTGGCTGCGATTTGGGGCCTGGCATTGTCTTGATGGAAGATGATTCCGTTCTTCTTCCATGGTCTCTTCCGATCAATTGCCTCCAGCATGATGTCGCGAATTTTAATGTGATTTGAAGTCCTCATAATGATAGACAAAAATAATGACTGATAACTGATGGAATAATGAAAGAAAACAAAATGTCAAAACACACAGTTTTGGCGAACTTTCAAAAGCCGACCCCCTGAGTTGCTTAATTTTGTGCCTAAGTTCATTGACCTCTTTGTATCTTTTTTATTTGATATAAATGACCGGTTAATAGCTCATTTTGTAGGGCAGGAAAAGGTATTTGTAATGGTATATTTAGTTATCAAAAATTTCTGAAATTTATCCAATAAAAAGTGGTTTTAAAAGGGGCCGGATAATTAAGCACCAACTCAATATATAATTATTAATTAATTAATCCGGCGGCTTTCTAACAGTGACATTTTTAAGATTCATAAAAACTCAGGAAAAATTATAAGTTTTTAAGGATAAATTTAAAAAATGCATTGTATTTGTCTGAAGAGTGCCAGAAGAGCAACAGACACCGATTTCAGTATCGTAGAAATTAAAGGGTTTGAATGAAGACAAAATTTATTTTGTCCATTTTTTATAAGCAAACCTTGTCGCTAAAAATTTATCTGATCCCAAAGTCTTTTATGTCGAGACAAATGACAAGAAAAATAAGGAAATATACCAAGATATATAATTCTTGGCAGAAACAAGGTTTCGGGGACAGGAAAATGATTCTTAGAAACAGAAAAAAGCTTTACCACTTTTTGCTGGCGCTAGCATACTTGCACGTTTGGGAAAAACGGCGTCGGCGCCAGGCTTTTCAAAATTTCGGCGCCGGCGCCAGGTATATAGGCGCCGGCGCCGGCGCCAGATTGGGTTTTATTCTATTAATCAATCAAACAAAACAAATTTTTTATTTTAAAAGGTTTTTACTTTTACGGACAAAAATATGGTACAGATTTTGTGCTATAAACGAGCTGAGGTATAACTGTATTTAAAAACAATCGCATAAAACATAATTTAAAACAGATTACGTGCTCTTGTTTCTGAACTCAGCAGCCAGTATATATAAAAATATAAATAAAAATAAATAAAAAAATAGGTGTATTTTTAACAAATATGCCGGCGCCGGCGCCACATGAAAAACGGGCGCCAGAGGGGCCCAGGTCAAGATTCGATGATCACCGCAAATCTTATATTTGTCTGCGCCGGTTTTGTAAATACACAAGGGCGCCGGCGCGGGTTTAGGGGCGCCGGCTCGGGCGCCCGGCGCCGGAGCCAGCCTGGGCGCCGGCGGTGGCGCCGGCGCCTTTCTGTGCAGAGCTAGTGGAGAATCCGTGTCCAAAATATGCCTTGGTCCCCTGTTGTTTTTCTCATCATTTTTCTTTTCTTCTTTTCTAATTCAAAAACAACAGGGGGACCAAGGCATATTTTGGACACGGATTCTCCACTAGAGCCCTTTTTGCTTTCTACCAAAAAATCAGTTTCTATTTGGGTATTTTTCAGAGTGCTCTAGGAAGAATATTTATTGATCTAGACTTTCTTGACTCAAGTGCTGGTTCTGACTCTTTTGGTGTAGGCATAAACGGAGATGTATTTCTAAAGAGTCCACAGCCTGTCACCTATGTAAACGGAGGTGTTCGAGAAGTGCTAATTCTGGCTTCTCAAGGCAAACTAAAAAAAGACAACACTAGTCGGGCTTCTTCTTTCTCTTCCGACAAGGAAACCCCCAAAGACGAGAGGGACAAAACAGATAGCACACCACAAAAAAATTTCGATCTGCCAGATATGCTGGAGTTATTGCAGCCGCCTAAGCTTAAATTTCCTAACAACAGTGGCGCAGGTGATTTAGTGAAAGGATCAAGGAAAACACTGGAAATAATATTCTCAGAACTGCAGCCTAATTTAGTTCTACTACAAGCACACAGGTGAGAAAACAACTCAATATTAGTAAAAACCAAAAAAATATTAAAAAAAACTCTAAAGGCGGCTGATTTTTTTGATGTTTGTATCTCCGAGATTTCAGGTCTTTTTCCGTCGGGTTTTTGTGAATAGTATGACGCAAACAGTGCGTCAGACGATGGCAATAATATTGGTCTTCAAGAAATTTTTATTCAAAATGACCGTTTTGTCATAGGTGGTATAGGGGTTTTTTGACACCGATGATATCCCTATCGACAATATTAAAAAAAATTATTTCGCCAATACCCTAGGCCAAGCGCACTTCTAGGCCAGTTTTGTAAATTGGCGGGAGTTTGAATATTTATTTTGTCAAAACGAATGTTCAGGCTAAAACAAACACCGTATTACCTCTATTAAGGCCCCATGGGGCGTTATTTTTCAAACCCCCAAAGAAAAAAGAATTATATAGTTTGACACTCACATTACCGTTTCTAATTGCGGTGCGTGCTATTGCAGAATTCGAGATAGTGTTTTTGGTTGAGAAAAAAATTCAGTAAAAATTGCGTCATAAGTCCGCTTCTCATATGTTATTTAATGAGTGTAATTTTGAATAATTCGATTTTTGAAACTCGCGATACAGTAAAAACTCGATAACTCGGCACCCCTAAAGACCGTCCTCGAAATGCCGGGTTATCGATGTAATTAATATATTATTAAACTAACGTGCCGGGTCATTGAGTTTTGACTGTGAAGATAGCCAAATAAAGTATAGGGGTACTAAATTAAATAAAGTATAAGGAACTGTATTTTTCGACTGTCTTACCATGTTTTTCAACATGGGCCGTGGCAAAAAGAGACTCTGTATGCATTTTATGATCAAGAGTCCATCGGGGGCGCAGGAGGCTTGAGGGCTTGGAGTTGGGATGCGCACACCCACATACCTGAGACACCAATCACTCGGAAGTGACTCTGTATGCATGAAATAACATGCATGAAAAAACACGCATAGCAAAACTTTTATATGCCAGGGCCCCAGTATTTAAAACTATGTACATGCGTGGGGGTGATTCTATACGCAAGCCCGTTTTTTTATTCGACGCGCAAAGCAGGCGCACAATAGATTTGGTGAAGACACTTGTTGAAGACACCTTGTTTCTAAGCCAAACCCTATAAAAATCCAAAAGTAAAAATATTATCAAAAATTTTTGAGTACTTTTATAAAAGTACCGTTAAGTACCGTTACGCAGACACTACATTTTTGCCCGTTCTTGTTTTTATTCAACACGCAATGAGGAGTCGTACAATACTCTTTCCTTGTTTCAGAGCCAAAACCGCATAAAAATCTAAAAAAGCCAAAAATCGGGTAAAATTGTTTTGGCGCGAATTCAAAATCTTTGCACATTCAGTCCAAATACTGTATTCTATACGCAAGCTTGTATAAAGATTTTGTATAAAGATTTACAGAGCACGTCTCTTAAGTGTTCGCCTTGGTCCTGGCTCTCCATTCTTTGGCAATCTTCTAAAAACAACTTGCTCAATCGATGAAATTTGTTTGTCAGACTCTATTCCTGAAGCTGGTGAGAGATATCCAAACAAACAATTAGAAGTTCACTTAGAAACCATTCGACCGCCTAAAATCAGTGTTTTAAAAGGTTGTTTTCAGAAATAAAATTAAATTAAATAATTAATTAAGTCAATTAAATAATTAAATAATAGTAAATAATTAAGTCATTCAATTAAATTCAGGTCTAGCCAAGTTGAGTTTTATCGGCGCAGCCACTTTTCTATTAGCAGATGGAACACATCATCCAATTGGTCGGATTCCGTTTGCTACGACCATTCAATTGGCTGTTAAAATGTTTAGACCTGACTCTCCTAGATTAGATGGTATTTTTTATAATGGAAACTAAAATTGATCGCGTTCGTTTAATTTGGCCTAAGTCGTTTACCGTTTAAGATACCTTTATCTTACGTTTAATGAAATCCGTTTAATCCGTTTAATTGAATTGATCCCTCAATTGCTAAGAATGATAACGTTTACGTTGCTTGACATACATTCACCAGCTTGATATTTCTTCAGCTCCTCAACATGCCCCTTTCTTCTTCAGATGATTGATCATGCAGGTAGATGAATCCTTTGGCACTGACAGGAGATTATTGCACTTGAGGCACTTGCGCTTTTGTTCGCCATCAACTGTCACCAACGAGAAGTACGTCCAAATCAAAGCAGGCAATGATACAAGGGCAATGATCTAACGATATAAATCAAATTACTCAATGAACAAAATATAAGCGAGAAAACGGAGAGAAAAAAATTTACACTCCAATGAATGCAGAAAATCGTAATTTAATCTACATCATGAAACGGATTAAACGCCGTTATTTGTTACTGTTTATCGTTTAATCCACTTACCGTATTTCCTCTAAAATAGCCCTCTTCCAAAATAGCCCCTACTTGGAAGACCTATATCTTGAGCTAGAGTAAATATTTTGCAAATCTGTTTTTGCATTCTCTTAACTCCAACGAGCTCTACCGATTCCACTTTTTAGATTTTGATTTCCATCCAAAAATCTTGAAATCGAATTCAAATTTTTCTGAAAATTGAGGTTTGAATAAAATAGCCCCGGGGCTATTTTAGAGGAAATACGGTAATCAAGATCCGGTTAATCGTTCGTTTAATTTTCCTTTATACCCGTTTCATCGTTTAAGCGAACGGTCGTTTAAACGAACGCGATCAACCCTAATGGAAACCATCAACACAACCCCTTCCCTAATAATTTTTGCAGGGTACTTTAAATCACCATTTTTCAAAACAAAAAAGTTGTAAGAAAGCTTTTGTAAATAATAGCTAGGCCCTGAGCCTAAGTCTACGGGTCTAAGCCTAAGTAAAAATTATGTGTGGAAGGGTGGTGGATTTTATATGACCGTAGCTCTTAGGAGGTGCGGGAGGGCCAGTTGGTGGTTGGTTGGAACGCAATTAGATTAAAGAAATTTAGATTAAAATAAGAGACCCTTTTTATCCTTTTCCTATTCGCCTTAATCTCCTTTTTGTTCGTTTGCTGTTCATAGTCTTAGGGTTGGGAAGCGTATGTCAAGACGGCCTTAAAATTTTTCTGACTTTTTATAGTTCGGGAAATATTTTAATCCCATTTACGTGCATTTTCCTAAGCCTAAGTACAACAAAAAAACAAAGGGGGACAAGAAAATAGGAGGAGGAAATGCCAATAGCACTGATGCCGAAATTCGGCCTTAAAGTAAACAGCTTGTATTTTAGTTGGCTTGAACATCACTAAACTAGAAATATTAGAAGACGTCGATTTCTTTGAACTGTCAACTGAGACTTTAAGAGGCTTCAGAGATGCTATCAAAGGAGCCATAGAAAACACAGCGAAAAAAGTTTTAGCGGATGGTGTAGACACTAGACCACTAGCTAATAAACTTAAGAGATACGGACTAAGTAAATTGGGACTATCTTTGCTTAATGGTGGACTTGTACTATTGCAAGCAGATGTGGATGTCTACAAATTAGTGTTTGAAGAAGATGAAGAGAATGAAAGAACAGCTAATAGTGACAATTTTGCACAACTTCAACCTCCTTTAACACCGCCTGCTTTTGGATGAATCAGAGTTCAGTTGATTGTTGTATATTTTTAGATAAAAATAAAGTATTAATAGAGAGATTTAGAGACTTTAGCAAAGCATTACTTTGATAGCAAATAATCTTACCACAGTCATCTCTCGATATAGTGCGATGTTTCCTCGTTCCCGACCAAAAGAGGGCACTCGACGTAGTTACCGTCATATTTCATTACAATACAGTTATGAAATAGTTTTATACAGTCAACCCTCGCCATAGAGTCGCGCCATACAGTCAACTATCGGTACACAGTCAACGCTCACTACATAGTCAACTACAGCTATAGTAGCGACTCTTGATATTGTGCGGTTTTTCGGCGACCACACTATATCGAGAGTTGACTGCATAGATTTTATGAGATAAAGGCAAAGCTATATTAAAAAGCACTATGTCATACATTATGCTTTTTTAAAATTTCGATAATTTTAATTTTGAGTTTTTGCTCCAGCAAAAAAATTGACAAAATTCGCCGTCGCAAAATTTCACGTGAAACGTTTTTTCTGACGTTTTTATAAAGAAAGTCTCTAAACGCTCTATGTATGTAATGAATCACAAAAAATTGTCAACAAAAAGGCGCGAATCCAAATGAAATCTTTTTTATTTTAATGGGGTGCTTATATTAGAGAAGGGGCTTATTTTTCACTTAGCTTCTATTGGAGAGGGGGCTCTACTAGAGAGGGGCTTATTTGGAGAGGGGGCTTTATTAGAGGAAATACGGTAATTTTCGGTCTCCTCTCAATTTCCTGGTTTTAAATTTGTGGTTTTTGAAATAATAAATTCAAAAAAAATTGAAAAAATCGAAAAAAAGTAGGGGATGAGCATTCCGAAGGAGTTCCCATTACTTACCAGTTGCCATTTCCTGCAACATGAATCTAAGAAAGACTTGTGATCACAAACGCATATTTTTCTCAGCTCTAATGACCAAATCGTAATTTAACTATGAATAATTATTAAAACTACAATTTACTTTTATAAACTATATATTCATGTATTTAGTGACTTTGTGTGGCATAATAAAATCTCCAAAGGCAGATTTCTTCCTCTCTTTCATCTCAGCACAAGAGATTTTGTTTTTATCAACTCCTTTGCTTGACACTCTTCTACAATGTTTTCGGGCATAAAAGGTTCAGAACGCTGGTTGAACTGTTTGAGAGTGCATAAATCCATGCTATCACATCCCTGCACAAACTTAGTGATTGTAACAAACTCCTGGCCTGGTCCACTTCGAAAAAGAACCTACGAGAAATTTTTTATGTATACAGCAAATATATTTTCTGACAACAGAAAATTACTTTGACAGAAGGTCCGCTTTCTGTGCTCCACAATTCCACAGCAACGGCTGAAGCATAATCGGGGTATTGGCCTCTAGCCAGTACTTTGTCTTGCGCACCTAGAGTGTACAGCAGAGGCGCAACAGTGGTGTCGTGCTTAATAAGCTCAGTGAATTATGAAAACAATTACAATATTTTTGTGAATTTAGTGAAAAGTGAAAATTGAAAGTTTTAAGTTGTCTTAGGTCAAACACAATGAGAAGGCTGTTTGCGGATGCTGAATCAGATTTGTCACTAGAAATAGCCATACAGTCGAACCTTCTATAAGACCGTCCCTGGGGACCGGCCCTAAGTGGTCTTATAGCAGAGGTGGTCTCATAGCGGAGTGGTCTTATAGAGAGGTTCGACTGTATATATTGTTTTAATTTTTCGAAAAAAATTTTTGTTCTTGCCATCTTGTAGTTAAGATTCAGAGCTACCAGATGAGCTATTGAAAAATAAATATTGTTCAAAAAGTTGAGGTAAAAAACAAAGAATAGCCCAAGAATCCTGACTCGAATTTGAGCGAGGATTCTTGGGCAAATTCTTTTTTATCTCAATTTTTTTAACATCCACTTTATTGATGGCTCATTTGGCAGCCTTGAATCTTAGCTAAAAGATGGCAAAAACAGAAATTGTTTAAGTAAAAAAAGTTATGGCCATTTTCTAGTGACATATCTGACATATCAGCATCTGCAAACAGCCTCCTCATTGTGTTTAAGGACTCTGATTGAAGGACCATAGTTTTGCGCAGTATGTTCAAAATTTGAATTGACGGGGCAGTTATCTTTCATCCCTCACTGTACTCTTCAAGTTATTTCTGAATGACTCAAAAGAGTACAGAGAGACGAAAGAGAGCTGTCCTGTCAATTCAAATTTTGATATGCTGCGCGCAAAACCCATCGTTCTTTGAATAAATAATTTCCGATTTTTTGAGAACTATGCAGGGTGCGCCAAAATTGCGCGTCCACTTTGCCGTGTAGCCATTGGCCCAGTTGATTTTCAAATTTTCTGTAACTGACTCTGTAAATTTTTCACTTGTGTTAACTTTTTATACCACTGTTGCAAAATCCTAACTGAATTTGGAGATTTCCGAGGGTTATTATCCAAAAATTCAGGTATCGACCAGGCAAAAGGCTACATAGCCAACTTTTTAAGTGACTGCGTAATTTCGGCGCATCCTGTACAGGTTGGTATTTAAATCAAAATTAAAAATATTTCACAGCAGAATAGGCAAAGTATTTAAGGCCATTGATCCAGTGGCAATCAGCTGACAAAGAGTTTAAGCAAGACACTTTGTAATTCATCCTTTGCACTATTTCCTTTAGTATGCTACCTAAAATATTTTTTTATACTTGGCAAAGTTTTGATAAACAAAACCTCCTCTAAGACGTAGCATTTCTATGGAATATGGCTTAGCAACGCCGTAGATGTAAGCGTTTGATTTGTAAGCTAGTATTTGCAACATGTCTGAGACTGTTTGGTTAATCCAAGAAGGCTGGGACATATTGTACAGTTTCTACAAGCAATTTTTTTAATTTTTGAAAGAAACGCTTAAAAATAAACCAAGTAAATTAAACTTTGATACAATTTTACAGAATCGTTTTTTTCCGGAAAATGATTCGGGCTCAAATTCTGTCATGAAATTCAAAATTCCTTATTACACTAAATGAAAAAAAAACAAGGTGCTCTGCTGTTTAGATGGTAGAAGGTTATTAAAAGCGCCATATTTGTTAATGACAACGAGAATTTTGCGAATTTAAACAGGTTGCGGGACACTTTTTTTATTACGAAATAAATTTTTTATCATTTTAACATATTTCTATTCAAAATATTAAAAATCAAAGACAAAAAGAATCGAACCGAGAAGATGTTTCACCGGCTTCCGCTGCTCTACCACTGAGCTACCAATACTGCTTAATAGAGTTTTGGGCTCTATATGTGTTCATGCCGACGCCGGAAAAATATGCCTTGGTCCCCACTGTTAATTTTTTTTTGCAAAAAAAATAGTTTTTGCCTTTGTCCCCCAAGCTGATTTTTTTCAAAAATTTTTTTTTTATTAATTTTTGATTAAAAATAATAAAAATGCACTTTGCGTGTTAGAAATACAACTTTACGAGACTACTCCTAGAGTAAATCGATTGCTATGTAGGCCTGTATTGGCAGGAGCACGACCAAAAACAGCACATTTTCCATTGAAATGGATCAGTATACTTATAAGTTAATAGAAAAAAACTATTTAATTCAAACACAAGAACTAAAAGGCCTGCAATTAAATGGTTCACGGACAATTAGATGAGCAAAAATTTGCAAAAAAAATTAACAGGGGGGACCAAGGCATATTTTTTCCGGCGTCGGCATGAACACATATAGAGCCGAGTTTTGGTTCTAACTTTGTTAGAACAATACTTTTTGGGCGCGAATTTTTATTTGGCTTGAATTTTATCACACTTTATTATCTTTTTTTAAACTGATAACACCATCAGGTATCCTTGCGATTTGAGTATAAACGAAGTATCATTTATTTTAACATCTATAAAAATGTAGCACAAAAAGGTAAAAGTATCAGTCAAGTTGTTGTTCTGATTTAATTCATATTTTATCTTTTGTGCTACATTTTTTATAGATCTTGGTACAAATTATACTTCATAAGAAACTACAATTGCAAGGCTACTTGATAGTGTTATCACATTTAAAAAATGATAAGAAAAAGTGATGTCCTAACAACACTTTCTTTTTTCGACCTTAAGACAAGGTTGCTGCAAGGTTCATGAAAGGTTGATTTCAGGTTCCTTTAAATTTCACCCAAGGTTCATCTGAGTCATGGGTGAACCTTGAATAAACTTGGGACGCAACCGACTCGCGAACGCCAAAACTCTCCAACGCAAAATACTCGCCAACGCCAAAACTCGTCAACGCTAAAAAAACTCGCCAACGGCAGAAGTCGCCAACTGCAAAACTCAACAACGAAAAACTCGCCAACTCAAAAGCAAGTTCATGATCCAAGGTTCATGATTCTCATGAACCTTGGGTAAAATTCAAAAGAACCTAAGTTGACCTACCAAGAACCTTGAGCAATCTTCTACGAACCTTAAACCCACCTTGTTCGAACTTTGCTAACTTTAACGGCTGGATTCGAACTTACTGTAACGTCTTACCCACTAGGCTATCCTTGCCCATGTCTTCGGTTGTTAATTTCTGCCATATATCTTTATGGGTCTAATTACTTAGTTTCACTAACACGTAACGTAAGAATATTTTCAAATACAGCTTGCCCACTGTAAAGTGAAACAAGCTTTTTTTCAAGATTCTGAGCTGGCCTGTTGGGAATTTCAAAATTACAAACCAGACCTTGCACATGTCTGGTTATTGGCTGTAGTGCTCGATAAAGAGGTTTCAATAAACCACCTAAGATATGTATTAATAACCAGAAATCCAGCTAGAAGTACTTCAGTAATCTGGTTTTATTACCCAATAATCTAGATAATGGAATATAGAAATATTTTTTAGTTAAGCAAATACAGTTAGATTAAAACGCGATTTTGGTTCATTTAAAAAAAAAAGTGGAAGCTAGGGAGGGTGGGTCGGCTCAGCAGAAGTAGCACAAAACAAAAGTTAGCAAGGAAATTATATTTGGTGAGGAATAAGTTTAATTTTTAGATACTTTTTTTAGACTAACCTCAACAGAGACCACATCATTCAAGTTGTAGATATTTTCATAGGTTTGATTGAGACCCGATTTCTCAGTCAAAAATTGCATAAAAGGTGTCCACTTATTGTTGAATCGCATGAATTCTGGGCTCTTCTTGATGTCAGCGTAAATTTGTTCAGCTCTGGGACAGCATATGTAAGTGTTCCCAACCTAAAGATTTCACAGCTTAGTTCAAACATAGTAATTTTACACAAATACTAACGTAATCTTCAGATTCAGGAAGAGTGTGAACAGGAATGGGGGTCCAATTGCTACCAGCAACACCAGATGGGTGTGATTCTTGCGAAAACATGCCAGCTAGATTGGACATTGCAGTGATTAATGTCCGATTTACATCAGTGCTTTGAATGTGCACCTTGAAAATAGCCTTAGTTTTGTTTAAAAAATAATAAAATATTACTTCCTTAGGCGTGTATGTTTTGTCAAGAAAAGGATCGTCGCCAGACATGTAGGACTTGTGAATAAGTTGACCTAATTCGTATGCTTGTTGCATTCCTATCTAAATAGTCTTAAATTTTTTAATATTGGAAATTGGTATATAAAGTTTTTATGGTCTTGATATTTTAAAAAATTGGCTTTTTTCTGAAAAAACTTTCTCGGTTACGTCAAACAACTGCGTGCATTTTTACCTTGGCCCACCTTGTTGTGAAGAAGGGACTAAGGTGTCTGAATTGGCTATAAATTAACCTTTAACCCATGTGTGGGTATTTGCTAATAGCGCCAAAATTTCTTCTTTTTCAATCTCAACACTGAATAAGCCTTTTTCTTTAGTGCTCGACCTTTTACCAAGCCTTTTATCTACCTTTATCCCCAGCAGTCAATTAACCTTTAGCCCAATCAGATCAATAACAAAAGAAGAGATTAAGGCAAATATGCATTACCTTCACTCCTCAGCACTCAATTAATAAAGGTTACACTAGGATTGTGAAATTTACTGGTAAAAATCGTTTGCCGGCAATTTACCAGTGATAAAATTCCAAATGACAAAACCACGATAAACCGCACAAAAAATCAAGGCATACAGAGTGTCCCGAAATTACGCTTACATTTTTTTAAATACGTTATGCGCATTTATTTTTATTTATGATGTCTGCTGTCTGTATGCTTTTATAATAATGCGTTTTACTTTCAGATAATGGCCAAAATTACGAAGAAAGAACTGCGATCGGTTTTTGCCTGTATGCAAACAAGGGGTACTCAGGTTTCTCTCGGCTTTCCGAAGTTGAAGCAAGAACTATAAGTTTGGTTGGTAATTTCTTCCTTTGTCATTTCTGAATGCATTATTTGACTGTCGAATTTCAGATTTCCCGTTCATCGTCTTCGAGTGTGTGTGAAAGAAATGCTCTCGATCAAGTACCGTATTTTCTCTAATAGAAGCCCATGGGCTTCTATTTTTCAACCTCCTAAAAATCTTGAAATTGTCAATCAAAAATGACCTTATATCTGGAATCGTAGTCGAAAAATAGTGGGGTGGGCTTCTATTAGAGAGTGGGCTTCTATTAGAGAAAATACGGTAAGTCGTCATTTATCATGAGAAGCATCCGAAATAAGCAATGGTATAGACAAGAATCTGTTGCAGCGACAAGCTTTCTCTTATCTTGATGGATCCTAACTGCAGATTTTATACGGTTAGCGTGTTTTGTTTATGCTTGTTGATTTTTATTATATTGATTCAGACTTATTATCGACAAAAAATCTTCGCATGAACTTGGGTTGGAACAAATGTGCCAAATAATCGTCTGTGGGTGTTTCAAGAGAATGCGTTGAGGCTCAAGGGTATCGATCTGAATAAGTTTCTTTATTGTTCACTATTGTTTCTTGGTGCACGAATAAAGAGGAGTTGAAAGTATGTTCTTATTACTGGTCGACTATTGTGTCGGTCATTATTAAAAAATTCACAATTTCTGGAGATTTCCTTGGGTTAGGGTCCGAAAATTTAAATCGACCGGGCAACGCGCTACGTACACGATTTTTTTTGAGGTGCGCGTAATTTCGTTACACTCTGTATTCAAAAGAAAGTAGATATATGTTCATCTGTTTTGAAAGTATTAGCACGACGAAAAATATAGATAATATAGACGACCGACCGACCAGAAAATGGAACTAGACTTATCAAATAGCTAAGCATATAGTTAAATAGTTAAAAAATAGTTAACCCATTAATCAATTTTTACGATAGGATTTTATCAGTTTCAGCCAGCGTTTTTACGCATTGGTAATTTAGCGATAAATTACAGTTTCAAGAGTCTAAGTTAGAGTAAATATTAATTAAAAGCCAAAAAAACGTGCATTAGTTTTAACCTTAGCACTAAATTTACCTTAACCCACAGCAGATCGATCAAATTTAGATAAAAGAACTAACCGCACTCAATTCTCCCCATCCTAGTGGCCAAGCACTTTCTTGGTGCTCATCAGTTGGATAGTTTTGTAACGGAGCTCTGTCTCCATGGCGCCATACCTGAATCTCTTTTTCATAAGTGTTGAAAAAAGCATAAATTTATACCATTTGAACTAATAACAGTTTATTTCCCGCTGCATCTCTTTTTGCTAGAGAACCACCACAAGTGCCAAACAAATTCAGAGTGACAAAACAGAAGAACAAGAAAATGCGCATAATGTTGGCAATGTTGTCTGCTCTAAAGCTGGCAAATAACTGAAATGAATTTTTGAGACTAAAAATTTATACGGAATTGAATAAAAAGAAGTTTGCACTAAGGTCTTCTTTGTAGATACAAAGACTATTTAAACTTTTTTTTATCTTTTAGTGGTATCTTTTTGCAATCAATATAAAGATTAATCACGAAATTTTCTTTTTGTATTTTTTTCAGAGAACAGAATGCTTTTTCAATTTTTGTAAAAAAATCTGTAATGTATATATTGCTTTTGTATCTTTCTAGACATTAGTCAAAGCCCAATTTTTTAAATAATTCAGAATTCGATATTATAAATGGGCCAGAAGTCATTTTGGACACCCTTTTTATATTGAAAAGACAATTATTCCAATTGAAAGTAGTACCAAAGTTGCTCACAATTTTTTTTGCATTAAACGCAAATATAAAAACCCTAAAAATTTCAACAAGCATAAAGAGAATCGCTTTTGATACCAACATTTTTTTTTTCAACAAAGGAAGTGCCCGAGGTGTGTCTTTGAGGTTGAGTGTTTAAGGTCTTGAAATGATTCCTTTTTTATAGTGTGTTCTCGTAGAGTAGGGATGGGACAGAAAACTTAAAATGCTGGAACAAAAATCGGACCTCAAATAAAAAAATCAAAACTGCAATTTGGGAATCAAAACGAAAAATTTTCTGGCAAGTGGAAGAAGAATTCGAAAAGATTTTTAGTGCAAAAACTTCATAAAAGTATTTTCTAATAAATAGATCGTTGCTTAGGTATTTATTACCATAGTGACCGCGCCGTCTCCGAGCCCGGACCGTCTTCCGTCCCGTCCGGCCGGGGCCGGCTCTGATTAGACGGTTCACGGCCGGTAATTATGCTGGACGGCCGGCAAAGTTTTAAAAATCAGGACGGGACGGCGGACGACCGGCGGGAAAAATAAAAGTGTGGACGGCTGGCGCTAATGATAAAGTTAAGACAAGACGGTGGACTGATGTCTAAAATTCATTGTGTATTGTATTATTCATGAGTCATGACAACCAAATTTTAGGCCTAATTTTAATATTTTTTAAAAAGCTGGTTGGCTACATAAATGAGGTATACCGTATTTATTCTAATTAGGCCCCATGGGGCCTTATTTTTCAACCCTCCTCCAGGGGTGGGGCCTTATTAGAGACTGGGGGGATAATAGAGACTGGGGCCTAATTAGAATAAATACGGTAATTGTTGGTTTGAGGTATAAATTGAAGTATGAAATTATTTAGCTAAGCATCTAAAATAATGAAAATACTTGAAAGCTACGAAAAGCTCAGTTTTCAAATTTTTTTTATCAATCTTTCGTGATAGTTCAGTAAGGTATGCTGTGACAATGGCTCTGACCTTCATGACGTCTATTTCGCCATCTGAATCAAATATGGCGTCTCTAATTCTGTCCGCAACAAGGGTGTAGCCCATTATTCGCAAAAAATTTGATGACAAGATCTTTCGTACTATCTGCACCTAGCTTTCTGACTGAAAGAGCCATATCTCAAAACTTTTATGTTTACAAAAAGAATCTATAAAAGCTATGAGAATTTCATATCAGCTGAAATATGAGATCCACCCCGTAAAATGTAATCAGCAATTAAATTTTAAAACTCACTTTAAAAGCAAAATTTTATCATTCATAAATATAACATGCTTTATTCTCTAAACAAAGTTAAGACAAAATTATATTTCATGTAGCTCCGAGTTTGTAAAATTTGTAATAAAATTTGGTTCTTTCTTAAACATTTGCAAAAAATTTAATTCCGCCAATTTAAACATTCTTGGATGGCAGTTGAGACATCTGCAAGTATTATTCAATTTAATTTATTTCTTCTTTTTGTGAGCGAAGAAATAAGTGCTTGGAAGTATTCGTGCTTTTAAAATATTTTTATAATGTTTTTTTGCTAAAAATATCTCAGTTAGAGATGCGTTCTCTTGGTTGACAGAGTGGGAGCACAAACTGGAGGAGGAAGACGAAACCATACGAAGGGAGCCCTGGCGTGCATGCCTAACATTTCGGAAAAATCGCGTGCGTTTGATCCGGCGGTATCTAGAAATAAAAGAGATGCCGCCTCAGAGGAGACACTCCAACATCAAGTGAAGGTACAAGTACGTCCAATAACTTCTTGCTGTTTTTTGAAATTTTACTTATAATTTGATTTTTAATTTTTCACTTTTATTTTACTATGTTCTTAGGGCAACTTTTTTTGCCCGATTATCAACTCAGAATTGCTTATTTTGTTCATGTTTTTGATGTTTAGATGCCTCAAAATCAAGGAATTATGAAAATTATGAAAATCGTTAAAGCCGAAGGAAATTACTTTGATGAGTGATAATTGTTGTTATGAGGGTATTATGCATTGTTTTGAATAAAGTTTTTGTTATAAATTTGAAAATTTTGAGTTGATAATCGGACTCAGCGTAAAAAGTTGCCCTAGGAACATAGTCAAATAAAAGTAAAAACTTGAAAATCAAATTATGGGTGAAATTTCAAAAAACGGCGAAAAGTTATTGGACGTACTAGTAACTGGTGTAAAAAAAGTTCCCGGTGGGTTTTTAGGCTAATGTTTAATAACAAATTCTATTTCAAAAAAATATTCCAAACATATGGTTTTGTATCTCTTTCCTTCCTCTACCGAATGATATATAAAGTTTTTATTTGTGATGGAAGTTTGGTGGAAAAATTGGACAAAGAAAGAAATTGAAGAAAAATAATTTATGCAGTAATTATAGGGTAACATTTCACCCAGCTTCAACTTTATTTTCATTTGCATCTTAATTGATTTATTTTGTTTCAATTCCGAGTGATTTGTGTATAAGGTATGTGCGTGTGCGCATCTCAACTTCAAGTCTCCAAGCGCTCCCGAATGGAGCGCATGGGGATTGAGAATCATAGATGTGCGCACTCACTTACCTTAAACATACTTCTGAGACGTACTCTTGATCAAAGATGCATATAAAGTTTTTTTTGCAGCGGCCCATGTTGAAAAACACGCTAAAACACATGAATTACCGTTTTTCGATGCCCAAAAATTTTGAAATTGTCAATCAAAAAGTGGCCCTAACTCTGAAATCTCAGTCGAACAATAGGTGGGTGTGCTTCTATTAGAGTAAATACGGTAGTCGAAAAAAAGTGGCCGCTTATTTGTGCCTTCTCTTTCCAAATACAGCGCTTTTTTTTGCTTTTAAGACTAGTTTTTAGCCATCAAAATTAAATTTTTTCTGCTTAAAACTCTGTCATAACTAAAATTACATAATAATAATAGTAGTCCTCCAACAAGATTTGTGACATAGCACTGTCTATGCGTCTCTAACTAACCTGACTATTAAACACTAGGATTGGACTAGTAAAAGACCTTTTTACTAGTGAATTTATTCCCGAACTACTGAAATATTTTTGAACTACTAAACTTTTATTGGACTAGTAAAATTACATTAGACTACATTAGACTAAAGATCGTGTCGAGACACAATAAATTCAAAAAGTTTTGAGCAAAACAAAAAGTCCGACAAGGATGGCGAACCCTGTACTAAAGTGCAATTTTCCCTAAGTGAATCTGCGCTGGAGAAATCAATGAGCTGTAGATCTTGATTATTTTAATCCTCGTTCAGTTCGACCAAAAGCTCTTGGACTGGACTCGACTGTACGCGAAAAGTATTTATCAGGCTCTTTATTTGAGCTTCCATTTTAACTATGCCGGAATACGACTGGAGCGAACAAGAATTAAGTAGGGTGGTAGATTAGCGAAGGTGGCGGTTAACCGAGGTGTCAGATGACAGAGAATCACCCTAAGTAAGAATAAGATATTCCCAATAAGATATTTGCAGACGGTGGGAAATTATTGGAAAGTGGAAAGTTATTAGGGAGAACACAGTAAGATAGTGTCATGTTTTTGATGACTGAAATACTTCTTTCTTCGCTTTCGCTTATTCATGAGGCTGGCGTATAGCTTCATCCACCAGAGAAGATCACGATGGAAAGAAAATGGGATGGTCTATAATCACCCAAAAAAGAATGATATAAAAACAATGACATTCATACACCACATGCACTAAATATATATATAATATTTTATATTTTTTTTAAAGAAAATAAATTTAAGCACTTCGCAGTAAAAAAAATGTCACGCGCAATCAAATGTGCAAAATAAAAATAGCCAAAATCGAAGTGGTCTTTTCAAAACGAAAAATATGAAAAATAGAGTATTACATATCACGACATTTTAAAAGTCCAATGTGAATTTTTTCGAAAGAATCAATATTGAAAAAACTTATAAGTTTAGGGCATTCGGAACCCTCAAAAAATTCATTCAAAAGTGACTATTAGTGACTATTAATTAGGATTGGGTAATTGTTAGTAAGCGCGTTAACTAAGCAGTTAGTCACCAGGCTCGCTGTGAATCACCAAATAACGGTGATTAAAAAATTAACAATGTGTGCTTAACTACAGGGTGGCGCAAAAAAATTTGGCCACCTTAAAAAAATTGAAGTACGTAACCCCTTGCCCGGTCGGTTTCCGATTTTTGGGTGGCAAGCCCTCGGAAACCTCCACAAATGGCCGGCTGTGATGAAGATCACAAGCAGACAGCTCCTAGGTAGCTTAACTACTGTCATCGATTTTCCTGGGGAAATTGATGGGTCAAGGAGCTGCTTACGCAAATTTTTCTAAGTGCCCGCGTTTTTTCGCGCCACCCTGTACGTGCCTAACTACGAGGTGACACTAAATTACTGCACCATTTTAGAAAAATCGGTGTACGTAGGCCCTTGCCTGACCGACTTCCGAATTTTTCGGAAATCTTCGCAATGCATGATTTATTGTTTCTTACCATGATTTATCCAAATCTCGGCTCTATATGCATTCGAATCTCTGGAAAAACAGATGCTTTTGTCCCGTCTGTTGATTTTTTGAAATTATTTTTATCAAAAATTTTAAAAACAACATACAGTCGACTCTCGATAAAGTGCCACCTCGATAAAGTGCCACCCTTGGGCTGGTCCCCAGGGGTGGCACTTTATCAAGAGTCCACTGTATAAATATTCTGTTTTCTGCATAAAATGGAGCCATCCTTGTCCTACCAATATTACTAAAAGTAAACAAAAAAGTTCTGAATTTTCAGAAAATTTTAGCTAAAACATGCAAAATTTTGAATTTTAAAAACTATAACACCCGTATCATGGTGCAAAAACAAAATTTTCAAAAAACATCGATGTGTGTTATCATAGTGGTTCATGAAACTGAAAAAAAATTTGTTCGATAAATCAAAAGTGGTTGCTTATTGACTTAACTTTCACGCAAAAATTCAAAAATCTTTTTTACATAGAAAAAACCTGAAACGCCGGCAAACGAGGGTTAAATAAATAAATAAATACAGTCAACCCTCGTTAATCCGCCACCCCGTTAATCCGCCACCCTAGGGCCGGTCCCAAAAAAGCTAAAGTTAAGTAAAGGTAGGGTAATCGCACCTCGATAATCCGCCACCCTGAGGCCGGTCCCTAGGGGTGGCGGATTAACAAGGGTTGACTGTAAACTAATTTTTTGAAAATAAAATTATTATGAAAAAATTGTCCTAACCAATTAATGTTTGTCAAAGTTGTTTGTACACTCATTATAGAGACCTTAGATTTAGCTATCTTAAAAAATTTTCATCCGTTGACAAGGTGTATGTTATTCTGCCACTTGCGGAAGAAATAGTGCAATCCGTGTTAGCAAAGATGCAGAGAAAAAAATTGATTTTATTTTTGATGATTAAAGTGTGGTAGCGAACAAGTGTGATTTGGCAGAAAATGTGAGCGTATAAAAAGCCAGTAGCTAACGTACTAAAATTATTTTCACAGGCATATTATATTCAAATTTTTTTACTAAAAGAATTTTTTATGGTGCTCGCTATTTCATATGCTTTTTGTGCCATTTTGTTTGTTTTATTGCCGTTGTCTATAGCGGCTGGAAGTCATGAAGTTCAAAGGACAAACTCTGCACGAAATAGTCATGGGAACCGAACCAAAATTGTGGTTTTGTGTGTAAGAGAAAAAAATGGCTTGGAAGTGCTGTTAGTTAAAGGAAATTGGAAAACCACATCAAGTTCACATCAAGAAACTCAAAAGAAAGAATATTATGTAAGCAGTTTTTTTATTTGTATTTTGTTAAAAAAAAGGGTAAAAAGGGCTCTATCCCTCGATGGTAACCAATTTTTTAACTTGACCCCCTGTTTTTTCTGTAATTTTTAGGATTAACACGATAAAGGCGGACTGTAATAATTTTCCACCTGGACAAAAAATTCAAATGTGGAACTTTTTGAAATTTGAATGTTTTTTTGTCTCGAAGGGAATTTGACCTTCCAGATCATTGAATTTTAAACTTCTTTCAGTAGGTTCTTTAGTATATTCTTATTCCAACAGAGCAAATAACGGCACTTATGTACCTGGGGATCCCCTTTTTTAATTAAATGTGAATAGTGTTTAAATGTATAACTGTTTGAAAATTGGGCTTCTTAAGGCATTGCTATTTTGTTCGGAGTTGCGATTTTGCGATATTTGTGCTTAGCAGATATAAACTCAAAGTAGACAATTCTTACAGTCCACTTTCTCGTGTTAAGCAAGGGTCGACCAACGTATTTTAAGACAGTCATGAAATTATTTTAGACTCATGTATGAGTTTGTTTTAACATACGCTGAAAAACCTTTGCCTAAGCCGAAAAAATTACGAAAAAAACAACAGGAGGGAAAAACTTAAAAAATCAGTAGGTTATGTTATTGTTTAGGTTATGCCAGGAGGTAAAATTAATGAGTCGGAACAAGAAGTAGGAAAAAAAAGGGTGAAAGAACGATTTCCACAAGAAGAACATGATGATCAAAAGATTTATGAAGAAGCTTTTAAACTTGCAGGTTAGAGATTTTTTTTAATTGCAGAGTTGGAAACGGAGTATTTTGCATCGTAAACACCCGTACATCAACTACGGCTCCGATTCCGGATCCTTCAACGAGCCATCAGATCAAATATACGGTTGCTCGAAAAAAAATTCAGAAAAAGTACTCAAATTTTTTGTTTAGAAACTGTTTATTAACTGCAAATTTTTCCTATTGTTTCTCATGCAAATCTGATAGCTTAAATAGATTAAATAGAATAAATCTTAACTCGTTTACGTCCCTACCCAGTTTTCTTTACTGGGACGCAGTCAACTTCACCCAACTTTTTGTAGCAAAACTCCTAATCTACAAAATGTGGCGTGGCTTGTCATTTTTTTTAAGAAAAATGCGAAACTATTCGCAAAGTCAGCAAATTTTAAGTATCCCGAAATTTGTCATTTATTCAAACTCCTCTGAAGCCGAAATTAAATTTTTAAATATGACCCTTCAACCAGTGTTATTTTGATATCAGAAAATATGATATAGAACTGATATGATATTGATATGATACTGATATCATATGATCTGATGAAGGACACACATCACTATCACATCACATCACATCTGGAAAAACTTTTTCATATCACATCTATATCATGTCACCCTAAAATTTTTCAATGATCATCACATCAATATCACATCAAGCAAAAAATCAATTCCTGAATTCCCGCCAAAATTTTGCATGGGTAGTGTTACCTCAATTCTAAGTGACTCCCCTTGTTCCCACAATCAATAAAGACTCTTATTCCTCTTATTCATATTGTCATCTCACCTTTTTATGACCAGGTCTTGAAAACCGGAATATTGGTTCATCATATCAGCATCACATCAGCCGGAAATTTTCCGATTATTATCACATCAATATCATATCAGTAAGAAAAATTTACTCTGCATCACATCAATATCATATCAGTGAAATAATTTTTTATAAAAATATCATACATTCAATCAAACAAAATTATCAGTGAGCTTTTTTGTTTGTTTTTTTTGGCTCGGAGTTGGCAGAAAGCTTCTTTCAGGACGTCACTGTGCTTGGGAATGGCCGGATGGGCAAATTTGTTTTCTGTGTGGTAGTGAACAATTTCAATCAGGGCGATTTCTCTTGATACAAAAAATTATAAAACACGATTCACTATGGGAATTTATTATTAGAACATGTAGTATTATACAAAAATTCAAAGGGTATGAAATTTTGTTACGCAAAAAATTCAGAGAGTGTGATGCACCACACCACATCAAAAGTGCCCCATAGGTTTAGGGCGTCTCTTTAAAAGTGCCCAATAGGTATGGAGCAACAAGGTGATGAATCAAAATTAGAACCCTGTACTACTCTTAAGTCAGTTTCATCCAGTCGATAAGTGTTAGTTGGTAACAGTAGAATTTCTCGTATATGATATGGGAAACTCGACAGTTATCAAAAATCCTAATTTACCGGTTATAGGTGATTAAGGAAGCGCCTGGTTAATTTACGTTAATTTACATGTAAATTTACTATCAGCAAGCCCTATATAAATATCTCACACTTATTGCGTTGAATTTCCAGACTTTTTGTATAAAGCCTCCCGACTAATTTTAGAAATCGCAATTTTTAATTAATTCCTAGTTTTTTAATTTTAATCACTTTTTGAGAACTATATTCTAAATTTGATAAATATGCATGCTAGGCTACTTTTGATCTTACTTTACATTAAATTAAGGGCAAGGTTTTCATCCATGCACAGTAGGGTTGGATTCGGTCGGTTTAAAAAAAACCGGGTTTTTTCAAAGCCGGTTTTCGGTTCCGGTTTTTTCCAAAATTTTCGGTCGGTTAACCGAGCTATACCCGGCTTTCGGTGAATTTTTGTAGCAAATAAACCCGGTTTTCGATAAACGCGGTTCAATGCACAGTGTCTATGCTTTTCTACGGCTAAGAGATATTCAGCAAAAAACGCGATTTTCAAAAAACAATATTTTGCAAAACGAGATTTGGCAAGCTTAACTGAACTGTTGGACCAAAAGTACGCTATATTGCCTAGCTTGCCTAGCGAAACTATTTTTTTTAGAATATTTTGGCAGTCTACACTGCAACCAAACGATTTTGCAAATTTTTTTATTTCAGTCATCAGAGAACTGAACGAAGAAACCGTATATACTAGCGATAGTGTAGACCTTATATGTAAGTTTTTATGTGTTTGCAGTTCTATATTGTTAAAATAAGAATTTTTAGATGTTGGTGAATATGCTGGTAAAACCGATAGAGAAGAATCTGAAACCGGAGGTGACGAAAATGATGCTTTATTCAAGACAAATAATGTATGTAATTTTTACTTCTATTTTTGCAATTTCTTATTACATTTTAAATTTTTTAGAAACCAGTAAAGGACATTTCTGTGTACATTTTACAGGACTGCAGACTTATGAAAGATGAGGAGAAACCAAATGTTAGTTACTATAAATTTTTTTAAAGAACCACTGCTGTCTACGGCTATCGTCCCCGGCCAATTTAAACTGGGGACAGCCGAATTACTCTGAAATTAATTAAAATAATTTTTATGATTTTTTTTTATTTGCATTGAAAATCTGAATCTAGTGTGTTATTTGAGGTAAATCTTATTTCGATATCAAGAATTCGAAGTATAGGGCAAGTGCACTCAGGATGCACTTCATATGCTGTCCTCTACAGGGTGAATCGTATTATAATAAAAATTGCACCATTTTTGAAAAATGTTGTCAAGGGCATTCACAAGCCGGTAGAAACCCTTTTTTTGAGGTTTCGGTCAAATTTTTTAAACAACTTAAAGTAGTTTATTTACAAAACGAATGTATCGATCAAACCATCTGTCACTGAAAATTTATTGAAACAACCGAAAACAGGTAAATAGTCAGGAATTCAAAAAATGTTGAAGTTTTTAGGACTCAGCGTGTACTGCGTGTACGGACCGGGGCTTTCTATGCGCTGCTTTAATAACCGCCTAATATAATCTAAAAAGTTGCTCAATATTTTCAAAACGAAAATTTTTCGGGTTAAAAAAAGTAGCCTTCAAAGTAAAGAATTAAAACCCCAAAACCCGAGAACAGACTTAAGGGAGGTATTTTGACTGGAAAAGTTTATTTTAGTGCTCTTTTTAACCCCCTTATTTTTCTACAAAAATCCCATTTTTCAGTCAAAATACAGTTTGCTTCCTGGCGTCATTTCAAGTATGAAATTGTATATAATTATGTCCATTAGAGTACTGATAAAAACATAAGTCCTGAAAAAAATTCCGAAAACTACCAGGACGCGACTGGTTTAGACAAGGGTAAATTTTTTCAAACAAGAATTTATTTTAAAATTTTGATCTGATGCATTCAAATTGCTACATGGAAAATGAACTTACACGTCTTTTATTGGTGCATCAGTAGTGTTTCAGGCTTTACCATAATAATTTACAGGTCATCATAATTTTATTTTTCAGATAAACTTTGATAACGTAATTCATACTCCAACAAATAGTAAAGGTAAAAATGTTGTAACAAAGGAATTTCAAGCGAGAGAGACTAAGTGGATGAATGAGAAAGACGCTATGCAAAAAGTCAAAGAATCACAGAAAATTATGCTAAGTCATGCTATTAAAATGTGAGCGAAATTTAAGAAAAATGCTTAAAGGGGCACACCAGCGCGTTACACGGACAATTTAAAAATCGTAAAAGGCAGGGATCCAGGTATATTCGAAAAGGAATTATTGTGAAATGCAATTTTATCATTTTTGAAAAGGAATAAGTAATAAAAAAACATTGTGTCAGTCTAATAACTTGGGTAGTTCAGTGGTAAAGTGTTCATGTAGGCCGATCATGTTCGTGGGTATCGACACGAGGCCTAACTTTTTTTAGAGATACATGGTCTCCCGCCATTTTCTAATTGAGACTGCCCGAGTAGCGCACTAATATGCCCCTTTAAAGATTTGATTTTTAGGGCAAAGAGTTTATTCAAAAACCAAAAAGAGGAGAAAGGAAAATCAAGCCACAGAAAATCTCGAAGACATTGATACAAAACAAAAACTCAACCATAATCACCGAGAAAATGACCACCATGAAAAAAATATTGGACATAACCTTCACCATATCACCCAAACTCACCAATAAGATAACCATAAAATCACTAATACACCATTTTCTCAAAACTGTAAGAAGCATTTTTGAAAATTTAAACAGTTTACAAAAAAAGTTGCAACAGCTTCACTCATATTTGTCAACCTCACACTTTTCACTGTTTTGTAAACTTTTTATACATTTTTCATGATCTGAATCAATAAAGTTAAGAAAGGTGTTTCAATAATCCGGAATAGCTCATGCGCATATTGAAAACAATTCTGTAATTTTAGCCGTATTTTTTGGGAAAAATTTTCTTGCGGCTCACCGTGTTCCACGACTATTTTTTACAACTTTAATTTTAGTATACATTTTTTCCACTAAAATTTTCGAGTAGGCGTTTTTTTGGAAATATCTTGTTGGACATTTTAAATTTTTAAAAAAGTAGTGTTCTTTTCTTTTTAGTTTTTGTAAGTCTTTCGTTGAAATCTTTTTTACAAAACAGTCAACCTTGTAATAAAGTTGCTTTTTTAGTGAACACCATATACCATTTGGCAGAGCAAGAAAAATTGTACCGGAAAATGCTTTTTATTTGAAAAAGTAAAGGGTCTTTAGCAGTGTTGTAAAAGCACCGGTTCCGGTGCCGAATTTTGACTTGGCACCGGTGAGGTGCCGGTGCGGTGCCAAAAAATGTCCGGCGCCGGTGCTGGTGCCGGTGCGAGAATTTTTTGAAGTGGTGCCGTTTTTGTTATCTTTTTTCTGTTAAAATTGTGATCGATTTTGAGAAAAGCTAAGCTTTTATTTGTAAAAAACGACAGGATGTTACTTGAAAAGTGTCCATAAACAGAAATTGTTCACAGATGCCGATTCAAATTTCCATGTTTATGATTTGAATCAAGATTTCTTTTACGTGGAGTTTCCACTTAGCTTTGGTCATTGGAGATGGTGTAGGCTCTGTTGAATGTTCTTCTCCGTCCTCCCACCAGTCCACGAGTTTATCGGACAACCAAGAGAGACCTAATATACCTGCGGCATTGACAAACAGCTGCTTAAAGCTACTGACTCCAACCAAGCGCAAGAATCCAGTCATTATATTACAGCATAAACAAAGGAATTTATGCAGCTGGAAAAACACTCTCTTCGACTGTCGACGTTGTGACGACAAAGGGTATGCTTCAGGAATCGTAGGGCACTATTATGATTCATCAAAACAGAAAATAATGGTTGTTGGACTGGACATCGTCGAAATGATAAAAAGACACACCGGTAACTACATTAGAAAAGAGTTCTAATTAATTATAATAAATTACACATTTTAAGCTAACTGTTGTCTAATTTTATTGCTGCCATATTTTTATGACGTTTTCAACTTTCATTAAAAACAAAATTTTGCATTTTTGCTGATTTTGCTGTCTCTTACGATATCTTTCAAAAAACTATCTTTTTTTATCTAACACGGGAAAGGCTGACCCGGTGGCCTATTAAAAACGTTATATACCAAAATGTAGCCTAATTGAGCTAGTTAAGGAACCGTTCGCAGAATCTGCTATGGATCAATCTACGCTGAGAAATAATCTTTTAAAATTACAAAAATTGTGTTGACATATAAGTCAAGAACAACCCTTTTCAAACATGTGAGTTGGTGGCCGAGTGGATGAGTGGTGCGGCGCCGAACCTATTTCTTTTTTTTTCGAAAGGTTCGACTCCAGTCGCGTGCACGTCTTTTATTTTCGGTTTTTAAAGCTTCACTTTCCTACACAAATGACACGGGAGAACAATAAAAATATTTTTAACGTCGTCAAGTGGTCTTCTGTCAGTTCCGCAATCCAATTTTCCGAGATTTTCTGCAGTACTCCTGGCGTGCTTGTGGTTATATCGATGGCGAAGTGGAATTCCAAACACCGATTGAAACTTGCTTTCCTCCAAATCACATAATTGTCATGATCCGAACTGTGGTCGTCTCTGTTTCATCTGCTGCTCCTATTGTCAACAGTATCTTTGCTTTGATCATTTCGTTGTAAAAATCATTGTCATTAATTGTTCGTTGTTCGTAAATGAAATATATACCGTTCACAATGTGTATTACAAATCCGACGACGTTAAAAATATTTTTATTGTTCTCCCCGTGTCATTTTGTGTAGGAAAGTGAAGCTTTAAAAACCGAAAATAAAAGACGTGCACGCGACCTTTCGAAAAAAAGAAATAGGTTCGGCGCCGCACCACTCATCCACTCGGCCACCAACTCATGTTTGAAAAGGGTTGTTCTTGACTTATATGTCAACACAATTTTTTTGTAATTTTAAAAAGATTATTTCTTAGCGTAGATTGATCCATAGCAGATTCTGAACGGTTCCTTAATAGCTCAATTAGGGCTACATTTTGGTATATAACGTTTTAATAATACCCTGGTCGTGCCTTTCCGTGTAACATTTCAAGTGGTAGGGCCGGCACCGGTGTTTTAAGTCGGTGCCGGTGCCGGTGCCAAGCGGTATGTCCGGTGCTGGTGCCGGCACCAACTTTTAGTTTTTTACAACACTGGTCTTTAGAGTGTAACGTGACAGTCACAAAAAGAATTGAAAAATTAATTTAAAAAACACTTTGACGGAAAACTTTTTTCGCTTGGAATATTTGAAATTCGTGTTCAGCGTGGTCGATTTTCTTATTAAACTGCTCTAATTTCGAATGCCGCTCAAGACAATAAATATTTGAACAAATACGATTTTTTTGTTTAAATACTTATTGTCTTGAGCAGAATTCGAAATTTGACAATAAAATTCAAGTTTTAAAAGTAATTGAAAAAGAAAATCGACCATGCTGAACACGAATCCGCTGTCAGAATTTCAAATATTCCTAGCGAAAAAAGTTTTCCGTCAAAGTGTTTTTTAAATTAATTTTTCTATTCTTTTTGCGACTGTCGCTTTACACTCAGACCCTTCAGACCCTTCACTCAGACCCTAAAGACCCTTTACTTTTTTAAATTAAAAGCATTTTCTGGTATAATTTTTCTTTCTCTGTCAATTTTATATGCTGTTTACTAAAAATGCAACTTTTTACACTTAATTTTGCAAATTTAAGTACAAATACCGCTTTTGAAAAAAAGACAAAATCGTTTCCTTTTAGCAGAAGTCCCAGATTTTGAATGAATAAACAAAAAAGCTTACATTTTTTTGAATGATGAGATTTCGGGGATCATTTTTACATATAACGTGTAAATAAGTTATTGCCGTATAATGGAGATAAATGCAAAACGAACTAAAAATATTAATTTATGATACTCTGAAATCTAATTAAAAGCCCTATATCTCGCCTTAATTTTGACACCGTAATCATGTTTAGCATGCTCGATTTGCTTATAAAACTGCCACCTAAGTTTATAAGTCCCAGTCAAATTTCAAATTCCGCTCAAGACAATAAATATTAAAATGAAATTTTTTGCACTCGTTCAAATATTTATCGTCTTAAGTGGAATTTGAAATTAAACAATGAGCTATGAACTTAGACGCCAGTTTTACAAGTAAAGGGTGATGGGTTGGTAGGTTTACGAGGGGAATTTTCTGAAAAATCGTAGCGGGGCGGGGAATTCCCCGCGGCGGGAATTTCCCTCATCCCTACTATCGAACTCTTATTACTGGTCCAGATACAAAATTACAGAAAATCTTTCTTGAATTCCACAAACTATGTGACAAATTGATACAATAATAAGAATAGTCAGAAACAACATGTTCAGGTATGTATTAGACCATGTTTATTTGTGTAAATAGAATAGAAGTCGGAATCAGATACGGTTTTGGCTTGAAAAAGTGATGAATAGCTCGGTTTAACTCGGTTTAACATACAATGACCAAAGTTTGGTACAACAACTCTCGATTTTTAACATACACCTCGATTTAATATACAGTATGACTGCTATAATCTAGCGAACATTTTAGTAATAATAACTTTGTATAAATAAATATAATAAATAATAATATAATTTAAATATAAAAAAAATTATGGCAAAAATTTACTTGTTTGTTCAACACGGGAACCTGTAACGACGAGATATTCTTGCAGGGCAAATGTGCCAGATCATCATTTGAGCAGAAAGTGACTCCCTTTTTTGCCCAAAAAAGTGACTCACGTTTTTGGCTCGCGTTTTGCCTCTTTCGGCTTAGAGGATACATACTCTTTTGTCATTTTGGTGCAGAAACGTAGTCTATAGACCCTCGTGTGAAAATTTTCATGGTCAATTTTACACCTTATCAAATAATGATCTAGAATATTGGCCCTACAAGAATAACTCGTGAAAAGGATTCCAGGGTGGGTGCCACAAGATCACAGGGTGGTGTAAGTAATTCTTACAAGTATTTTAAAGGTCGAATATGAAAAAATGTAATCAACAATTGAATTTTAAAAGTCATTTTTTAATTTTATCAATCATTAATATAACATACTTTATTGTCGAATTAAAGTTATGACAAAATTACATTTTATATAGCTCCAAGTTTGTAAAATTTGTAATAAAGTTTGGTTCTTTCTTAAACATTTGCAAAAAAATTCATTCCACCAATTTGAACATGCCTGGACGGCAGTTGAGGCATCTGCAAGTAATATTAAAGTAATACCAAAAAAATTTTTTCATTTTTTTGGGGAGCAAAGAAATAAGTGCTTGGAAGCATTCGTGCTTTGGAAAAATTTTTTTAATGTTTTTTTGCTGAAAAAAACTCACATACTAAAAAACTCAACATAGTCAGTTATGTATATGTATATATCTGCTATAGTGTTATATGTCATTTTGTAGAAGAGAGTCTCATCTTTCCTCGCTATTTTAAGCTTTTACAAATTCACAATAAATTTGTGATTTTTATCCTTCAAGAATAGAACTTCAAGTTAAAAAAAATTATCTCCGACATCTTAAAAACTAATCAATAGTTTGATCAAGTATTGGGCGCTGCAACAGCGTCTTAGCACTCCGTAATGGTGCAAATTAAGAGCTTCAAAATTCATTTTACAGAGTTGCGTTTTGAATGCAAAACATTGAGATATGGCCTTTCGAAAAAATGACTGAATTTCAATTTTTCTTAATTTGTTTCGAATATCAGTCATTTTTATTAAAAGAGCCATATCTCAACGTTTTGCATTCCAAAACCAATTCTGTAAATGAATTTCGAAGCTCTTGATTTGCGCTACTATGAAGTGCTAAGACGCTGTTGTAGCGCCCGATACTTGATCAAACTTTTGACCAGTTTTAAAGATGTCGGAAATAATTCGGCTAAACTACACTTTATGGAAAACCGAAATTTGAAGCGCTTTAAACTATTTTTATGCCATGAAACGTGTAGAAAACACGTTTTAGGTGTGGGAAGGTAATTTTTCGAAAAGAAATTTTTGGTTTGCCTTGGGGGACCAAGGCGAAAATTATGCAAAAAATGTAAAAAAACTGTTTTTTTAATGGGCACTTTTAGGTAAATTAGGACTGTATTGGGAGGGGAAGGGAATAAAAGAGGGCCACTAACAACAAGATGCTGAACATAGTTTTGAATACTGGAGCCTACCGCATATGGAAACTTTGGTATGCATGTTTTTTCATGCATCCAGAGTCACTTCCGAGTAATTTGTGTCCAAGGTATGTGAATGTGCACATCTCACCCTCGAAGGGGGCTTGAGAGCTTGGAATGCGCGCACTCACTTACCTTAGACATGATTCCGAGAAGTACTCTTGATCATAAAAGGAGTCTCCTTTTACCACGGCCCATGTTGAAAAACATGATAAGACAGCTAAAATATGCAAATATTCACTTTTTAAATATTTTGTCATAAAAGTGTCCCTTTTTTATTCCCTTTCCTTCCCAATGCAGTCTTTATTCCCTAAAAGTCTTTATTCCCTTTCCCTTTGCCTTTCCCAATTTAAAAACCATTTTGTGTGACATTTTTTGTATATTTTTTGCCTTGGTCCCCCAAGGCAAACCAAAAAAAAAATTTTCGAAAAATTGCCTTCCCACACTGAAAAACGTGTTTTCTACCCGTATCACGGCATAAAAATAGTTTAGAGCGCTTCAAACCGCGTTTTCTAATTTCCGGTAAAGTGTAATGCGGCCGATTATTCTTTCTTTTACTTGAAGTTCTATTCTTGAAAGCTAAAAATCTTTTATTGTAAAATTGTAAAAGCTAAAAAAAGGTGATGAAAGAGGAGACTCTTTTCTATTAAATGACATACAACACTATACAGTCAACCCTCGTTAATCCGCCACCCCTAGGGACCGGCCTCAGGGTGGCGAATTAACGAGGGTGGCGGATTATCGAGGTGCGATTACCCTACCTTTACTTACCTTTAACTTTTTGGGACCGGCCCTAGGGTGGCGGATTATCGAGTGCGATTACCTACCTTTACTTAACTTTAGCTTTTTTGGGACCGGCCCTAGGGTGGCGGATTATCGAGGTGCGATCACCCTACCTTTACTTAACTTTAGCTTTTTGGGACCGGCCCTAGGGTGGCGGATTATCGAGGTGCGATCACCCTACCTTTACTTAACTTTAGCTTTTTTGGGACCGGCCCTAGGGTGGCGGATTATCGAGGTGCGATTACCCTACCTTTACTTAACTTTAGCTTTTTTGGGACCGGCCCTAGGGTGGCGGATTAACGAGGGTTGACTGTAATAGAAATATTTTACATTGGCAAGAAATCTTTATGAACGAAAAAACGCGGGAACTTATGCTACAACCCAATAATTTATTTTAAATTTCCGAATATGTTTGGAGTTTAAAACATTGTCCTGCGTGAATTCAAACGTGCAAACCAACATTGCCATTGACTGGAAAGCCCTATCAATGTGCGAAAAATTTCGCGAAACACAAATTGACGGTAACATTGCAGACAGCAATAAAAAAACGTAAAAATAGGTAAAAATTACGAAAAAAATAATTTTAAAAAGTGCTTTAAGGTGCTTGAAAAATATCTTACTTTTTTCGACAAACATCCTACTTAGAAATTTACTCGAATTGGCCATGCACGTATTCTTCTATTACTACAAAAAAGTATTTACATCTTCTCAATTCTATATTTCAAAAAAAACATGAAAATTACTGATTTAAGGCTTTTATTGAAAATGCCCCATGTTTTTGAATTAAGTCTTTTAAGATAATTTACCAGGGGCGTGTTTTTAATGATCCTTGAAAATCTTGAAATTGTCAGTTAAAAATGCCCTATAGAAGGGTGGGAATTGAATAGAGGTACTATTAGAAAGAGGTGATTATTAGAGAAAAGAGTTATCGTATTCACTCTATTAACTCTCCGCCCTCTAACACCTCCCCAGCACCCGAGGATGGTTGAAAAATAACTTCCCACCCTCTAATAACTCTCCCACCACCCGAGAATGGTTGAAAAATAACTTCCCACCCTCTAATAACTCTCCCACCCGCTGAGGATGGTTGAAGAATAACTCCCCACTCCTCTGATGATCTCCCATATTGAATTTTTTTGTGGTTAACATTTTTATACTTCAAAATTAAAAAAAAATGATCAACAAACACAAACATATCATCTATATTTAACTATTCCAAGTTTCGTTCTGTTCGTTCTTCTTCTTCTTGTAGCTCGCCTTCTTCGAGGAATCTATTGTCTTCGTAGTCGTTACGGCCACCCCTCGTTGTGCCCTGATGTTGCGGAGAATGTTTAGTCTTTTTGTGCCGATGGATCCCATTGGTTTAAAGTAGGTGATATAGTTGTCCTCACTTATAGCGATTGCTATAGTAATTGCGCAGGCTAGAAACCAAATAAAATCTATAATATAAATCCAAACTCAACATGAAAAACGACCTTCAAACAACTTCTTGATGATTTCTTTGCTGATTTCTTTCCATATTGGCCTTATTGTTGGTGATGATATGGCGCGACATTGGCTACTTGTTCTTCCTCTTCTCAAAAATTCCTGCCTGCCAGCTGGATTCGTGTGCTCCACATCAAAGTATGCATTGCTCATTTGTCGGCCGAAACCATCGAGTCGCTTTCTTTTGAATCATCTGGAATTGTTACTCCTAAAAACATATTTTAAAAACATGTTTAAAGCAAAAATAAAAACTCACGCTTATTGTTTCAGCTCTTTTTCTTTGTCCATCCATTCTGTGATGCTTTTTCTGCTGATGCTGAACTTCTTTTGCGGTGGTTTGATCAATTTCTTGCGCGCCTATTCGACAGCTCTCAGCTTTGTTCCTGCATCATTGTTTCAGGAGCGCTTCCGGCCTTTGTTGGCCTTTGCACGGCCTTTGCTTATATGCAGCTGAAATTCCTAAATATTGCTCATTTGAAAGCAACAAAACAACAAAAATGAAGCAACCGAAAATGGCGTAAAAATGCGAAACAAAAAAGATTTTCTTCAGGACTAAAAAATTTCTAACGACAATTTTTGTTAAAAATAACTCCCTCTAATAACTTAAAAATAATTTCCGCGGTGGGACACGGGTGTTTCCCCTCAAAGTGCGTTTCCCCTCAAGCTCGTTTCCCCTCAAGCTCGTTTCCCCTCAAAGTTCATTTCCCCTCAAAGGTCGTTTCCCCTCAAGGATCGTTTCCCCTCAAGTGTCGTTTCCCCTAAAAATATTTTTTTCTAACAAAAAATCGATCAAAATAAACTAATGTAATACAAAAAGCATGAAATATCGTTGGTTTTATTTTAGTCCCAAAACGTTTTCGAATAATATTTTTGTAACCACTTGTACGTCAAAAATAAAATATTCACTTTTCTCGTGTTAGAGAAATTTTCCAGTCGTCTATGTATATTTTTTTGTCTATTTTTTTGTTCTTTGTTTGTTTTTTTATTTGTAGTGTATTATTGGTTTTCACGAACTGCTTTTATTTTATTTTCAGGTTTCAACCATGGACATGAACATCAGCAGCGCTTTGGAAGATGTCAACGAAGGCTACTTCTCAGACTACAGGGAAGAGGACGCGGTTCCAATCAATCCTCAGCAAGCCGTTGTCGCGCCAGCTGCTCAAATCAATCGTCAGCAAGCCGTGGTCGCTCCAGTAAATTTAATGGTTGGTCTTTATTTCAATTTTCTCATTATTGTGTTTTGTTTATTTCATTTTTTAGAGCTTTGTCAAGTCCAAAAAAGAGAAGGAAGTGCTCAACCATGATGGATACCTCTTTTGGAAGTGCAAGGCTTACAAAGAAAAGATCTACTGGGAGTGCGTCAAAGTGGATTCTGATGACTGCAAAGCCCGCCTCCACACAAAGTATGGTCAAGTTGTCAAGCTTCCTGGTCCGCACAGTCATGGAAAATCGGCAATCGCTGTACCAATTCGAGAAGTCAAGAACAAGATCAAGCAAAGAGCCGTGGAAAAAATGGAGGTGGATTATTTTTTAATCTTTGTACCCTTATTAATTTAGTTGATGTATTTTCAGAAGCCTTCTAACATCTTTAATTCGGTCTTGTCAGGAGTTCTGGAAGCAGTGCAAGCAAGGATGGATAAGAGTGCAGAGAGGCTGGGCGAATGAAAGTGGTCTTCATGGATGGCACGTTCAAGATCACCCCGCTTCCTTTCTATCAGGTTTGTTTTCCTTATTATTTGAATTGTTGTGATTGTATCTTAACACTATTTCAGGTGTATGTGATCCTTGCTGAGCGCGATGGCTACGTCTTTCCGGTTCTGTACGCTCTCCTTCCCAACAAATCCCAGGCAACCTATGAATAGCTCTTCCAAATGGTCAAACGCCTGTGGTAGGACTTCTATCCAACAAGTGTCTCAGTGAATTATGAAATGGCCGTCATCAATGCTCTGGAAGTGTGCTTTGTGGATTCCGAAGTCTGGGGCTGTTTCTTCCATCTCGTCCAAAACCTCAAGAAATGTCTCCGAATAAAAAAATTGATGGACAAGTACGAATCGGATGGAGACTTTGCCGTGATGTGCAGTAAGTATTTAATTTTTTTAAACAATTCCTGGGAACTTGTTTAAATAAATACCTTTTCAGGAATGATCGTTGCCATGGCCTTCGTTAAGCCCGTGGATGTGATGCCAGTCTTTGAAGAACTCCAAGATGTCCTGCCTGCAGAATTTGATCCAGTGGTTAGATGGTTTCAGAGGAACTATATTGGTACGACTTTTATATTTATTTTTATTTATGTTGTTCTATAGGCTCAATCGATCGCCGTGGAGACGTCATTTGACCACTCTTTGCGCACTCGCTCTGGAATCTCCATGGAAGGACGCTGGCTGGCCAACACCGAACCAACAACTATGCGGAGGCTGCCAATCATCGGATCCAAACTGAACTTGACGTCTGCCATCTTGGTCTCTGGATTTTTATCAACTGTCTCAAACAAGTGCAGCAAGGCCGCGACCAGAAATATCTCCAATGGATGGTGGGCAAGAGGCCAAAAGGCAAACGCGTCAACTACAAGGAGGCGGACGCTAGGATCCTGAGAATTGTGGAGGCCTATGAACAAAGAAACACCGAAGAATATCTCAAAGGAATTGCTAACAATTTTGTGATGGAAGATTGAATTGTTTACATTGTTGTTGTTACCCGTTTATTCGTTACTCGTTCCCTCTTTAACCCGTTCACTTTGTTTGTTATGTTATAGTTGGCCAATGAAGTTGTTTCTTTGTTCTTTGTATTGTCAATATTTTTTTCTATCACACTGGTAGCCCAAAATTTCCTAAAAGTATTAAAAAATTTATTTATTTATTTACTTATTTTGAGGGGAACTTATTTCGAGGGGAACTTATTTTGAGGGGAAACGACCTTTGAGGGGAAACGAGCTGAAGAGGAAACGACCTTTGAGGGGAAACGAGCTTGAGGGGAAACGCACTTTGAGGGGAAACGAGGCGGACCCGAATACGGTATTTATTTTGTTAAATTGCCATCGCCCATGACTATAGTAAGAAACTCAAATTGTCGAGAAACAGAATCCTAGCTAAAGGTATTTCCTACTTACCTTAAATGTTCTAATAGAGCCCCCGCGGGGGCTCTATTTTTCAACCCTCCGAAAATCGGGAAAATTCTGGGTCGATCTCGAGATTTTCGGGTGAAGATTCAAGATAAAATCTAAAAAGCAGAATCAGTAGAGCTCGTTAAGAAAATGCAATGAACAGCTATATTGATATTGTTGTATGATATTGTTTAATATTGACTTTGCTCCGAGATTCAGACCCTCAAAGTCGAGAGGGCGGGGGTTTGGTTTGGGGTGGCTCTATTAGAGAGGGGGCTCTATTAGAACATTTACGGTAAGTATTTACGCATGCCTATGTAAATAATTTAAAAAATTAGCTAGAGGGTACTTGTTCGGCTGATCTCACCCCTGTGAAAGAGTAGTTATTGCAGACACTACTCCAAGTAGGAGCAGTATTTGATGGACTACATGGCTTAAGCTTGCGCAAAAGTAGGCCAGCGTATGTTAGGACGGACTCAAAACAAGTTTCCCTCACTGCAAAAAAGTGCGAAAAACATGTTTGAGTCCGTCCTAACATACACTGGCCTACCCTTGCCTAAACCTGGGCCTGAATGCGTAATGGTAGTCTGAACCAGAATACTCTATAAGTTTTTTAGTAGTCTTTTAAATACTACTTCTAGTCGAAATGGTATTTGCAATACTATTATTTTTATAGGAGTGGGACCAGCCGAACAACTTCCAGCTAGAATATGTTGGTAAATTTGATAGAATTGATTCAGTCCTGAAATACCTTGGATCTCTGCTGTCATCTTGGAAAATAAAACTCTTAAGTGAGTTGTACTTCACTAGCGGCCTGCGGAATCCTTTATAGCTCCGAGTAGATACCATTTGATTGGACAGACCCACAGGTGTGGGCTCATTAAAAGCCCGAAAGTAAGGAGCAGATCTAGAGGAGTCAATATAATTGTTAGTCTCTGCTTGAGTGCCGAAGTGAGATGCTCTGGAACGGAACGAGGCACTCACCATTGCAAACATTATAAATATGGCAGAAAGGTAGAAATTAAAGTGTGTGGTGTTCACAAACATTATGTCCAAAAGCTAAACTCCGATATTTTTTTTAATACGATAAATTAGCAAAACAGATACAATGTTTATAGACGTAACATTTATAGTTAAACCTAGACATGCTTGCCCTCAAGTATAGTTTCTCTTAGCTATAGATTGGAATTCTTAGCTATATATAAATATAGATTTGGTTAGTTAATTCTTAATCCTACCACAAAATGGTCATAATCAGGGTTGCTTTTCTGTCCGGACAGAAAAAATTCGGAAAGTTAGCCGGAAAGATTTTCGGAAAACATTAACACCTGATCGGACAGAAAGTTAAGGTATCACAAACACTATATTCGATAACTGTAGAATTTTTTGTATAATTCTACAGTTATCAGCGTACAGTTATCGAGTATATTCTAAATTATACGAAAAATTATACAGTTATGGATGGTTTATAAATAAATTTAGAATTTTTCGTATGATTTAGAATATATTTGATAACTTCACATTGATAACTGCAGAACTTGTCGTATATTATACGAGAAATTCAACAGTTAATGACGTACAGTTGATTTTGATTTTTTCCATTTTTTGGAAAACTTATGCGTTATATCGAGTGAGGCGTTAAATCGAGGGTCGACTGTGTAATGTTAATTCTTTAATGTAAATTCTTTTACCTATCTAGTCATTTCAGTCATACAACACTACACTGTCATGATGGGGCATGACAAAAATGCCAACTCATCATGAGTCGGATTTTTCTCCGTCGTTACTGTAGAATTACTTGTATATTATATGGTGAATTCTACAGTTATTAATGTATAGTTATTAACGGCGCAAAATCTGACTCAAGATGAGTGGGTGTTTTTTGTGAGTCAAAGATTTAAAAAAGGTTAAGTTGGAGACGCGTTATATGATGTTCTCTGATGACAGCATAGGTGACATGTTGTATAACTAAAATGACCAGATAGGTGACACAATTTACACCAAAAAAATAAGCACATAAGCACGCACACAAAGTACAGAGCTGTGCTTTTTTAGGTTTCCAACACAAAATTATAATTTAAACAATATTTTCGCTAAAATTACTGAAGAGCTACCGAAAAAATTACTGGGTGGCGTTGTATTGAAGATCCTTATCTTTTTAGGGCCGACACTTAGGTGGCGTTGTATCGAGGTGGCATTACATCGAGGGTCTGTTTTTCCTTAATTAAGGCAAAACCAACTAAACCATCTTTATAGTAGCATTATAATAGCGTGACATCGAGTTTCGACTGTAATACCATTTTGTAGCGCTATTTTCTTTCAAATGGCATATTGAACTTAGCTTGATTAGCTTAGATAATTCACCATTTGGCTCCAAACACTTGTGAGGTAATTTTGAAAAGTTAGCGAGCGTTTTCATCACTTTAAAATTAAGACTGGTCAAACTGGTCAAATTTTTTATTGAATTTTAAGCGTCAGGACAACATCTTATCAGCATTTTGTAGCGCAGCTCAAGAGTTACAGAGCTAGTTACCTTGTTTTTCTCACTGGACTAAGCAAAAAGAGCTTCTAATTGCATTTATATCTTACGAATCTTGCTCGGATTCATGTCTAAGGTAAGTGAGTGCGCGCATCTCTAACTCCCAAGCCCCCTAGGCCCCTTCCGGGGGTTGGGGGCTTGGAGTTGAGATGCGCACACACACATACCTCAGAGACCAAACACTCGAAAATGACTCTGGATGCATAAAAACCATATGCAAACCAGAGTTTCTTTACGCGGTAGGTCCCAGTTATCAAAACTATGTTCAAATTCCATCTTTTTAGGTCTTTAAAGCACTAACTACAGGGGGGACCAAGGCAGAAAGTGTATTTTTCGGCAAAAATTTTTTTTTGAAAAGTGTCGACCGCGCCCTAAAACACGTTTTTAAGCACGTTTCAGATGCTATAGCATTGAAATAACACCATTTTGGGACACTTCACAATTGTGTACTTTGGCCAATTGGAAAAATGAATTTTGGTCATTTTTTCAAGAAATTGATTTTTTTCAGAAGGTTATATCTCAACACCCAAATTAAAAAAAACTTTAAGATAGGTTTTGCAGCTTCTGAGCTGCGCTACTACATGGGAATAAAGTGTTGTCATGACATTCAAGATTCAATAAGATTTTTACAGGTAAGTGATGAAAATTCTTGCCAACTTTTCAAAATGACCTCACAAGTGTTTGGAGTCAAATAGTGACTTATCCAAAATAATCAAGCTGAGTTCAGTATGCCATTTGAAAGGGGACAAATGGTATTAAAAAAAGATATGACGTCAACATTTATAAAATATAAGGCTTTGAAAATCCGCCGGGAACTTATGTTCCACCCATTACAGCTGCGAACGAGCCTTTTCAATTTATTTGCTTGTATTGTAAACATGAAATCGAAAAATGAAGGGCCATTATGACTTTCCAGATGCCTACAAGGAAATATTGACCAAAGAACAGTCAGTACCTTTTCATGACTTTTTCATAATAGCACTGTTGTTACATTTAGCAACTGTCTAATCACAGTTCTTGCTGTGCAGTGATAGATTAAATCTTATGGCAGAAGTCATAGAGCAGCAGCAAAGTGCAAGTACTTTGCCTTCATACTAAAGTAAAAGTTTAACTTTTTTTTAAATCATTCACAGTAACTCTTTAGGGGCCTAAAAATGGTAAAAAATAGGTATCTCTGGTCTTTACATAAATTAAACAAAATATTCGGCTCTATTCAAGAAGAGGTACCATTTTTTGCCTTGGTCCCCCCTATTGATTTTTTCAGAATTGCAGGGCTAAGAAATTGAATGTTTTGAAGGTGTTCTTTGATCAGATGGGGAAAATATATGATTAGCTAAGCAGTTGAATTGTTATCTTGGAATTGTCGACGGTGTGTTATCAATAAAATTTACAAAAAAAATCAATAGGGGGACCAAGGCAAAAAATGGTACCTCTTCTTAAATAGAGCCCTATCTTTTGTTGGGTCAAACAAGGAGAACACGAATATACAAAAAACAAGAAGAGTAACAGAACAAAAACATTTCTTATTCTTTGATAAGCAAAAATTAAAATAATTTGGCCTATCCAAAAAAATTAGTAAAACAATGACATTAAACAAATGATGCTAACCAAAATAGCTTGAAGGCAATTTGCCGAACAATGACGAAGTCAACAAATGTGATGCAAAGTCTATAAAGACATTTTTGGACAAAAAATTAGCCTCAGTCAGTTTCACAATGCTTTTTTCGTCTGAAATATTTACACATTTTTTTCACACATTCATTAGCTACAGTTTTTCCTATAAGCTGGAAAGTTGGTATAATTTTCACGGTTTTCTATAAGAGGATATTTCTGTCAATCAAAAAGACTTTTACCAACTCTGCGTTCATTGATATTCTTCAAATTTTTTCAGTTTGTATTTAACATGTAATAATTTTTTAACGAGCTCGCGTTGGGCCCGTCTGCTGCAGGCCCACCACTTGCGGCCACGCTGCTTAATGCAACTAATATGTCTTGGTAGCCCTATCCAGTTTTTTGGCTCATCAAACCACTCTTGCCTCTCCTGCCTCGCCTACCCACTCGCTTGGTACCCCTACCTACTCTGCTGGCTCACCTACCCACTCGCCTGGCGCACCTACCTATTCTCCTGGTACCCAAAACACAACACAATAAACAAAAACAGCTCGACACATTGAACAAACGCAATAAACAAAAAAACAGCTCGAAAACAATATAAGAAACAACTTTCCTCTCGAGACAAAAAGAAAAAAACATTTGAATTCAAAAGAAGACCCAATTTCAAATTCCCTCTAAATGACCATCTCCATACTCTTTGACACATCCCCTATTTAAAGTCCTCATTTTCAGTCGATATTTTTTTTTACGAAAGCTGAGATTCAGTGCTACACAATGACACGTGTGCATTGACCGTTTAGCTCACGTAGCGCCAAGATTGTTACTCCAGAAGAAAAAAGTCACAACTTCCTCACTAAAACCCGAAAATAAAAACTAAAAAATTTTCAAAACCAAAATATAAAAGCACCATTTTTTTCCTCAGATTCCAAGCTTGAATTTAAAAAAAAATTGACCGAAAAATTAAACAAAAACACCCTTAAAATACAAACCATCAAAAGAAAACAAACAGACAAAACAGCTCTAATACTATATAAGAGATTATATAAAAGGCCTAGATCAGGACTTACATTGAAAATGTTTAAAAACTGGCGAAATTTAAAAAATCAGCAATCAACGCCGAAAATCAGCGATTTTTTAAAATTATTTATTTACTGCAGTTACAATGAGAACGAAAACTGAGAACAAGGATGAAACTAAGATCAAAAGTTCTGAATAATATTTAATTTGACTGGTGAACAAGAAAGGGCTCTTCCTGGAAAAGAACAGAGCCACTTATTTCATACAAACAAAGCAGAAGCAAAAGAAGATGACAGCGCCTGTTTCCGCCTATTTAATTATCTCCTTAAAAAGCCCAATAATGTTTGTAAGCTTATTCAATTAAATTAATTAATTTGGGCCTCTGAATACATAAAAAAACCATCTTCAGCACGTGTTGTTGCATTAAGAAAATGATATTGTTTTTATAAAACAAAAGTAGATATTATTTATTTGCTGGCACTCAGTTTTGCATTAAAAAACCCCAAAAAAATTAAAAATTTTTTCGGTCTCAGGTTTTGAAAAACTCTTTTCTATTTTTATTTATGTAGATCCACCAGTCCGTCTCTAAAATTATAACCATAAAAGTGATTTTTTAAATTTTTCTTTATATAACATCTAATTTAATTTTTATTTTATTCAATTTCTTTGGGTATCAATGGGTTATTCAGTGTCTTACAAAACACCTCAGAAAATATTTTTGGTATTTTAGTAATTAGAAAAAGAAGGAAACTGTATTCAGACAGCGGCCGGCTTGGTGGCTTGGAGTTGAGAGGCGCACACATACATACCCTCAAGTATCAGATTAACGAGACAATCTTTATTGTCAAATTAGTCAAATCTACACTCTCTTTGGGTGGGCTGGGGGCTTGTTGGCTTGGGGTTGAGATGCGCACACCCACATACCTTAGACACAAATCAGTCGAAAGTAAATCTGTGCCGGCATGCACTATTATAAAGTTCAAAGTTATAGTTAAAGTTGGAGTTATTATTTAAAGTTACATGCACCATTTTTATTGGTGCACACGAAAGAGTTAAAGTTATAGTTAGTGTTCAAGTTGAAGTTCAATGTTAATGGCCATGCACCATTACAATGTTAAAGTTAAAGATAATGTTAAAGATTAAGTTCAAAGTTAATGTTAAAGTTTGTGCAAATGCACCATTTTAAGATTAAAGTTATAGTCATAGTTAATGTTTAATGATAAAGTTTTTTTGACATGCACCATCTAAAAAGCTGAAACTGATACTTTGGAAGTATTTTCAAATTACGGAGCTAATTTTTTAAAGTCAAATTTTGTTTCTTCAACTTTTGATACTTAAAATGTTACTAAAAACTTAAATAAATATATATTTATTAAAAATATATCATCGAAAGTATGTCTGTTTAAATCAATTGAAGTAATATAAAAATGCAATCGATGTATTTTTTACAGGGATTTTTTTATGAACCAATGAAATTCTTAAGGAATTCAAGTAAAGTAATCTTGCACAATCCAGTTCCTTTTCTCATTTCCGCTCATTTCATTATCAATTGCGTTTTCCTGTCCACCATCATCATGCGCGCCTTCACTTTGATCCTCTTCTTTGTCATCTTGCACCACATTATAGCCTTGGCCAACACGAAAATTCCACAAACATGGTTTAGGGTGGTTTGGAGTGGTTTTGGGTGGTTTGGGGTGGTTTACCATGTTTTTTAAATATAGTTTTAGCAGTATACAGTCTAACCTTCATTGTATGGCACCCCTAAAGACCAGCATAAAGTGTCATTATATTGGCTCTACCACTATATTGGAGGTAAGTTTTGTTGAACTTCTCTGTCGGCTGACCAAATCGTGTAAAAAAGATGCCATTATACTGGGGGTGCTACTATATCGGGTTGCCCCTACAAAAGAATTCGATTAATACAATACATATATTTGTTAATACAACTGGTACTTATTCCGTTTTGGAAATTCAACCTTACAATTTCGGGAAACAAACAAGATATTGCAATAATTGGATATTGGATACCTCGTTAGAATCGTGTGATCACTTTAAAAAAAAAGAGAAAATAATAAAAAATAAGGCAACTTTTCAGCAAAATGGGGCAACTTTTCAACTGGTTGGGGCAACTTTTAATTCTCTTACCACAACTGATTCATCAACATTGTCCTAAGATCATCGTATTATCTGTATTAAAAAGGCGCATGCTAATTTTTTCAATTCCTTTAAATAAGATTGGTGAATGAATACAAAAATTTAAAAATGCCTGAAAATGTTTTATAAATACTTAAATAAAAAAACACAGAAATACAATGTAATAAATTTATTCTGATCGATTACAAGGATTTTCACACAATAACACAATCGGACTGTTTTTGTTGTTGGGCAACTGGTGGAGATCATATGGCACTCTAACAACTGGCTCTACTTTCCGAATCTGAAAGAAGGGCTTAAAAAACTTCGTAAAATTTTATTTTTACGGTTTTTATCTTTTCATTTCACGAAAAATTTTTTTAGCTTCATTCATCCAAAAAAATAATAATTCTTGATAAAAAAATTGGGTTTAGGTTGTTGGCTATGTGAAAATTATTTAAGGGTGCACGAAGTTGCGTTACACAGTTACATAAAAAGGCACGGACTAGCAAATGTTTTTGAACGGTTCCAGCTTACTCTGTTTTGTATGAAATCTAACTGTATGACTTTTTATGATATCATACTACAGTCAACGCGAATCTTTGGGACTAGTCCTTAGGTGGCGTTGCATAGAGGTGACGTTATATCGAGTCGACTGTATGCAAAGTTCTACAAGGTCGCGTCGAGTATTCTAATCAAAAATCCATGAACTAAACCGAATGCACGTTTGATTGAAACACCTATGATAATTTAAATCAACGAATCGTATCTAACGCATGTTCTTTCTTTTTTGTGTTAATTGTGTCCCTTATGCAGTCATTTCAGTCGCTATAGTGAAGAATAGAGTTCCAAAAATCAGCTTGGTCCCCCCTCTTGTTTTTTGTAGAAAATTAGTTTGGTCGTATAAATTTTAATAAAAAACTGCTTGGTCCCCCCTGTTGTTTTTACAAATAAAACAACATGGGGGACCGAGCCGATTTTTGGAACCCTATTCTTCACTAGCGCCCATTTCAGTCATACAGCATGTTACCTATTCGATCCTGTCGATAACTGTACGTTAATAACTGTAGAATCACTCGTATAATGTATTAGAAATTCTACAGTTAACGATGGGGCAAAATATTACTCAAGATGAGTGGTTGTTTTTGTTGAGTCAAAAAAACCATGAATACTAAAAAAATTCATTGGACAAAAGACAGAAAAAAGTAAAAAAGTTTGTTCGGAGGCTCTTTACCGTATTTTCTTTATTAGTCACCCCGGGGTAATTTTTTTTTCAACTTCTAAAAAATCGAAAAAATTTTGAGACGTTTTCGAGATTTTCGGGTGCTCAACCAAAATCTGAAAAGTGGAATCAACTAAGATTGCGGTGATTAAGATGCATAGGTATGCCCCTTTCAAGGTGGTATCATTCAAGGAGAAACCAATCTTTTCATGAAAAAATTTTATAATCTAAAAAATATTGTCACAGCACTTGGAATTAGCTTGAATTTTTGTTAAATAACAACTTGAGGTCATATAAAAATAAAATATTTTGAGGTTTTATTACCAGTAAAAGTCCTCACCTAACCATGGTTGTTCGATCCATGGGTGCTCTTTTTCCGAACCTGAATAAATATTAATTTTTATTATTTTTTAAAAAGTTATTTTTATTACCTAACCATAGCAGATCGGTCCATTGGTGCTCGCTTTCCAAATCTTAAAAGCTAAATTTATTAAACCATATTTTTGATGTGTGTTGGCGACAGCAGTTTTTTCAAACGAAAAGCTCAAAAGCTCACCTAACCATAGCTGATCTGTCCATGGGCGCTCGTTTGCCAAATCTAAACTATATATATAGTATAATAAATCAGAATATAAAACATTTCTAATTTATGTCCAAAATTTTACCTAACTAATGCTGATCGGTACAAAGGATCTCGTTTTCCAAATCTAGAAAATTCTACTTTGAAATTTTTCTTATCTAAAAATTTTTATTCCTACCTAACCATTGCTGATCTGTCTATAGGTGCTCGCTTTCCGAACCTTAAAATTGTAACTTTAAGTTAAAGAATTTGGTTTCACGCAAAAAAGGTCATGTTTTACTGATTAACACCCCCTTTATTGTTTTTTAGCTGTGTCGATGGGCGCAGGCTAGCATGCATTAAAAATAGTTCAACATGGTTTTTTGGCTCTAAAAGCCAAAAATATGCGTTGGTCCTCCCGGCTGTTGTTTTTCTTTAATTTTCTTGTGTTTTGTCTTTTTTATTGTAATCTATTATATTTGAAGTTTTTCACTGTGTCATTTCACTAACAATGATATGCTTATATTTTAATGCTTGCAAGGCCATCGATTTTTCTAGGACCAACATATCTATGATGTATGAAATGAATACCGTATTTTCTCTAATTAACGCCCCTGATTCAAAATCGTGTTTTTGGCATTGTGTTTTTGACCCACTTTTTGATCACTTCTCTCAGGAAAGTTACCAACCATTTAATAGCTCATCTTTCTGGCTACAAAATGGGCGGTAACTTGCCTGAGAGAAGTGATCAAAAAGTGGGTCAAAACAAATGCCGATTTTGAATCAAGGGGGCGTTAATTAGAGAAAATACGGTAAATCATATTTCATAACAATTTTTGCACCGGAAATCTTTTTTCAAATCAAACTGCTGGATGAATGCAAAAATTGAAGAAATGAAAAGTTTTGAAAAATATAAAATATTGAAACAATAGGGGACCATATGGGCCTTAGCACATGTTATATACCAAACGGTAGCTTACGGGGAGTTACTTTAGGAATCGCTGCTCGTTGCCATTTTGTTTGCCGACTATTTAATTCCATTCTTAATTTAATTATTATGCCGTTTAGCTAATATTTTTGTAACCTAAGTTGCAAGCTAAGGCAAAAATGCCTTTTTTGCAAGAGTTCAAAAAGTTTTTATAAATAATTTTTATTTAGAACACTATAAAAAGCTTTTTGATCAAAAAAAATTCTTTATTACCTGACCATAGCTGATCTATCCATTGGAGCTCTTTTCATAAATCTTTAATGAAAAATGTTTAAAACGCGTATACAATAAAAAAATCTTATTAAAAATCACCTTTCCAAACCAGGGGCACCATATTCTGGGGATAGCAGTAGGCTGCAATTTAAATTATTATTTTTTTAAAATTAAAGTAAATTTGTGAAAATAAAAGTATTTTGATAAAACTAACTTGTTTAAAGAGTAATCCTCAGCCAAAGAATTGTCTGAATCCATGCCGCTACTTCTGGGCACAACTGCTAAGACCACCGACAGAAAAGAAACCACTGATATCAGGACTGAATACATCTGCGTCATCACTAGTGAAGAAGAAAAAATTGAGTGTGGGGCTAGAACGGCAATAAAAATTCAAAGAAATATATACTTTTTGCCCAGTTCTCGATTTCTAAATTTGTTTTTATGAGCCAGCTCAGAAATAGAAACTACCAAACCATGAATACACGGTACATAAATCAATTAGGAAAACACTTTGCCTAATTGTTTGAGGCAAAATTAGCAAAAGCACACAAAATTAAATTTTCTCGTAAGCAAAAAACTAATTTTTGATATTTTGACACTATAGACGTTCACAAAAAATATTGTTGAGGAATTTATAAATTAATTTTGTTAAAACATTTCTTACAATAACTTATAGTTTGTTTTTAACACTTAAATTTAACGAAATTAATACAAAGTTGACAAATTTATTTTAGTGAGGACGAGTTTTTTTTTACAATGTGATACATTTTTTTTAAATCTTACTGGAGATTTTTTAACAAAGTGGCATGGGAATGTCAAGCATTTTTGTCAAGCTATAAAACATTTCTGTCGAGCTGTTTTAAGATTGTAGAAAAAAAATTTGTGGACAAAACCCAGTGATTTTCGGATATTGTTTCCATTTTCGTGCAAATAGGTAACCATCGGTATTTTGACTAATTTAGTATAGATAAAAAATATGTTTGCTTAGGCTAGAAACACTGGCAAAGAAAGCCATCCTCGATATAAGACTACCGATTAATTTATATCTAGACTTAACTCTACATAAAAAATTGGAGTCAGCAATGAAATATCATTAGTTTAGGTAGATGCCAAAGATGAATAGATAAAACACAAATAAATTGTTAGAAAAAGCGTTCTTAAGCTGGTTTCCTTGTTCGAGATATTTATTTCAAGCGGTTAAGGATAATTAAATGCAAATTAAACTTTGCATCCCTTAACACCAGCACCAATCAACACTTAACAATACTTAGAATAAAAGGAGGAATAAATTGGTCTGCAGGCCTGAAGTAGCACCGAAAGTGAGAAGAACAATTCTTTAATAGTCGCTTTTTCAGCTGCCTATGCTTGAGAGTTTTAACTTACATAATAGTTCAGTGTTTTGGTTGCTAATTTTAAAATATTTTGCAAATCCTAAGCTAAATGCAGAAAATGGAAGAGAACTTAGAATTAAAAGGGCAAAATAATTATTGTGTATAATGGATAGCGCAAACAAATGATTTTGAGAGTGTGTATGAAAATTTATTTGCAAAAAATGTCTACGGACCTTTTTTTTTGTAGAATACATTATGAAATTCGATATGAATGAGTTTTATCTTAGACTTATGCCGGAAATGCACGACCTTAAGGTAGCGTCTTAGCAAATGTTATATACCGAAAAGTAGCTTACGAGAAGTCAAGGCAATTTTACACTTCCCACACCCACTCCCCCCATACTCGGATTTTTTTTAAAGTGACCCAAAATCACGAAGGAAAAAGTGATAGATTTTAAGCGCATCTCAACCACAAGCCACCAATCCCCCTTCGGGGGCGCAGGGGGCTTGGTGGGTTAGAGATGCGTGCACTCACCTACCTTAGACATAATTTCGAGCAAGACTCTTGATCAAAAATGCATTAACACAGCTCCAGCAAGAAAATGTGATAAATCACCCTAAAATGACTCGAAAATACCTTAAAATACCCTCTATCCCTGAGGGTGAAGAGGCAAAATTTTTTGGAAAAATTCAAAAATTTTAATCAGAAAGTGTTCAGAAATTTTTCTTTAATCGTGTAGAGCAGAAAAAATGAGTTATAGAGCCACCCCCTCGACTTTGAGGGTCTGTGAAGAGGGAATACTTTGCAAAACTGTTTATTGAATTTTCTTAACTCCCACGAGCTCTACCGATTCCGCTTTTTTGATCTTGAATTTGCCCCCTAAAATCTCGAGATCAACCCAAAATTTTTCGAATTTCCAGGCATCCAAAAAATAAAGCTACCGGTGGCTTTATTAGAAGAAATACGTTAATAGCCTGCCGTCATATATATGTCGGCCATTGTTCACTTGATTTGGCCTGTTAACAAAAAAAATCGGATAAAAGATATTTTGAGCCGAAAAATCGTTAATTTTCTATAATTAATGCATACTTACTAATAAATAGATACCTCGTTAAGGCGGTTAAAAAGGCCGCCATATCAGATTAAAGTCAATTTCTTATATAGTGCGGTCGCTGAGGAAGCCAAAAAAGCGCACTATATCAAGAGTCGCACTATAGCGAGTTGACTGTATAGCGAGAGTGAACTATGCAGTAAGAATTGACTGTATAGCAAGAATTGAGTGTAAGGCCAGAGTTTACTGTGCAGCGAGAGTTCGCTGTATAGCGAGAATCGACTGTACAGCTAGAGTGAACTGTTTTGTGAAAGTTGACTGTAAAGCGAGAGTTGACTGTACAGCTAGAGTTAACTGTAGAGACCGAGTTGACTGTACAGCTAGAGTTAACTGTAGAGACCGAGTTGACTGTACAGCGAGAGTGAACTGTTTTGTGAAAGTTGACTGTAAAGCGAGAGTTGACTGTACAGCTAGAGTCAACTGTAGAGACCGAGTTGACTGTACAGCGAGAGTGAACTGTTTTGTGAAAGTTGACTGTAAAGCGAGTTGACTGTACAGCTAGAGTTAACTGTAGAGACCGAGTTGACTGTACAGCTAGAGTTAACTGTAGAGACCGAGTTGACTGTACAGCGAGTGAACTGTTTTGTGAAAGTTGACTGTAAAGCGAGAGTTGACTGTACAGCTAGAGTCAACTGTAGAGACCGAGTTGACTGTACAGCGAGAGTGAACTGTTTTGTGAAAGTTGACTGTAAAGCGAGAGTTGACTGTACAGCTAGAGTTAACTGTAGAGACCGAGTTGACTGTACAGCGAGAGTGAACTGTTTTGTGAAAGTTGACTGTAAAGCGAGAGTTGACTGTACAGCTAGAGTCAACTGTAGAGACCGAGTTGACTGTACAGCGAGAGTGAACTGTTTTGTGAAAGTTGACTGTAAAGCGAGAGTTGACTGTACAGCTAGAGTTAACTGTAGAGACCGAGTTGACTGTACAGCTAGAGTTAACTGTAGAGACCGAGTTGACTGTACAGCGAGAGTGAACTGTTTTGTGAAAGTTGACTGTAAAGCGAGAGTTGACTGTACAGCTAGAGTCAACTGTAGAGACCGAGTTGACTGTACAGCGAGAGTGAACTGTTTTGTGAAAGTTGACTGTAAAGCGAGAGTTGACTGTACAGCTAGAGTCAACTGTAGAGACCGAGTTGACTGTACAGCGAGAGTGAACTGTTTTGTGAAAGTTGACTGTAAAGCGAGAGTTGACTGTACAGCTAGAGTTAACTGTAGAGACCGAGTTGACTGTACAGCTAGAGTTAACTGTAGAGACCGAGTTGACTGTACAGCGAGTGAACTGTTTTGTGAAAGTTGACTGTAAAGCGAGAGTTGACTGTACAGCTAGAGTCAACTGTAGAGACCGAGTTGACTGTACAGCGAGAGTGAACTGTTTTGTGAAAGTTGACTGTAAAGCGAGAGTTGACTGTACAGCTAGAGTTAACTGTAGAGACCGAGTTGACTGTACAGCTAGAGTTAACTGTAGAGACCGAGTTGACTGTACAGCGAGAGTGAACTGTACAGCTAGAGTCAACTGTAGAGACCGAGTTGACTGTACAGCGAGAGTGAACTGTTTTGCGAAAGTTGACTGTAAAGCGAGAGTTGACTGTACAGCTAGAGTTAACTGTAGAGACCGAGTTGACTGTACAGCGAGAGTGAACTGTTTTGTGAAAGTTGACTGTAAAGCGAGAGATGACTGTACAGCTAGAGTCAACTGTAGAGACCGAGTTGACTGTACAGCGAGAGTTGACTGTATGACGAGAATTTACTAAACAAATTGTAAGGACTGTTGCACTATATCGAGAAAACACTTTCTCGGCCGAAAACCGGAAAAAGCACAATATCGAGAGTCACACTATAGCAAGAGCGCACTATAGCGGGCGATGTTTTCTTCATACATGTATTTAAACTAAACTAACCAAATCGACGAACAAGGCGCACTTTAACGAGAGACCCATCAAGGTTAGACTATTGACTAGTAAAATGAGTTTCGTTATTAGAGACATACAGTATTACAGATTTAAAATATTTTGAAGATAGGAAACCTAAAAGAGCAAAACATTAAAAACTTAAACAACTCAGAAGCTAACAAAAGAGAGTAATAATAATTTTTCACTCTAGCATTTGTTTTCAACAGTTCATTAAACTTTTAAAATGCGTCAAAAATAAGCTCAAAACTATTTTCAAGCTTTTCATCCTGTTATTTGTAGACGTTTTTGCTCAAACAAGTTTATCTGGGGAATACCTGTTGATTGGATTTTACCTGGAATCAGCTAGCGAGTCTAAACTAATGAGGCTATTATATCATCGCGGAAGCCAAAAAAAAATAAATGCATGTGTGGTAAAAAAATAAGTCTAACTTAACAAAAACAATTTTTTGCATGTAGGAAAAAATTTATCTTGCTAAAAATAGTTAAAAAGAGTTTCACGCAATGATGGCACAGGCGTTACCCACCAAAATAAAAAAAAATTGAAAAAAAAATTGAGTATGAGCAAGTAAGTGAACTTAGTACATAGCTATTCCTGTGGGGCTATGAAAGGGTGTTAAGCTAAAAATTTCATCTTTTTTAATCAGCATTTTGAAGGAAGGAAGAAAACTTATAAGCGGAACACTTATATACCCCAAGTGTTCCCTTAAAAGAGACAAACTTATTGTGGTGATGTACTTCCGAAAAAAGAACCCACTCTTTCATTTGTACTCAGACGGACAACTTCACATCATTTTGAACAAAAAAGATTGAAAGCCTTCTTTAGAAGATACAAATGAAGGTTTTAAGAGGCTTAAGGTAGAAGTATACAAAATTTTGTATCCTGGTTTACCGAAATTAGCATAATGGCAAAATAAATGGATAGGCGATTTTGAGAATTTGGGATTAGGCTAAACTCATTATCTTTTTGGATACAATATATCTTGCTTTGACTTAGAGAATGTTTTTTCGATGTATAATAAATTAGTTGCACTTTTTGTTATATGAGCTATAAATAATATAAAAATTATGTAAATCACATACCTTTAAACTACCAATAAAAACTTTTTAGGAGCGGCCTTTAAAAGAGATGCAAGCACACCTCCATCTAAGGTTTAAATCAGGGTTGCCACCTTCGCTGATTTATTCGGTCAAAAATGCTGATAAAAAAATAAATTCGCTGATTCGCTGATTTTCGCTGATTTTTGAAATATTCGCTGATTTTCACTGATTTTTTAAATTTTCGATCGCTTTTGCTGATTTTCTGCGCACTGTCCCATTTCCTGTCTAATTTTATTTCATTGATTCATATTTTTGGTGTTTAGGTTGTTCGCAATGGCTCCTAACGTCAATAAGGAAACAAAGCGTTTGTACAAGGAAGAGTACGGGAGAATAAAAGGGATTACAAAGAGCAGTAAATCAAAGGTATATTTGACCCTATTCTGTTATCTTTTTTGACTTTTTTCCAGCATCACGCTCGATGTATTCCGTGCAATTTCGACATCAATATAACTTCTACTGGCAAGGCTGCAATCGATCCACATCTAGGTTTTTTCTCAATGATTTTTTGTGAAAGTTTAGCTAATAAAGATGATTTCAAAAAAAATCGCTGATTTTTTGTGTCATTCGCTGATTTTTGAAAAATTTTCGCTGATTTTCGGGTCATCGGACTTGGCAACCCTGGTTTAAATACATCAAAAATAGTATTCGCACATATTGAAATTTCAAAAAGTTGTGAAAATAGCGAGTTTTAATGCTGCTATGCTTTGTTATTATTAATAAATTTATTAATCTTATTTGATTCATAAAAAGAAAATACCTTCTTGAATGGTTTTTAGAAAAAAATTGTCTATTTGTGATTTGCAGCTTTGTTTACGAGTAGTCTGCAAGGATTTAAAAATTTTTTAAAGATCTAACTATGCTTGAAGGGGTTCATTTACGGCTATCTTTCGACATTTGTTCCTACCTTTTTTTCTACTTCTCAAGCGTCGTGAGGATCTTTCAGGTCTGAACTAAGGTTTTAGGCATATAGACAGAATTATCGGCAGTAAAACCTCAATACTGTACTATGAAGGTAGCAAACAAAAGTAAAAACTGATGCTAGAAAAAGTAATATGACATCAAGCTTGCAAATTTAAGCAAAAAAACTTGCTGAAAATTGATACATGAAGGCAGGTAGGAGCATAGGTGTACCCAGGATTTTCTGATGGGGGGGTTGTGGCGCTAAAAATTTCAACTCCTTTTATCTACACCATTTTTAAAATGTTTGAAGTCATTTTATCTAAATCTTATTTTGAGATTAAATTTTAGCTTATATAAATGATTACTTTATTATATCGCCTTTTCCTTGTCTTCTTTCTCCTTTTCAATTTGGATTGACGTTTGAATTTCGGAGACATTGCTTTCTTCATTTGGAGATAAAGGAATTTCAGGAGTTGAAGGCGTTACATTTTCAGGAGTAGGCACATTCTGATCTTCATGTGCTCTGTTGGCCGCTCGAATAATGTTAAAATAATCTGTCACCTTCTTCATTTAGAAACGAATGAGAAAAAATTTTACAAAAATGGTTTGAAGTAAAAGTATAGCATTGATAAATCACTGATTGTGTATACGGTTTTATAAAAATAAAGTTGAACCTTTTTATTCAAAAACGCGAGTTCAAACTATGTTTTATGAAAACGAAAGAAAAATAATTTCAGCCTTTGGAAAAAAACCTGACGAGGGAGGGGGCTATAGCCCGGCTAGCCCCCACGCCTATGGGTAGGAGTTTCAAAGACCTTTTAAAACACAATTTAAAACCCCGAATCGCAGTGACAACAAATAAACACAGTAAGGAGATCACCAGGAAAATGCTTATTATTAGAAACTAGGAACTTTCAAAGTCCGGTGAGAAGGTGCCTCAATTTGCATGAATATCAAATTAATCTATCAGATGAGCAGTCAGTCGAAAGTTATTAAATATCTGAAAATTCCTATCTGTCTTCCACTGTTCATTTTTGACTTGTTTTAATTTGCTCCTAGACGCAAGCTTCATTTCATCTTGTTTCTCCCCATCCTACAAGCGTTTTTAAAAAAAGGTTAAAAAAATTGGATAAAATTATGGAAAGTTGTAAGCGAAGACAAGCATCGAACGTAGATGAGCCACCCTGTACTGCAGTTCAAAACACAATAAGTCGAAAAATCCTAAAGACTTTATCAAATAATTTTTTTTTCTAAGTAACCCGGCTTTTTAATTGGGGATATGCTACTTTATATACCCTAAATTTAATTTAAACAATAAAAACCGTTTGAAGGTATTAAATAACAAAGGAAGTGCAAAATATGCTGTCTCTTATTTGTATATATATACAGCAAAAAAAACGCTTAAAAACATGTGCCGAAGGGTGATTGGACCAGCTACTAAATTTCTCAAAAAAGACACGGAATAATGTAACAAAAGCCGCCTTCTTTGCTGTTCTTTGTATGCATTTAAGAGGCCGAATAGCTGGGCCATCAATCTCCTCAAATTGGGGCAAACGCATTTTGGTCTGCTCGATTAAAGAAATTAAAAAACGCTCTAAATTTAATTGGAAAGATACTCCTACTAAATTTAAACAACCAATGGATAAAAGTCAAAAAAATTTCGGGCGTAGGAGTTTTGTAAAGCAAGATTACCTTAATTACAAATGGATTACTAGTTGGATAAAAACAGCCAAAGCAATTTTTTGTTTTGCTACAAACGTCACTTTTTTTTATTTTTACTAGGAATACTAAAGTAGTATTTTTTTTGCACTTTTTTAATCTTATTTTTGCCTTTATAGGCAAGCACCTGCATAATTTGGCTTCTCGGATAATTGGACTTTTCGAGAAAAAGTTTGGATGGAAAGCTAGAACTTTTTATGCAAATGATTTGACGAAAAAATAGAGATGTTTGCGATACTTGTTTTTTGTTAAATTTTGTGACAGTCGTAATTGATGCTAAGTCTTTAATGTTTGCAATTATTATCCGAAATTTGACTCTGTGTCTTATTGGAAAATCAATTTCAGATTGAATTTGCAGTTTATTTTGCAAAAATTAAATGCAAAAATCATGGTGTCTTCAAGGGGCATGCGCATGCGTTTCAAATATAAAAAGGCGGGGACCACCAATTTTTTTCACTCATTCAGTTTTTCACTCATTTTGTGTCAAATCTGATGTTTATGACCTTATACTCTTTTTAAAAACTAAGCAGAAAACTTAAAAAATCTAGATAAGAACGCGTATAAAATTTTTTCGAGAAAAAAAACTGCTAAAAATAACTCTCCACAGGCATGCCCCTTTAAATCCTGTTTCACAATGCATCCCCAATCCTCAACCTTCGGCGAAGTGCTTTTTACATTTTTCTGCAACATAGCTCTGAGATTTTTTTGCAAGTTATTGAAGCTGAGATCCAGGGCTTTCATTTGACACCAAACTTGCACAGTGTGAAAATTTAAATTATTGATAAAAGTGCGTTTATCCTCAACATGTTCCTCAACATTGAGGATTATATTGAAGATTAACGAGTTTTATCCATAATTATTATTGTCGCGCTCTGCAAGTTTGGTGTCAAATGAAAGACCTAGATTTCAGCTCCAATATGACACTAAACTTGTAAATAAAAATCAAAGTTATCTAGCTGAAAAACGCTGAAAACACTTGACCAAGGTTGAGGATTGAGTTTGCATTGTGGGAAAACCCTAACAGGTGCTATGGGCAAATCTTTCCAAAAAGGCATACAGTTTAAAAATTATCAAAGTCAATTCTCTTTATCTTCTACGAACAAGTATTCCGTAAGGTATTTTTCTTGTTTCATGTTTTTATTTGCATATAAAAAGGGTTATTTGTTTTATAGTTTTTTAGCTTTTATGAATTTAGAAAAGTGGTTTAAATACTTTTCGACCCTGAAATGGCCCCTTTTTCTGCCTCAAAGGGCTCTTTTCTCACCCCAACTTTGAAAAACTCTTTGTTCTCGGTAATTTTCCAATCAATTTTAATTTTTTTTTTGAATTCTCTTGTAGCTCTGAATCTCAGCTTTCTAACAAGCTGTCATCTTACTAAATGAGTATTTAAAAAATTTCAACGATAGCTTTTCGGACCAAGGACCAAATCTTCGAAAAGATTTGCTTTATCTAAAGACTGTTTCCTCCAAATTTTTAAAGTTTTGCTAAGTCATTCAAAAGCTTGTTAGAAAGCTGAGATCCAGAGCTACAAGATATGGTAAAAAAAATTATTGGGTTGTTCGATAATTATCCAGCGTTTTTTTATTTCCTACAAAACTTTATTTTTTGTAACTTTTCTTTTAAGTATGTGATCTTTTGCAACCATGAAAGAAGAATAGAAATATATCCTTTATATGTCTGGTATTTTTTATTTGTGACGTTTTTTGTTGTTATAGAGAAATGCGCATCGACGATCACGAGGTCATCCGCCCTGTTATGCTCTTTTACTTCGACAAGGGGAAAAGCGACAATGGTGAAGAACAAAAAATGGCAGGTTCCGCCGAAAATGGAAAACGGAAGACAGAAGAAGCAATACAATATCAACGGCGACGTCTACAAAGCGCAACTCGATCGTCTCCAGCGTGCGATCGAAAGCAAAAGACCGCTGAAAAAGGATGCCATGATCTTCCATCAGGACGGAGCCCGACCGCATATCAGAGCTGACGTTGTTGCCTCAATCGAAGACAAAAGATGGGAGCTGCTGCCGCATCGGCCGTATTCGCTAACAGAAGCACCCACAGACTACCACGTCAACCGCTCGCTCCACAACTGGCAGCTTGGGAAAAAGTTTGCAAACCTTCAAGAAATTGTTGATGACATAAGACAATGAATTGCTTCAAAGACACCGGATTTCAACCTTCTGCCGTACAAATGGGAACAGGCAATGGGATTCGATAGAGAGTACCCTCCGGAAGATTAGTTGTTGTTGTGGTTGATTTGATTAATAAAAATGGTTGATGAATTGTTTTGCCAAAGTTAAAAAAACGATGGATAATTATCGAACAACTCAATAATTAGAAAATCACCGAGAACAAAAGGCTTTTCAAATTTGGTGCAGGAAAATAGCCTTTTGGGGCAGAGGTCGGGGTCGAAAAGAATTGAAATTTTTAAATATTGCTTTGTTGGTGTTAATCTTAAGGTATAAATTCTTATAGAGAGAAATACTTCATTATGAATTTTAGGCACGAATTCTGCCCATGTTTTAGAAAAAAGTGTTTTTCTAGTTGAATTCTAATTTTATGATTATTAGATCGCAGCAATATTTATTTATTTTTTCACTTATTTATAGTTGCCATTTTTGCAAGACAATTTTTACCTTCATTTGAAAACTGCATTGAAAATACACAAACACTAAAAACTTCTTACGTATTTTGAAGGTTTCTGCAGCGTTTGCACTCACTCTGATTTTTAGGCAGTGATTGAGAGTGAGAATGAAAATATTTTGGGGCAGTGAGAATGAGAGTGAGTGTGAAAGTAGAAAAAAGAAAGTGAGCTGAGATTCTCACTGCGAGTGAGAATAACTAGAATCAAAAAAAATTTTAAATTTTATTAACTAAAGCCATTGGAATTTTCATTGATAACTAGTAAATGTTTTCAGAATTAATGTAGACAAATGTTTTTGCGTTTAACAGATCAAATTTTGTCCTGCTCCTGTGCCTGGCAGTTGCCAATCCACAATGTGAATTACAGAAGTTGTGGGCTAAATTTTTGCAACTGTTTGGAGCAAAAACTGGAAAAGAGTTAATTGCAAAAGTGGCTGGATTCGTTGCATTGATGCAGTTGATTGAGGCAGTTGATGTTATTGAAGATGCCGTTTCGCCTGATGCTGTCCCACCAACCCTTGATCCAATTATTTTGCAGAAACAGGTGAAGACAGCAGCTGACAATTACCTAGCCGAGTTGCATGACCAAGTTGTGAAAAATAAGGTAGCAGATGCAAACATTGTTCTTGATTAATAAGTGTTAATGTGTTAATAGTGTCCTCACTGAGAATTAAAAAAATTAGAGTGAGAGTGAAAGTGAGAGTGAGAATGAAAATATTAGAGTGAGTGAGAATAAGAATCGAAAATTAAGAGTGAGCTCATCCTCACTCTCACTCACTGAGATTCTCACTTTGACTGAGCTGACGCAAACACTGGGTTTCTGAAAGGTTCCGAAAAATATATCCACACATCTTTCTTTTTTTTGCTTAGGCTTAGTGTCATCATCAACTTTTTGAGAAAAAAATTTTATTCAATTTATAACTCATTTTAAATTAATATTAGTGATTAAAAAAACGAATGCACACAAACTACGTCTGAAAAAAATCTAAGACTCAAAACACACTAGACTTTTTTACTAAAAGAAAAAAAATTAAAGTTCTTTGCGGCCTTTCTTTGTGTTTCCAGCTTTGTTGTTGACTGCCTTTGGAGGAGGCGGGGGAGGTTCGTCGTCGTCATCATCTTAAAATTTTGTGTATTATATTAAAAATGTGTCAGCGACTACCATCCAAAGAGATGTTTCCGCTCATAATCTGGTCAATCCATGTTTGCAGCGCCTCAAGGTTGCTCTCGCAATGCTTCTTAGGGTCGTCTAGGTTGAGTTGGGACATGTCAAACCTGAAGAAATGTTGAATGTTGAAAATATTGAAGTGTTGTTTTGTTTTGACAAAAAGGAAGACAAACCAAATGCCCTCCTTCTCGGAAATGTCAGCGAGTCCTATTTGAGGACCCTCTTCAATGTCAATGCCGAACATCTCTTCCCAGACATCAACCATTAGTGGGAACTCGTCTGCAAATAAACTTTTTATTGGTAAGGATTGGCTTTAAAGACATGCCTGGATCAATGAGTACAATCTCCAAGGTACCAGCATGTTCGCTGTTATCGTCAGCTAGCTTTCGCAGCAATTTGTACATGGCTCTGCCTTCCCTAAATATTTTTAAAACTGAACGTAAATAGCATCTTTTGTCAAAATGTCTCTAAAGTGTCACTATTTTGGCTTGTTCCAAACCCAAACCACAGACTAAACAAAAAGACATACAACAAAAAACAAAGAAAAAGATATACCAAACAAACCCAAACTCTTCCTTTTTGTTGGATAGGGCTAGCAATCTTGTAAAATGTGTTTTCAATTTGTTTTTTTTTAATTTTTTTAAAGTTTTTGTGTCTCATCCGGAAGATTATAAACAGTAACCCCATTGCAAGGATTGTATAGACCTCTGACGAAAAAGATGGGCTCTAGTAAAGAATCAGGTGTTTTTGCCTTAGTCCCAACTGTTGATTTTTTAGCATAATTTTGAATGTTTTATCTTGGCACCTCTATTGCGTTTAAAATGTTATTGCAAGTAATTAAACGAATAGGCCGGAGTACACAATGTGCGCGACGCTCGGAAATGCCCAAAATCGTCTTAATCGTGCTGCATTCGATGTTTAACGTTGAGAAAACACGTTTTTGGTATTGACTAAAAAAAGTTTTTTTCAGAAAAAGAATTTTTGCCTTGAGGGACCAAGGCAAAAAAATATGCAAAAAAGCGCAAAAATCTTTTTTGAATTAGCGCCAAAACATTTTTAAAAGGAATTAGGGCCGTAAAAGGCGGTGAAGGGAATAACATGGGGTCACTTATATGAAAAAACATAAAAAAGTAAATGTTTGTATTTTGCTGAGTGCGCGCACCCCAAACTCTCAAGCTTCCTGCGCCCTCTTCGGGGGCGCGGGGGGCTTGTGGAGTCGGGATGCACACACCCACATACCATACCATACGGCCGCCTTATTTTTCGGATGCCCGAAAATCGGAAAATTTGGAATTCGATCTCGAGATTTCGGGTGCTCAACCAAAATTTGAAAAGTGCGATCGGTAGAACTTGTAAAAGTTGAGAAAACGCATGGAACAGGTTTCCAAAATATTTACTCTAGGATGAGATACAGATCCTCAAAGTCGAGAGGGCCGCCTTATTGGAGTGGGCCGCTTATTAGACGGAATACGGTACCTTAGACACAAATCACTCGAAAGTGACTCTGGATGCATGAAAAATGTATGCGTACCAGAGTTTCTTTATGCGGTAGGCTCCAGTTAAAAAAACTATTTTTAACATCTTCTTATTAGTGGGCTTCTATAATTGGTGGCCCCTTATGATTCCCTTCCCCTCCCTATGCAGCCCTTATTCCCTTTAAAAATGTTTTAAAGCTCATTAAAAAAATATTTTTTCGCTATTTTTTGCATGTTTTTTGACTTGGTCCCCCCTAGTCAAAAGTTTTTGTCTAAAAAAATTTTTTTTTCAAAAAGTGCTTTCCAAATCTCAAAAACGTGTTTTCTGGACGTTAAACATCAAAAGACGCACAATAAGATGATTTTGGGCATTTTCGGGCGTCGCACACATTGTGTACTTTAGCCAAACAATACTATATTTCATATGTAGTGCGAAAACATTTTTAATACAACAGGGGGCACCAAGACAACACATTCAAAATTATGCTGAAAAATCAACAGGGGGACCAAGGCAAAAAACACCTGATTTTTTACCAGGGCCAAAAGATGTAACAAGCTTATTTAAAATCATACCTTGTCTCCTCATCACAAAATGCGATCACCATCTTCTCGTTTTCTTCGGTGTCACGCTAAAAATCAGCACATTTTTTTGAACAAAAACTGTCAATCATACAATTTTGACTTACCCATACATTAAAGTAATTTTGTAAACTGAGCTTTTGCATCAGTGGTTCACGGTGCTTCTCTACCTTTACTTCACAAAACTAGTATTTTTACGACAAATTTTAATTTTTTTACCCAGTCTTCGAATTCTTCTTCAGTATCCACATTGAGTGGGGCGTAGATCGGGTCATCTTCGAAGGGATGGAATAGTTGGACCTCACCGACTCTCTTGAATAATATTTAAACAATGGTTAGTGAGAATGTTTGCTTGAAATAAACCTTTAGCCCAACTTTCCTAGCCCACTGAAAGTTTTATTTTTATTTTTTAATATTTTTGAAAAAAAAAAACTAACATAAGAAGTGACTACGGCAAAAAACTCGATCTCGCCCATGAACTCTTCGGCAGCCTCTTCAAATTCCTTTAGGGCAGCACTTCCTGGCTCAAAATAGCCGATGATTCTTACAGCATCATCGTCCAAATCTTCGAACTCAGCCAAATCGAATTGATCATTGATTATGGTCAGTGGGTCATCAGGGATCTGGAGATTAACACATCGACTTCCAAGCAGTGTAATTGAGATTCCTGACTCAGAAATTCATGCTGAACACGATGGTACCAATTGTTTATGCTCTGAACTGTGATTATGTGGGCTAAAAACGACTCAGAAGATTACAAATTGCCACGATGAAAATTCAGCCAATTATACATAAATTTTGAAGTGACACGCTCTGATTGTTATACTGCATTCACGCTCATATTACACTTAAATGACCGCCAGGAGTTCAGCTTTCTAATAACACTAAAGATAAGCACTTTTCATTTATAAAGTCAATATAAATCATTGCATGTTTGTTCGGGTACGGATTTTCCAAATTTCCTACTCCGAATTTTTACAGGTCATAACTTTCTCTTTAGAAGTAATCTAGCCAAATTTTTTTCGCGAAAAGAAATAACAGAATTGCACGGTCATTTTGACATTGAATAAAGCAACACTTTATCTAAAAATTGGGATAAAATGTGCAAAAAGTGCCAAAAGTGCCTATCTTTAGTGTTACAGTCGAGTCCCGCTAACCCGGCACCCCAATAACCCGGCACTTTTTAAAAATTTGGTTGGCTGGCAAAGAAAATCAACAAAGTTCACCCCCAAACCCGGCACCCGATAACCCGGCACCCCAGTAACCCGGCACCCTAAGACTGGTCCCGTCAATAAAAATTACCCCCAATAAACCGGCATCTATCATAGTTTACAACATTTTTCAATTTGCGTCAATTTTTTCTGTATGCGGTAGGCCCCAGTATTCAAAACTATGCTCAACATCTTCTTGTTAGTGTGACCTTTTCCATTAGTGGCCCTCTTTTTTTCCCTTCCCCTCCCTATACAACCCTTTACCCCTCTTAAAATAGTTGAATAAAGGGTGATTATATAAAGGGTCGATTAAGGCCCGATAAAATAATACCACCGCTAACCCGGCACTTTTTGCCGGTCCCAGTGGTGCCGGGTTAGTGGGACTCGACTGTATTAGAAAGCTGAACTCCTGGCGGTCATTTACTAAGTGTAATGAGTGTGAATGCAGTATAACAATCAGGGCGCACCACTTGAAAACCTGTGGTCAATTGGCTGAATTTTTATCATGACAATTTGTTACCTTCTGAGTCGTTTTTAGCCCACATTATCACAGTGCAGAGCACAAATGATTCGTACCATCTTGTTCAACATAAAATTCTGAGTCAGGAATTTCAATTAAATTAAAAAAATTGTTAAGGCTATTAAAAAATTTCAAAAATTCTTTGCGAAAAATCTTACGTCCATGAGCCAACTGACAAAAGTCTCGGGGTCTCTGACTCCATTGTACTCAATCTTGTAGCCGTCCTTGTAGACATGACTAAATTTTATTAACGAGCATGTACGAATTTATGTTGAAAGAGGCCCGGGACTAGGTAAATTCAAAAAAAAAATTATTTTAAATTACAAATGTGTGATTTTTCAAACTGGAAGGAGTGATGGAAAACAATCTTGAGGGTATAGTGCGCATGTAGGCGCAAGTCCGTCGTCAATTTGCTTCTAGCAGGAGGTCTGGTTTTTTTATAATTATTTTTAAATTTAACTGGTCTTCACCTTTTTCGAATTTAAAAATCAGAGTTTGCCTCTACAAAGTCTTAAAAAAAGTTACATAGTGTCTTCTCCTTTGTCTACTTCTTCCTGTAGCCTTAGTTTAGGCTCTTTAGTAGTGTTGACAGTGTAGAAGTTGTAGCCCCTCTTGGTCATCACTTGGGCCGACAGCTAAGGTATAATTTTTAGTAGGTTAAAAAATTAATATGATAGTAAACCTGAAGAAAGCACTCGTATTGGTCAAATTCAGAGTCATCGTCTTCCACGTCATTAAAGAAAACGACTGACTTGGCATCTTCTGCAAAGCAGGTTTTGTTGAAACTCTTGTCACTGAGCACCTAAAAACTGTTATTTCATATTGTCTTAGTTGTCTATAAACACTTTGGCTGATCGTAAATTCTTAACAAAGTACTATTGTGTTCTATACATAGCACAATGTGTATAGCGTATTAGCTCTAATAGGCCGACAGTCTCCAATAGCTCGACAGTCTTTAATAACTTGACACCCCAAATGATCATTTTACAGGGTGTTTCAATTTTTTTTGACACTTTTTAGCGGTCACAACCATAGTGACCGCGCCGTCCTCCGGGCCCGTCCCGTCCCCGTCTCCGTCCGGACGGCGCCGAAAAGTGAGACGGTCGGACGGCCGCCGTCAAAAATAAAAATAGACGGCCGGCCGCAGGCCGGCGAAATTTTTTTTTTAAAGGACGGCCGGCGGACGGCCGGTGATTATTTTTCAAAAGACGGCCGGTCGGACGGCCGGTCGTGAAAAGTCAGGACAGGACGGTGGACGGCCGGTGAAAAAATAAAGACGGCCGGCAGATCGCACGGTGGGGAAAAATTGACTGCAAGGTGATAAGTAGTATATCGCAATAACAATTTTGAAAACTTCCAAACTTTTAAACGTCAATAATAAATGTGTAACCACTGATAACTAATCCAGAATACATGCACACTGCAATAAGAACAGCCGGTCGAAGACGGGCGAAAAATTTGACTTTGGACGGCCGGTGGACGGCCGGCAAAAATTTACTTTGGACGGCCGGTAGACGGCCGCTAAATTTCAGAAGACGGCGAAATATTGGACGGCCGGCCGAACACCAAAAAGGACGGTCGGTCGGACGGCCGGCGAAACGTCAAGACGGCGGACGGGACGCCGTCCAATTTTCGCTTATCGCGGTCACTATGGTCACAACTTTTTTTAAAGACCGTTTTTTGAATTTTTGTGAACGCAGATCGACTCAGTTTTTGATGAAAAATTTTTTTTTTGGTATATAATGTGAAAAACACGATAGATAAAAATAATCGCGTAGATCTTTAAAATGTTGAGGACGAAATCGAGGCAAACAGGTCTAGAAAACTAAATTCCTATGCAAATGAATTTAAGCTAAAAGTACGCAGAAGCTATTTCCAACAATGATTTTGCAAAGAAATTTGGAATTAGCCGAAGTTTGGTCATCGACTGGCGCAAAGTCCACAGTCAACTCAAGTTTCATAGGTCTTCGTTATATCGTGTCTTAAGTTTCATTGTATGATTATAGCGAATGGTCTCTAATCGGAAAAGAAAAAAATCGGCTTGACGGCGGTGGAAAAAATCTTACATTTGAAGATTTGGACAATCAGCTGCCTCAATGGGTTCGGCAGCATCGACTACAGAAGCATCGCATCTTTCGAAAAATTATTCAGCAACGGCAAGTATATTCAAGTTAAGCATGGTTTAGTTTTTGTTCTACATCAATTTGCTTAGGTGCCAGATGTAGTGCGGGATAGGCCGTTCAAAGCAAAAGTTCAAGAACTCCACAACAACTGGATTATGAATGAGGCAAGAATGGAAATCGTCGAGCTGTTTCTATAAACATTCACTCATAATGGGTATCCATCGCTTGGGAATCGCTGAGCAGGGAGATGGTTTTCATATTATTGTAGACTGCAGAATCACAGTGTGCCACAACGGAAGCGAAGAAGATCTAATTCACTGCTTCAAGAAAGTGGACAAGTGCAAGACTGATGCCATGCAAGAGCTTGGCTGCATGTGAGTCGGAAACAGGCCGATAAAATCGATGCAGAGCAAGATGAAGAGAACGGCTACCAAACTGATGACAGCCTTGATTTGGAAATGGACGGTGGAAGTTAAATAATTGTTTTTTTGTTGTTACCATTTTGGGATAAATTCTGATGTTTGTTGACTCTTTTCGAAAAGTTTTGATCGAAATAATAACCCAACAGTGACTGATAGCCCGACGGTCTCTAATAACCCGACAACCCAGAGGGTGATTCGAATATCGACATATCAGCCTATTAGAGCAAAGACGGTATACATACCAGTTCTTTCAAGTTGTGTTCAAATCTTTAGCGATCACTATTACTACAGCGATTACCAAAAAAACATTGATTTGACTAATGAAAAATTTTTTTTAGAAAAAACTCATTTTTGAAAAATGGTCGAAAATTTTTGAAAAATGGTCGACAATGTTAGAATGCTAGATATTTTTGACCAAACTGTCTTAAAAGAATCAGTCAAAGCATCTTTCACGCCCTGAAAACACTTTTCTTTATATCGAGACTCGACTTTAGCAAGATGAGAAGTCAAGTGTTTCAATGATGAAAAAATTATAGAAATTTCCGAGTAACAGAGTTATTTAGGCACTATAGACTACCATAGCCAAGTTTGGTCACCAAAAATATTGGTATTACAGGCTTTCCCAAGGTAATATATGCAAGGTGACCAACTCAAATTTTAATGAAGGCGGCAAAATTTTTCCAAAAGGTGTTATCGTTGTTTGTCAAATTCTATACTGTTACCGAACACGCAAATCTCTTCAAGCCGCCCAGAAACGAACGACAAGTGGAAGAAACTGAAGAAGTGGAATGGGTGATTATGAATGATATTGTTATGATATTTGTATAAATATTGATGTTCTCCATGCCAGAAAGGTTGAAGTTTCAAATTTGGAAAATCTCCAAGAACCTCCGGAAAATTAGAAAATTGCCGATTATATCTCCGGAGATATCTCTGACTTAGGAAATCTCCGGAGATGCTCCAACCCTAGTGGCAAATTCCACCTAAATCTGGCAAGTTGGTAACCCGGAGTCTATGGCCTTCCATTGAAAACCACAATAAAGTCGAAATTTTGATTTGGAGCCAGGGCCATCTCTGGGTTAGTAATTTGCTTACAAAATATAATGACTGATAAACGTAGAAAAAAATTTTAAAACTTTAAAATGATCAAAAACTTCAAAACGGTCAGAAAACTTTTTTTCGTTAATTTTTTTGAATAAATTTTATGTGCAAAACTAGCCTCGGTTCGATCAAACCCATCATATTCTAGCTCGGGATAGCCAAGAAACATGCAGTGGAGATCAGATGTCTTGCTTGCTGATTGAACCCCACCAAACACAGCCATGCCTAACCACACTACCAGCTGTAGCATGGTTGTTTTTACTAAAAAAATACGTTTTAAAATTAAGTATGTTCCATTTGAAGGGGCTTGCACGTGTGTTCAAATTTGGTGCTCGCCAATTCAAAAAATTTTCCCAATCATTAAACTTCTGCACGGCTCTTTTCACTTCCTTTCTAACAAAACAAAGCGTAGAATTTAATTTTAGGTATAGCTTTTTTAGAAACCTAATCTAAAAATTCGTGCAGAAATCCAATCATCAGTAAAATTTTTTGAATTAGCGGGCACCAATTTTGAACACACGGACATGCCCCTTTAAATGTCTACAAAATTTTCTACAAATGCTCTAATCTTACAATTTGCGACTTGAAAAATATATAAAAAATATTTTTGAGACTTTTTACGGGTGCATTGATTTCACATTTTGAAAAGGTGGTGACAACAAAAACTCATATTGTAATATTATTTTTATCGTGAAAGAATTTTTACTTAGTATTTCTAACAAAAACAATGTTGTCTTGATCATTTTACGAATCACCGCCTTTTTCAATTTGGAATTGAAAGTGTAACACACTATTATGCCTCTCAAAAGTTATATGAACAGGCAGGGCACTAAAAAGAGAAGTCTTACACAATTGTAAAAAATTTGGTTATGATAAGATATTTTTGACAAACGCCGAACTCGACAAAAAGTTTTTTCGAAAAACGCCGAACTCGACAAAATTTTTCTCGACAAACGCCGAACTCGACAAAAAAAATTTCGAAAAGCACTGTACTCGGCCAAATTTCGTTTCGAAACACGGCGTACTCGACGAAATTGTGACTCGGCTCTGTGTTTATTCGTTTATACGGTACTCGATAATTATTAAGCCAACTTCTTGTTGACTCATCACATTTTTTACCTGTCTTGGTATATTTATTCCAGCTTGTCAGCGTTTTTTGATCTGATTTGTTGTATATATTTACTTTTACTACAGATATGGCTAGCGATGATGAAGGCATTGATATTTTCGGCGACTCTGGCGATGACGTTCAAGCTCAGCGCTCGGATGATGGAACAATGGTGGTCGAAAATGTTGATTTCGAATTTATGACTGGAGAAAGGTTGCAACAACTTCAATGATTTACGGAGGTATTTTGCTGTGGCGTAACTGATGTTATATATTTGCAAATACATTGTTTCAGGTTACAAGCTCTACCAAAGCGGTCTAATAGATGTCTACGAAGGGGAAATCGAAGAAGTCCTACTCTTCACAGAATTGATGTACCGTTGCCGGTATAATGGATACAAGAAACGCGTCTGGATGAAATTCAACGCTGCTGGTGAACAAGAATATCTTCGAGAAACAATTCAAGGACACAATCATGATAGTGACCCAATGGCAATGCAAGTTACCGTATTATCTCTAATAAGCGCGTTATAACCCTCCGAAAATCGTTTTGGGTCAATCTCGAGATTTTGGGTGTAAATCAATAGAATCGGCAGAGCTCGTGGAGTTAGAAAATGCAAAAACAGCTTATTTTGCTCTGCAGATACAGACCCTCAAAGTAGAGGGGGGGCGCTTATTAGAGAGGGGGCGCTTATTAGAGATAATACGGTAATACGGCAATTCGTTTGGCGGAGCTGAGCCCAGTGGTGTGCACTAGTTAGTATTATTATTTTTACGCAAAAGAATTTATAGCAGCAAATAGGGATATCATCGCTAAGGCTACTACAGGAATATCGGATGTCGAATGACTTTGGACGTGACAGCACTCAGAAAAAGGCTCACTGTAGCGAAGAATGTATAACATTTATATTTAATTTTTATTTACACATTTTATTTTAGAAGCTTTATCCTGCTGGTGAGACAACTCCTGCCGACTTAGTCATTCCGGATGTATGGAAGAAACATGTTGATGGCTCGTTATTCGTCCTCTACGATTCTGGTCTTAATGGTGGAACGCGCTTTGTAATTGTGTACTCTATGTACATGTTCAAAGTTTGCTTACAATTCTATATATTTTTTAGGGGTTTATCAATTTTCAATCTTTTGGAGCAGACGGAACATTTTATGCCAAGCCACCTGGATGGGAACAAATTTATTCGCTGCATATGAGGATCGAAAGACATTTATTCCTGCTATGACTATATTAAAGGAGCACAAGACCGAGCAAGTGTATTATCAAGTTCTTCTTCAGATCGATCTTTTGTCTCAGCAGCATTTTGCGGTCCGCCGTTGGATTGTTAAAGAAGTTATGACTGATTTTGAAATAGCGATTAAAAATGCAGTGAGAAGTTACTTTGGTGGTATGCTAACTATTTTAACTTTCTTTGTTTCAACTGACTTTTTCAGAAGAAATTGATCATCGTTGCTGCTTCTTTCATTACAGCTCCGCTCTTACAAAACGCCTGCAGCTCCTCAATTTCGAGCAGGAATGTAACAAAGATGCCGCCTTCAATTGGTTTATTCGCGAATTCCGGATCCTTCCGCTGCTACCTCTGAATGTGATTTCGAGATCTTTTGAGAATTTGGCTTCCAGGGCCACACTACTGAAGTTACCAGCGCTCGATATATTTATTGCATATATGGCTCGGGTAAGATCTTTCAAACCTTTTGCTTTTTAATTGTAATTTTAGACGTGGATTGGTGGAAAAGATGTTAACGGACAAATGATCAAGCCGCTCTTTCTGACTGACAAATGGAATCACCACGACAATCTTGTGCAGGATAATCCGAAATAATCAAGCATGTAGGAGTCGTGGCACAAAACACTAAATGCTGAACTAAAGAAGCGTCACGCTCATCTTTATTGGTCCGTTCATTGTGTGCTCACGCCGAAAAAAAAAAGCCGCTCAAGTAAATGCTCCAGTGCCTCAACCGTTGCCTGCAGGAGGACTTAACCCAGCAGGAAGACTTTAGATAAAAGTTTTTCCATTTATTATGTGTCGTTATTATGATAAAAGGTAGAAGAAGGATCAGATTCAAGACACATTTGTGAACATAAGAGCTTTATACATTATGAAGCTTTTAAAAAGGCTGTTTGACAAGTAAAACAATACAAAAAGCATTTGGCAGGCTCAAAGAACAATGAAAGTATGTAAAGTACACAAGAAGGTGAGTAATAGTGTGTTGGAAACTGTGAAAGTGGAGTGCAGAAGTGTCACGACATGTGAATGTAGAGTAAAAATATGTCGAATCAACAATAGGCAGAATTACTGCTGCGCTGAATGTTATTTTGTCGAGTTCGGTGTTTGTCGAGAAAAATTCTGCCGAGTTCGGTGTTTTTCTAATAAACTTTTGTCAAGTTCAAAAATGGCGGGTTTTCAAATGTCGAGTTACTTTTTGTCGAGTTCGGCGTTTATCGAGTTTTTATTTGTCGAGTCCTGGGCCAGCCGTTTACAAGTTATAGTCCACTGTTGATATAACAGCGCCCCCTCAAGTTCGTTCCCACCTAGGGGGTCTGACATTTTTTAACCCAATTTTTTAAATTTTTTCCAAATGTGATTTGCTAGTCTAGTCCGAAATATTGCAAGGATTTCGATTTTTTTAATCGTTTCTGAAATATTTGAAACTTTCGCCAGTATTACCCGTGACTCTCGATATAACACTGTCAATTTTTTTAAAGTGGTGGTGCTATATCGAGAGTCGCGAGTCTTACTGGTAAAAGTTTCAACTTTTGATTGAAAACGATTGAAAAAAAGTGAAATCCTTGCAATATTTCGGACTAGACTAGCAAATCACATTTTGAAAAAATTCAAAAATAAGTTATAAAAAGTGTATGCGGGAATGAGCTTGAAGGGGTGGTATTATATCGAGAGTGGACTGTCTTCACTAGACAAAGCTACCATGAAAATTAGAAAGCAGTATGATGTCAATCCTTAAAGGTAACATAAAAACTTAAAAAAGTACTATCTGAAAATATTTGTCCTTGCTAATTTGTATTTGCCAAATTTAGCACTAAATACACCCTCTAACTCGTCATTCTGAACTAAAACTAGCAAATCAGTTAATAAAAAGACTAGCTTTTGCCCTCATCGACAAACTTTTTGTGTTTGAGTTTATTTTCTTTTGCTCAACTTTCTTTGTGCTTAACAGATAAGCAGCTGGTTTTGACTTGAACAGCTTGGTTAGGTCGCCTCCGCTCAATTGTCTTGATTAGCCAGATCCAGAAGAAAGAGAAGCAGAAGCAAGGTGCCTAACAAAAGTGTCTATTCCAGACTCTCTTTTTTGTTTGCAAAGCAATGATGGATAACGATTTGTTTTAGCGTATGGGAAGTAGTTGTCTTATTAGTAAGTGCAAGCGGCAAACAAAAAAGATCAATAACTAAGCAATAGATCAATGCTGACGTAAAAAAGTTTACTTTTTCTAAGATTCCTAAGATATGAAAATTACAGAAAATCTAAAAATAAGTTGATAGCACTTAAAAAAGCAGAGATTCTGAGCTAGAGATGCTTGTATAAAGTGTAATATACCGTATTTACTCTAATAGCTCTCCATCCCTCGTTTTTTTCACCAAGATTTCAGAGTTAGGGCCATTTTTGATTTACAGTTTCAAGATTTTTGAAGGGTTGAAAAATAACTCCTATGGGGATTTAATAGAGTGAATACGCTAGTCGCTTTATTCTCACATGGAGCATAGAAAGAAGATTGAGCAACAAACTTGAAAAAGTACCGGCAAAAAGGCTTTTGAAAGAAGATCTTTTTTGGACGGTTGAAAAATTGCGACTTTTTTCTAAATTTAACGCCTGTTGAAAATTTTTGAATGGTTTTTTGTGCTTGTTATGTACCATACGACGCGCAATTGAATGCTCTTTCGGCGCTACCGGAGTATACCCCTCCACCCAAATGAATTTTTTTTTGAACTTTTTCAAAACACCATTTTAACCATTTTTAAGCATTTCCTACAGGTTGAACACGATAAAAAAAGTGTTTTCACCTACTTTTTTCTATAAAAAGTCGATTTTTTTTAATCTTGAATTTTGGTATTTTTAGTTGATTTCTGTTTATTATAACTTAGTAAATCAGATGTTGAGGGTACCTTAACCCCAAAAAGATGGAATTTCAACATATTTTTGTTAACTGGGGCCTACCGCATAAAGAAACTCTGGTATGCATACATTTTTTATGCATCCAGAGTCACTTTCGAGTGATTTGTGTCTAAGGTATGTGGGTGTGAGCATCTCTAACCAACCAAGCCCCCTGCGCCCTTGGTTGGTTAGAGATGCGCGCACTCACTTACCTTAGACATAATTCCGAGCAAGACTCTTGATCAAAAATGCATTTAGAGGCTCTTTTGCCCAGCTCAGTGACCAAAACATGGTAAAACAGCCAAATGGTCGAAATTTCAAAATGCCCAAAACTCAATTTTTTATTGACCAGAACACAAAAATAATGTGTTTTTTCTCATTTGAGGTGATTATATGTTGATATAGGGTGTTTGGAAACACTTTAAAAAAAATTCATTTGGGGGGCTTGGGATCCAGGTTATACTCCGGTAAGGTCGCTCTTTATTATGTGTCTAAGCTTATATGTGCGACCTAAACAATGTCTTTGAAAATTCACAAATTTACAAAGACATCAATTTTCAAAAAGACGATTTTTATAATTCAGCAGTCAATAACTTGGGCCACCAAGTGAATTTGACAAAACGTTTTTAAACACTGCAGTCTTCACGCTTCAAAAAGATGCATTATTAGTATGGAGGGTGGATGATAACTTTGAAAGTACCCAACTTTAATAAACATATTCAACATATTATTAAATTAAAGTTGGTCACTTTTATAGTTTACAACCATCCCCCCCTCTCCCCATACTCGGATTTTTTGGAAAATGACTCAAAATCACTTCCCGAACTCATTTTTTCTGCTGTAGACGATAAAAAGAATTTCTGAACACTTTCTGATTAAAATTTTTGAATTTTTTCAAAAAATTTGCCTCCCCACCCTCAGGGATAGAGGATCATTTTAAGGTACTTTCGAGTCATTTTAGGGTGATTTATCCCATTTTCTTGCTGGAGCTGTGCAAATAGACTCTCTTAATGCATTTTTGATCAAGAGTCTTGCTCGGAATTATGTCTAAGGTAGGTGAGTGCACGCATCTCTAACCCACCAAGCCCCCTGCGCCCCCGAAGGGTGCTTAGTGGCTTGGGGTTGAGATGCGCACACCCACATACCTTAGACGCAAATCACTCGAAAGTGACTCTGGATGCATAAAAGCAGTATGCATACCACAGTTTCTATATGCGGTAAGCCCCAGAATGTAAAAACCTGCTTAAAATCTATCATTTTTACCTTCATTAGACTAGAAAAATGCTAAAATTTGGTGAAAAGTATCCTAAAATGACCATCTCCTGCTGAACGGCGGGAGGCATAATTTTTTTGACAAAATTCAAGTTTTTTTATCAAAAAGTGTTCAGTAATCCTTCTTTCATCGCGGAGAGCAAAAAAAATGAGTTCGGGAAATGATTTTGGGTCACTTTTCAAAAAATCCGAATATGGGGGTAACTATAAAAGTGCCTAAAATTGTATAGTAAATTTTTTTACGCATGAATACGCTATAAATTGCTTTATCTAAATCTGCAAAAAAGCAAACTATCTGCACGAAAAAAGTTATGCTCCAGAAAATTTTGAAAAATTGGCGTTTTTGAAAATGGGTTTTTTATTTTTACTCATCAGATAGCGTTTTTTATTTGAATTATTGTATACTATTGTGAAGCTCGTAATGTCAGCGTCATTTTAAGCTGCAACACATTCCATGCTGTAGTGTGGAAATAAAAGTTATGGTCAATTTGATAAATGGACCCGAAGAACCAGTGAAAACACCACCACGATCGAATTTTTGCGCAAAAATTTTTTTCCTTAACGAGAAGTTTTTCAAAATTTTTTTGACTAAAATAAATTTTTCGCCGAGGAAACCTCAAAATTTTATTGCATATTCCCCGAGCCAACAATCGGTTTCCTATTCAAGGACATCAACTTCGAAAATTAATAATCGGAAAAAGTGACCTAAAAAATCAATGTTTCAGGCAATACCAAGCAGCGCTATATAGTAGCTGTTGGATTTTTTGAGATATCAGGAGAATATAGTAGTTGTTGGATTTTTCTCATATGTTTAAGACTTTCGATTGTCAAACTAAAAAATTCAGTCTCGCAGTTTTATTATTGGACTCTACCATTGATCATGCTAGCTATCTATTTGATCATTTTCCTTAGACTGCAAATAATGGCTAGATGGCATGGAATTAAATTGTCTAAGTCAAAGACTCCAGCTCAGGATTCTAGTCAAAATCAACCCCAGCATATAAAGCCTAGTAAACGCGAAACGAGCTTTTTCAGGTATTAAATTTTGATTTAAAAAAAGTTCATAGACAAATTACGGACAAAAAGCTTGTTTAGAGCGTAATTGTGGGTGCTAGAGCTGGAAGACTTAGCTTATGATAATTTGCACTATTTTGAGATATCAGGAGAATTTGAAATACTGCCTCAGTTTTCACAAATGTGGATAACTGTGATATCTTGCACCCTCGATTCTATAGTCATTTTATCCTTTAACTCTAGACAAATTTTAAGAGCAGCTACAGGCGTCAAGCCAAGACCTTCAATTGTCTCAATAAGCAACAATGGTCCTCGACCTTCTATAAATTTTTCGCAATGCAGACTTCGATCGCTATCATCGCATAAATAGATTTACACTAATACTGTCAATCCTTGTAGTTAATTTGGCCACTTTTAAACTGCCATAACTTTTTGTACTGACACGATCTCGAAAATCTGCAAACTCAGATCGGCTCTGTTTTTCATGGCGTTAGGACGAAATGTTATAGCCGTTTAAAAATGGCCAACATTCTTGTTACACTTTTTAGTAATACCGTATTTGTGTTTATTGCATTTTCTTAACTCCCACGAGCTCTACCGATTCCGCTTTTTCGATTTTAAATTTTCACCCAAAAATCTCGAGATTGACCTCAAATTTTTCCGATTTTCGGGCATCCAAAAAATAAATCCCCGGAGGAGCTATTGGAGCAATCACGATAGGTTAAAAATTGTTTTTTTTTCAGAATTTTTGAAAGGTTTTAATAATAAAAAATGAACACTTATTAAGCAAAACAACAGTATTTAATTTTAGCAATTATATTTTTGTTTATACATGACAACAAGTTGTCTTATTGTTTTTTATACAAAACTTTATAGCTTTCTAGTGCAATTTCTTTCTATTTGAGCCAAGTAATCCACCTCACAAACGACAACAAGAGAGTCATCACAGTGAAAAGCATTTACTAAGTCTTCTTGGCTAACCCGAAAATAATATATTGGTGCATCTCGACCAACAAACGTGACATCCACTCGTTCACTTCTCGCGTTCAAGAAGTACATTTGAACGTGAGCCAAAGCTAGGTTTTCATAGTCCTGCAAATATATATATTTGACATCTCGAGGGTAGTGAATTGAGCTAAAGTGAATTGCCCTATGGCAAATGAAACTACAGGTAAATTGGTCTTCAAGCGATTCGAGTGAATAGTCATTTTGTACAATTTTTACCTCAAATTCTCGGGATCGATCTGAGAGTTTTTGAATTTAAAGAGGTTTAAAAATTAGCCCGCCGGTGGTCTAATGAGAACAAATACGGTAATTCATCTGTAGATCGATTTACCACTGATAATGCCAAAAGAAATTTCCGAATTTTGAAAAATTTTCAACCCTATCAAATATTTTTAAAGCTTTGAACATACCGAAATTAGAAAAAGGGGTATAAAATTTACCAAAACATCCTGCTGATACAAATCTAGATGAACATTCGTTCCGAATTCTCTACACTCTTTACGTCCATTAGGAAAAACTTTTAGCTGCCATTTGATAGATTGAGCATGAGGCGAGAAGAAAGGCAAACTATCGAAGCAATTTTCATCGTCCCTAAAAGGGCTATCACCACTTATTGTTTGCATCAGAGATTTGAACTGAATATGACAAAAACGTTTACATTTCGTCGTGTTTGCCATGTTTTCTGTATTTAAAGCCCCAGGCTTTTATTGTTTAACTCCTAAAAACAAAAAAAATTATTTCGTTTTTGAGATTTTTGGCTACTCAACCAAAATCTGGAAAGGGTAATCAGGAGAGCTCGTGGTAATTTAAAAAAATGCTAAAAAGAGAATTGCAAAATAATTTTACTGGGATGAGGTATTAGATCTATATGGGTGGTCATTATTAGAAAGGGGGCTTTTAATAGAGAAAATACAGCAATCATGTATTAGCAATAAACTAACCCCTTTTAGACGGAGCTCAAGAACAGCACAGATTTCAGCAATCTCTATGGATTGCTTTTGGATAGACTCAAAAAAATTTTCAATGAATTTTTTGACATGCCTTAAAAAAACTTACAACAAATCGCTTAACACTTGATTTTTTGATATTCGTTAGTGCGCTTGAACTGGCCTCTGAATCAGATTTGAAGAGTTTAGCCCATGAAGTAGGCGCAACTGCTTGCTTTTTTTGGTCTAAAATTTTTTGACCGAATTTTTAACAGCTGTTGTTTAAAGTTTTTATCAGAAAAAGTTTGAGAAATATACTCTAACTATTTTTCAAGTAGATATTATTTTTGCACTATAGTTCTAGTCAAAAAGAGTTTTTTTGAAGAGAAACCAAGATATACAGGGTGTTTCAAGAAATTCTAACACTTTTAAACGGCCATAACTTTTTTCTAGGGCGAATTTTAAAATTCTGTAAACGCAGATCGACTCAGTTTTTGATAACAATTTTTTGGTATATAATGTGAAAAACACGATTTTCGCTTTGTCCCCCCTGTGGTTTCAGTCCTGGTCATGGGATGCATCGGGATGACCAGTGCCCAAACCACAGGGGGGACCAAGCGAAAATCGTGTTTTTTGCATTATATATATACCAAAAAATTGTTATCAAAAACTGAGTCGATCTGCGTTTACAGAATTTTAAAATTCGCCCTAGAAAAAAGTTATGGCCGTTTAAAAGTGTTAGAATTTCTTGAAACACCCTGTATTTGATTTCTGAATGACTTTTATAATGATATGGATGATATGAAATGACTTACTTAAAACCTATAATTTAGGCAATTTTACGTGCGTTTAAGACAATTTTAATATGCCACGAGTTTTGTTTTTTCAGCTAAATAATTATCTGAGATTACCTTGTTCAAAAATTGCCCAGACTACCGTATATCTTCTAATAAAAGCCCATGGGCTTTTAATTTTCGACCCCTCTCAGGACATGGACGTTCATTAGAAGGCGAGCTTTTATTAAAAGATATACGGTATAAGCTTCCCAGTAAGAGATCAAATAAATTACCTTATTATAAAATGTATGAAAAAACCATATACCGTAAATGTTCTAATAGAGCCCCCACTCTCTAATAGAGCCCCCTCTCGACTTTGAGGGTCTGAATTTCGGAGCAAAAACAATATTTTGTAAAGCTGTTCATTGCATTTTTTTAACTCCCACGAGCTTTACTGATTCTGCTTTTTAGATTTTGAATTTTCACCCGAAAATCTCAAGATTGACCCAAAATTTTCCCGATTTTCGGAGGGTTGAAAAATAGAGCCCCCGGGGGCTCTATTAGAACATTTACGGTATGTTCTGGTTCTATTTTTCAACGATAGTTTGACTTTAGTGTTGCTGATTTTTCACAAAAATTTAACTTCGCATTTTTTACTATTTTTTTAAATTAAAGTTTAGATGTTATCAAATATTGATGCATTAAAATAAAAATACCGTTTTTTAGCTTTTTTTGAACGACACTTGCTGTGCTTAAGCTTTGAACAGACTCGACTATAATTGTGGAGACTTTGTTACTTTAGCTCTTTTATTATTATTACCTATTTCTATTTTTGGTTGTGCATTAATTTTCTGCATATCTAAAACTGCCAATACTGCGTTGTTTAAATTGTTCTGGTGGTCAAGCAAAGCTGATTTAGCATCATTCTCTGAACAACCAGTAATTTGAACTACTTGTGCAAGCTTATTTGCCGAATATTGATCAACAGCTGGTTCACAAACGGTGTTTACGACAGCTGTTATATCTTCTGCAAACAGTCCAGCAATGGAGAATTTTATGCAAACGAGTACCGTTACGAAGAGCACATAAATTTTGTGAAGTATCCCAAACCTCTTGGATGGAAGCAAACCTGTAAAAGCTGTCATTTATTCAAAAAATTAAAAACTATAGACTTTGGCTTAGTTTCATTAGACTGTGTTATACAAGGTGGCCCAATTTTTCTAACCATCGTATTTTGGCCATAACTTGTTCATTTTCAGTTATTTTGACAAGATATATTTTTTTTAACGAAAGCTGACATTTTTGGAAGTCGATCGGCACCAAATACGCAAATAAATTTCAATTCGGACACTAACTAACAAAAACAGACAAAAATAACTAATAACTGTTAGGTCAAAAGTGTTGCATGGACTTTAGAGCGTTAAGGCCTACCCAGACTTCGAGCAGTCATGACTGCGCAGTCACCAATTAAGGCCAAAACTGCGCAGTCACGAAAAAAGCACTTTTTTGACTGCGCAGTTAAATTTTGACTGCTCAGTTTTTCTTCTTGACTGCGCAGTCAACATGTCCCAGCAGTCACCGTTCATTATTGTGTTTTGCAATTAAAGTTGCACAATGTATGTGCAAATAATGACTGTTCCGTTGATTCCACTTAATTTCTTTCATAGCACGTGGACTTTTCAATAGTTTAGGAAAATGTCTGATGCAGAACAGGACGCTATTGCAAGATTGTTGACTTTACGGCTTCTTAAACGTCGGTCTTACATACGACAAGCACAATTGCGACGGTTGGTGTCCGAATAAAGATTTTTTTCGCGTATTTGGTGTCGATCGACTCCCTAAAGTGCCAGCTTTTGATTTAAAAAAAGATCTCGTCAAAATCACTAGGAATGAAAAATTTATAGCCAAAATACGATGGCTAGAAAAAAATTGGATCACCCTGTAAATTATGCTCAGTGCTGTAAATCCCGGCACCAGCTGAAATTCTGGCACGTGTTTCGAGCAAATGTTAATCTTCCCAGCCTGGTGCCGCAGCAAATCTGGTATCTTAGAAATCAACACCGGGCTAGGAATAAAAAGTAGTGCCCAGAAAATATCTTGTCTATAAACGTTGAAAAAAGTTAACAAACTTTAAAGAATTTTTTTGTTGATTAGTTATTGCTAACAAATTTTAATGTTCAGCATGAAAAAAACATTGAATTTTTCAACTTATGACTCAGTTTAAACTTAAAATTAAATTAGTGTACTTACCATGGAGTCCAATCCGTCGGTTCTTCACATTGATCATCTCGATTGGATAAATAGTATTGGTCCAATTCCTTTGCTTTCTTTCTTAAGCAAAAATTTTGGTAATTTTATTTCATACTTCAAGTATCGACTGACTTATACACTGAAGCACTTTCTGTCGGGACTGAAGCTGTAGTCTTAACACCCAAATTCAATGTTGGCAGCGGATTCTTCTTTTTCTTCTTGTGCTTAATCTCAGACGATAACGGTACACTTTCGTTTGACATCTTAAAACCAATTCAAAAACAAATTTAATCATTAAATAAACAAAAAACTGACTCCTTGAAAATCTACATCCTTAGCCGTTTGACCCAGCCCACACCGACACTTTAAGAACTTAGAAACCAACACTACTCCTTTTTTCTCCCACAGATTGATTCTGCGCTGATTCTCAGTCCAATTGCGAGCGGAACCTAAATTCTTTGTATTAAGTTTTGTTGTATTGTTGAATGGTGATTCGTATTTTAAAAACTTTAAGGACCTCGTTTGCCTAGTAGTTTAATAAGAAAGTCTTCAAAATGTTGAAAACAGGCATCATGCACAAATTCTTTGGCATATTCACATTTTCATTTGTGCAGTTCATTTCCACCCTTCTTTAGTTGAAGTAGGCAAAGGTTTACCTTAAATAGCTACTTTCGACTGTTTCAAAAGATGGAAATATTTTATAAACAACACCTTTTCTAATACATGAAATTAAAGAATTACAAGATGGCACAGCACATTCGATTTGAGGGCATTCTTTACTGGGCTTTTTCCTTTTTGATTGACTAAAAATAAACAATTTTGATAACATAAACGAAAAAAGTTTCGGTATTTATCCCGTTTACCGCCATCACCAACACCAACCGCTCCACACATAAAAATCTTGGCTTCAATTTCTCAAAGCTAGACGGTCTTGTTAGCGTATTTTTGACTAAATTTTGGTCAAGTATTGGGTTGGCCGGATAGTAATATCGTTTTTTTTTCTAACGCTTACCATGCTGTGGTTGTTTTTTTTTATCATAATAGAGCATTATATACGAAAATGAAGCACTGCTTTTCTGCTTCTAATATGTTTTTACAACTTTCTTACACGTAAAGATTTTAACATGGTTTTAGGCCTTTCAAATGAACTGTCAAGTTGATGAAAAAACGCATTTTCGACACTCAGATGGTCGGCCGGAACGAGGAGCATCATCGATTTGAAAATCACCACTTCTAAACTTTGCAAACCAACACTGAGCTGCCCTTATGTCCTTATCTCTCCGTATATCTGACAAATTTCTCGAGCCGCTTCAGTCGCTTTTTGACCTTGGTTGAATGCAAACAGGAGGATGTGTCGAAAATGCGTTTTTTCATCAACTTGACAGTTCATTTGAAAGGCCTAAAACCATGTTAAAATTTTTACGTGTACGAAAACTGTAAAAACATATTAGAAGCAGAAAAACAGTGCTTGATTTTCGTATATAATTCTCTATTATGATAAAAAAACAACCACAGCATGGTAAGCGTTAGAAAAAAACGACATTACTCTCCGGTCAACCCAATATAATAGGAAGTGATAAATTTTAAACATTTTTTATTTCTAGGGCCTACTGCATACAAGAACTTTGGTATGCCATGTACATTTTGAGAAACATGTTTAAGTGCGTCCAAACATACGCTGCCCATGCCTAAGCTTAAATGTGAGAAATGATTAAAAAATGACCCTAAAATACAATAAATAGATTATCTGGCTTTAGGACATTGAAGTCAATTTTTTGAAACTGTTTACAAATCTTTTTTTTATCGTGTTAAGTAGAAAAAAGTAGTTTAAGACGTTTTTTTCGTCTCTTTTCAAAAATTTAGGGTGGGATGGATGATATGAGGTGTTTGAATGGGATAAGTACCAGAGTTCCTATGAACGGCATTTCACTTTGTGAGAAAGTGTACAGTCAAACCTCGTTATAGTGCAAAACTCGATGTATTGCGACCTTGAGTTCGATGGACATAGTCGAAAATCTTTAAAATCTGGACAAAGCGGGTCCTGATATAGTGCGATTTTTTCGGTGCCTAGGATCGCACTATAACGGGGTTTGACTTCAGAGGCTGTTTTACCTGTATGAAACCCTCCTATTTCCGAATTTTTTTAGCCACCGTGTTCAGCGTGAAATTCTGCGTCTGTAGTTCTATTCGTAACACACGTCCGTGTGGGTGTTAAAAGAGCTCAGAAAGGAAGCAGTTAATTAGAAAATTGGCTATATAACCTTTATGACTTTTATTCTTCAAAAGTAACAAATGAAATCGATTTTTTCACAAATTTCCTTTTTCCAAAAAAATCTCGCTCGGCTGCTGATCCGATTTTAAGAAGATGCTCGAGGGGAAAGTAGTATAGGGATGGCATTAATAGGGATAGGGATTTTTAGTTTTATTTTTTGGGTTTCAGAGAGCAAATAGTGTTTTTTTGTTTCAGGGCAAAAATTTCGGAATTTCTGTCAGTGGACTTTCAACATGCCACTCTTAAAATGTTGCCTAGAATCTCAGCTTTTTAAAAAGATCGGCAAAAATTGAAGACTAGAACCTGGGGATCCAGACGCTTTTAAAAAGGTGGTCATTGGCAGGAATTTGAAATTGGGCTTTTTAAATTCAAATGTTTTTGTATTTGTCTCGAGGGAAAGTAGTATAGGGATGGCATTAATTGAGTGAAAACGATATTCTTTGAGTGAATACGATATTCTTTTTGGAAAAAAAAGCAAATATTCGTTCAGCTGACTTCTTATCAGCAAAATTTAAAAAGCACAGAAAACGAATAAAAACACGTAAGTGTTTTACGTAAAAAAATCATCAAAAATCTTACGTTTTGATCTTGGCCATTTTTACAGATAGCTGGTATGCTACAATTGTCAAAGAATAAACCAAGGGAAAACAGTCAGCAAAACTAATGTGTTTCACATTGTAAAACTAAAAGACAAGTTGTTTATTGTGACAATCAATCTAGTAAAACAAAAAAAGTCTGTTGTAGCGATGCCATCGATTAGTAGTTTTTTAACAGTCACTCGTATACAATGCTAAAATCGAAAGAAGGAGAAAACTAGCTGGCTGTTGTGGAATAATATGAACAAATGTTTTTTTGGTACACACTTTAGTCACTTCCTTGCATCTGGCCGGTCAGCAATGGCAAAGGTCGGCAATCTGACCTAGCTGCTTTTCTTCTCTTTGATGCAACTCTTGCTATTTAGAATTTAAAAATAATAAAAAATATGCAATTGTTGTTGACTGAAAACCTTTTTCAGCAATAGTCTCTCTTTAATTCAAAAAGATTTGACTTATAACGGAAATTGAATTATTAAACAATTTTTTAATTTTTTTTTTCATTTTCATGTTTTTTTATATACGATTAGACATTACAGATAATGAAAAATTTCCGACGATTTAAAATGGTCATAACTTTTACAAAACCTCAAGAGCGAAAATCGTATTTATGATGTTATACACCAAACGAAACCGGAAATCAAACTGAATCAATCTGCTGAAACAGACTTTCGAAAAATTGATGCAAAAAAAGTTATGGGCATTTCAAACCGTCGCGAAAATTCTCGATACAGCCTGTATAGATGCTGGCCGCAGTAAAAGCGTTATGGACAACAATATAGGGAAAATGGATTGCACTAGTCCAAAGTCTAAAACAAAGGCTACAGCCTTACATATATCGGGGAAGAAACTAATTCTTTCATTATTTTTCATTTGACTTACCCACTCGCAGCTCACCATTTCCCACCTTGTTCGACTTACCGTAGTAACTTAGCAGTTAATAAAATTTTCAGTATAAACTCCCGTTTTTAGTGCACGGGATTACTATAGATCCAATACTGCTAATCTACTGCTGTAGAACCGAGCAACTCACAATACGTCTCCCTAGTTACATAGAACGACCCTTCAAGCGTCGTACAAATCGGGCTAATTCAAATAGATACTCCCTTCGAAATTCCCTAGGATTATCAGGACCACAGCAACAAAGCCTAAACCAACCCGGGCTCAACACACACCGACACTACCTAGGAACTCAATGGATCCACCACAACTCCAGTTTTTTTTAGAAGTACAGGACTCACCGCCTGCCCATTCACGTCCGACTAGCTCGTCAAGTAACAGTACGTTATCGTCCGGATTTTTTCAAGACGAAATGGCATCCGCTGTCTCCAGCCGAAGATTCTAATCCAGCAAGAATTTAGAAATTTTAAAGTTGTTTTTTTGTCGCTCTTTGTCTCTTTTTGAATTGGCTGGTCTCCTTTTTTTTGAGTACTTTGAGTGAGTAAATTTGCCACCTTGCCCCTCTTCTTCTCGACTTCCAAACCACTGGCAAAAGTTATTTTTGGTTCAATTTACTCAAAAAATCCAGTCACAACTATGTTTACTACTTTTCTGCCAGATGTGTGCTGAAATTTGTGTTCCAAAATTTTATCTTTCTAAAGAAATGCAAATCACCCTTAAACCTTTTTGCTGTCCAAAAGAGCAGGAGCACAAGTGAGACCAAACAAAAAGACTGGTCCCTCGATAAGTTACTACCTCAAAATCGCCATTTGTTACTTTTTTCACCCAGAGTATACGCATAGCGTCTCGGTTTGATAACTTCACTCTTACGTGCGAAAATGCTTTCTCCAGGTCTGAAACAACTGCAATCTTATACGTTCTCCAGCGTAGAAGCACCCCAACTAGGTCCATCGAGAGAGCAGGCCCTTTGAGCAGACAATGGTTGAGGGCCGCCAGTTCTTTTGAATGTGCCGAAGCATCAAATACCACCCTCAATTTTGTGGTTGAAGAGCTCTGCTTGATGACAACCTGATGAGGCAAATTGTGGACTCTGCCTTCGCATCATTCAGGTTTGCAAACCTCTTCGATCATCCCCTCGCGAAGGAGGTTTTGAAAGAATTGGTCATACTGATCAAACAGTTCAGGCTGGCTTGTAAGTTTTCTCATTGCTGACCGAAGGCGTCCCAATGGCCATTCCAAAATTTACTGGTAAATCTGGTACTGTATCACGCCAAGGCAAGCTGACTTCATATTTCTGAACTTCAGTATCGAATTTAAGCGAAGTTTTGACCTTTTCATGATATTCGGCTTCCTCATTGACGTCGACATCGGCCATACCAGCATTTTCTAGTGACAGCCATTCGGAAATTTGATTGTGCATTTTCAAATCTAGATGCAGAATCTTATACCCATACCCTAGAACGAATCTTTTAGAGCTACACGCGTGGACTGTGTGGCCCTTTTTGAATAAAAAAATACTCTAATTAACGCGTGGTACACCTTTTTAAGGATCTGAATCTTAATAAAACACACTCTCTAGCAAAGGCAGGCAAAACCTTGCTAGGTAAATGTCTGACCTGTTGTCCTGGATACTACTGGTCAGACGTCAAATCAGTCAATTCCAGAGCCTAGCCAAAACAAGGCAGAGAAAAAAAGTGATGCTCACTCTCCTGCTGCATCAACCATGTGGCAACTCGGTGTTACACACCCTCTTCTATATTATTGCGCAGCTATAGTTTAGGCTGGAAAAAGATAGAACAAGTAAAGCACAATTTCAGTTCTTATTTGTTTCCTGGTCTCAGCGAAAGCTGGATGATGATATTGTTGCACTCCTGCACATAGATATCTTTTTTTCTTTTTGATTATGAATTATGAATAATTAATTTAAATGAGATGTGTTACTTCCTCAAAAAAGACACTTATTTAATATATATTTTTACGCTTCTGTTTGAGGCGAAATGCTACAAAACTTTTTCTTGAAATCTATTACTGAATTGTAACTATTTTAATTTTCCAAGGCTATGAACTATTGGCATTTAAATGTATTTAATTGCAATTTTATATACTTCTTGGCTTTTTTCATCGCCACAATTTTTAGCGTAATGTGCAAGTTAACAAAAAGTAAGTTTTTAATTTAAGGAAAAACAAAATGAGTTTAGCATGCGTAGTTTTCGACAATTGTCAAAAACTAGATGCATAGCAATAAAAAGTACTTTATAAAAAAATGTTAGATAAAGCTATTTCACAAAGCATCTACTGTATTTCCTCTAATAACTCACGCGGGTGAGTTATTTTTCGGATCCCTCGAAATCGGAAAAATTTGAGGTTGATCTCGAGATTTTTGGGGAAAAATCTAAAAAGTGGAATCGGTAGAGCTAAGAAAAGGCAATGAACAGCTTTGCAAATTTTTTTTCTGAGCTGAGATGGAGCTCCTTAAAGTTGAGGGAGTGAGTTACTAGAGCAGGGTGAGTTATTAGAGGAAATACGGTAAACCGCATTTCTAGTGAGGCTGACCTAGTGTGAGCGAAAAACATTTTCGAAGTGGTATTCCATTCGCACAAACCATTTCTATAATAAAAAGTCTTTAAATTTTTGAAATTTAATAAGGGTGGGGGTAATATGGAAGAAGTTCTCGTAATCATGTTTAAACATAGCCTAAACTATTTTTATACGCTTAAAACAATAAAAACATTGTATTCTGACACGTTCTCGCCTAAAAATTCAATTTGATGTTCTTTTACTATAATCCGACTTTTTGCCCTAAGGGAACAAGGTAATTCAACGTCTTAGTTACTTTTTGTTTTAATTTAACTTTTTTGTAGAAAAGAGTCCGAAAACAGCGTTTTTATCGCTTTTAGCTCATAAAAGTTGCTCAAAAGACGTTTAAACATGATTTACGAAAAGTTATGAAATGCGCCTTCGAACGAAATAAGTTCCTAATAATAATTTTTTAATTTTCGCCAAATTTTTAACATACATATTTTTTTAGAAATCGATTATTTTTGACAAGTCCACAGCCATTTCGATTGAAATTCTGTTTAACATGTTAGCACTATGTTGTAGCGCAGTTCAATGCCTACAAATCCTAGTTTACAGATTTTTTTTTGAATTAAATATCGTCAAGATTAAAGAAAAAAAATTTTTGAAAAGGAGAGCAAAATTTAATAAAAATTAAGAAAACCTTAAAATGATGAAAAATGGCTCTGAAATTGTCAAAAATACTAGATTTCTTTAAATTGATTTTTCACAAGCAAAACAAAATTGTTTTCTCTAAAAACCAAAAAGCGGTTTTTCAATCGCACATCCAGAGCTTTCAAACATGCATGAACTTTCCTGTATGTGATTGGATAAAAAAAAGTTTCACAGACTAAAACAATTTTAATTAAAAAAAAACCTGTACACAGGGGTGGACACGGGCCGGCCCGGGCCGGGCTGAAAAATGTCCGCGCCGGGCTTGGGCCCGAAGCCCGATAATAATTGACAGTTGACTGTATAACAAGAAATGACTGTATTACGAGAAATGACTGTATTACGAGAAATGACTGTATTACGAGAGTTGACTGTATTTTTGACTGAGAATTGACTGCATTGGGAGCGTTGACTGTATGTTGACTGAGAGTTGACCTTTCAGACCTTCATGATGGACTTTTCGATAAGTCGTTTTGTGGGGATTGCTCTTTTGTAAGCTAAATGGCTACACTGTCACTTGGTATAGTCAAAGTCTTGAACTTCTACTCTACCCTTTCAGGTAGAGAAGCTCAACGATGGAAACGCATACTACGCCAACAGTGTCTGATGACGAAGATGAAAGAGACCATGAGGGTGCGATTCCATTAGGAAAGAGGATGCGACAGAGAAAGCCTGTCTGCGCAAGCAATTTTTTTGATCTGCATTGGCCGATCACTGTTGAAGAAGAAAATTGCTTTTGATTAATGTTTGTTTTGAATGTAGTTATCAATAAAGAGTGATTGCTCCCATATATTGTAATTGTCTCAATTTGGTAAAAGTTTCGGAGGCAATTACTGAAAGTTTAATCAAACATTTTAAGCCTGGCTTCGGGCTTAAGCCCGGCCCGGCCCGGTCCATCCTCAAACTGAGCGGCCAGGCCGTATTTCCACGGGCCGGGCTTGGCCGGGCCGTGAATTTTTGGGCCCGTGTCCATCCCTGCCTGCACAACTTTTTTGTATATTTTTAAGTAAGCTTGTCATTTTTACTAAAGTAAATTTCGGAGACATGTAGCTGGACAAATAAACAAACACCAAAAAGAAATAGAGGCTGTGAGGTACACCAGGTAGTCAAAGAAAGTGTATAGTTGGTTGGAGAGCAGAGCGTCATAATCTTTCTAAATAAAGAGGGAAAAACACAAAGTAACCATGCAATCTGTTCAACTTTCAGCAAAAAAAATTTCTGAATTTGCTGGTTGGTGTGGTTGGTAGTGGTTGGTTATTTGAGGGGGGGTTACTTGGAGGAGGGGGATGTGGTTGTTGGTTTATTTGGGGGTATTTACGGTACATTTTAGTCTTAAAAAATATTAAAATTTTTTTGCCTAAAAAAATTTCATTATAGGTTCACTAAATTTATAACTTTAGATTCTCCACCACAACAGTTCCCATTATGCACTCAGCAGTCGCCAGTCACACCTCTTTTACCGCTCACTTTCAGCAAACAATCCATACCTAGCATTTCAAATGCTTACTCTAACCTTAACGATCGAGTCATTGGCATTCTTCCTGCTCCAAACTCTTCACCTTCCCAACTTCTACTCACAGAGGCTTTTGACAAATCTAATGCTCCTTCCAACTCATCATCTTCCATGCCTTCACCTTTTGACCCTATCACTTGCGCCATCCGACTGGAGGCTTGTGCCCACTGCCTTATAGCTTTAGAACTAGAATTATTAAATGCCTATTTCACGGAGTTTCAAATAGCAAAAGTATCTAGATGTGATGGCTCCACTTCTCTATCTTTTCAACCTTGTTTTAACTTCATAATAGTTGAAGAAAGAGCGGATAGGCCACTAGCATTACAAAGTTCTATAAATCTGGGCCTATACTCAGCTTCTTCAACCACTGAAAATTCACCTTTCTATCGCCAATTCTCTTTGTGGGATCAATTTCATGAAACGGTTAGGTGGTTTAACTCCACTGGAAGTTCTTTGTTGGTTTTGGCTGTGATGCGCAATTTAGAAGCAGATACTCAACTGTTCAGATATATTCACAATCTTTTTCCTATTAAAATTTTGGTCTTAGGTGAGTTTTAAATAAGAAATTTAAAATTTGCAATAGCTATTTTTGTTAAGATAATTCGGAAGTAGTAGAAGGTCAACCAACACACTCCATATTTTTGGCTGAGAAAGAAACGTCTATACAGTTTATTCAAAGCCCTAGATTTCCGGAGCCATATCCGAGGATTTTACATAAAAACTACACGTTGATTAATAGAAATGCAAGTGGATTTGTGAGGCTAGTCTTTGACGACTTTTATATGCACTACTTAAGCGAGTTAAAGGTGATTTAAGAAAACAAGCAACAAACCTCTAAAAAAGAACATAATAGCGTTTTATCTACAAATAGTATTTTTGTAGGAATGACGTAACGCTAAATGCTCGTCACGTTTTTTAACCCACTTCCCATTTACAAATCTCTTTATTCTTAACATTTTTGTGGGTAAACTGGGTCGTAGAGTTCAAAATCTCATCAGAATTGACATGTCCTCAAAATTTTGAGTTTTGCCAGAAAAGTGGGAAAAACCAGGTATGCTCAAGGGGGTCTTCAAACCTGAGACCACAATTTTTTTTCGTTTTTTAGTTTATTTTGGCGCCTGTTCGGCTTGTTTAACCATCAATGCGCACTGTCCCATACATAGGACAAATTTAAAAATTCCATATTTCCTTGACAAATGATTCACTTCTCAGAATTTTTATTACGAACTTGTAGAAAAGGGATGAAATTTGTTAGTAGCAGAAAAAACAACCAACATGTTATGTAAGATTCTCAAAATGCTATCCAATTCAAAAAGGCCAAATTCACGTTTTTGAAGAAAAAAATTCTCGATGTTCTGAAGGCAAATTTATGGATTCTTTTCCATAAACAGAATTTCAGCCTTGTACTATTCATTGAAAAAACCGGAAATCTTTGGTGGTCGCTGAGAAAAACATGTTTAACAAAAGACTTTAAAAATGTAGGTAAAAAAGTGTCGGAACATAGGCCGGAACGAACTTGAGGTGATCTCGGCTTACAAAAAGTCTACTGTATTACTTGAAAAATACAAACTTCAATTTTTTTCGAAATCCAAATTAAAATAACGGGTGCTTCAAAAGTTCTCGCCGACTTTTCGATTTTCGGTGATAATTTTTCAATTGCAAAATCATTCCAAACATATGGCTTTGTATGCTTTTCTTCTACTTCTTTCTAACAGTATATAAAATTTATAAAAAATGTTTAAAAATAGTTATACAGTCAAACCTCGTTATAAGGACACTCGATGTAAGGACACCTCGTTATAAGGACAGCGTTTAGTCGGTCCCTTGAGTGTCCTTATAACGAGGTTTGACTGTATAAGGACACTCGATGTAAGGACACCTCGTTATAAGGACAGCGTTTAGTCGGTCCCTTGAGTGTCCTTATAACGAGGTTTGACTGTATAAGGACACTCGATGTAAGGACACCTCGTTATAAGGACAGCGTTTAGTCGGTCCTTTGAGTGTCCTTATAACGAGGTTTGACTGTATAAGGACACTCGATGTAAGGACACCTCGTTATAAGGACAGCGTTTAGTCGGTCCTTTGAGTGTCCTTATAACGAGGTTTGACTGTATAAGGACACTCGATGTAAGGACACCTCGTTATAAGGACAGCGTTTAGTCGGTCCTTTGAGTGTCCTTATAACGAGGTTTGACTGTATAAGGACACTCGATGTAAGGACACCTCGTTATAAGGACAGCGTTTAGTCGGTCCTTGAGTGTCCTTATAACGAGGTTTGACTGTATAAGGACACTCGATGTAAGGACACCTCGTTATAAGGACAGCGTTTAGTCGGTCCCTTGAGTGTCCTTATAACGAGGTTTGACTGTAGTTTGGCTTCAAGCAACTGTCCGGTCATTTTAAAATTTTTTGACTGGCATTCGAATCACTTTAACTGATCGAAAGTTAAATTCAGGATTTATCACTTGATCAAAATTTCAGTGCTATCTTGTAGCGCAGTTCAAGAGCTACAAGACTTTTTACAGAATAATTTTTGTCAATCCAAGTGCTGAGAGAGAGAGCTTTGTAAAGTAAGTCTTGTAGTTCTTGAACTGCGCTACAAAAAAACTGAAATGCTGTTAAAGCGATAAATCCTGAATTAAGTTTTTTACCAGTTAAAGTGATGAAAATGCTGGAAAAAACTTCAAAATGACCTGACAGGTACTTTAAGATAAATCGTAACTATTCTGAAACATTCCAAATAAACTTTATATATCATTTGAAAGAGGACAAGCAGGGCTACAAAAGCATGTGTTTGGAATAATTTTGCAATAAAAAAGTTATCACGAAAAATGAGCTATAAAAGTCGGCGGGAACTTTTGTAGCACCCGTTATAACTTCTATATTTAATTTGAATTTTTTTGTAGATAATTGACTCTGATGGGAAGGAACTGTTCAACACACGCAAAGAGCATCGTAGACCACCTGCCTTAGTTTCTAGCGGAAAAAAACTTACTTTAATGTTTGATGCCAAAGACTTTACTCAAATTGTTGGTTTCAAGGCCCGCTATGAGTTTGTTGACAGCAGACGATGGTTGGACCAGCCTACGGCCAAAAGTAGTCAATTTTTGTACAGAGCAACATTTTTTACAGATATAATTTTGCAGATTGTGATGACTACTTAGAAAGCTATGGTGGACGCATTAGTCTAGATGGCCAAAAGCAGCTATTAAACAGTCACATAGACTGTATTTGGTTAATTGGCCGTTTTCCTGCCATATCTCGCACATTTGACCGAATTTATTTGAGTGTGGAAGAATTTCACTTACGTGGCAGTCGACTTCGACTAGAAGTGCGCGAAGGCACCCATTCTGGAGCTGAAAGGGTATTACTACTGTTTGATGAACACACAACCGAGCAACTAGAGCGAAAACAACCTGCTGATGGCTTTTTAACAAAGCACTCTCAGCCTGCTTATTATATCCGTTTAAGAGGATTTTTGAGGATCGAGTGAGTTATTTTTCATTTCAAAAATTAACTCGGTGAATAATTCACTGGCAGAATTTGATCAAATCGAATTTACAGCCAAGGCCTTAGCATAATCTTTACCCATTTCTACCGCTGGGCCACAGCTTTGTGTCCAAGCGCTGGAGAATTTCACTGTGACAACTCCAAATGTGTCAAGTCAATGTTAAAATGTGATGGTGGGTTGAAAAAAATTTTACCGGGAACCTTTGAAAAAAGCTTCTAATTTACTGAAAATTTTAAGGATTTAACCATTGTGGAGATGGTAGCGACGAGTTATGCACCATACCAGACATCGTGCTAGCCGTAGAGTATGTAAACTACAATATAATTTTTTTATTAATACAGTCAAACCTGGGTTATCCGACACCCAAAGGGACCGCCTTATGGTGTCGGATAAACAAGGTGTCATAAACAAAGCGACGGATAAACAAAGCGACGAGTTATGCACCATGCCAGACATCGTGCTAGCCGTAGAGTATGTAAACTACAATATAATTTTTTTATTAATACAGTCAAACCTGGGTTATCCGACACCCAAAGGGACCGCCTTATGGTGTCGGATAAACAAGGTGTCGGTTAAACGAGGTGTCGGATGACTGGGGTGTAGGTTTACCAGGCCAACCAAATCGGGCTCATGGTGTCGGATAAAAGAGGGTGTCGGTTAACTGGGGTGTCGGATAACCCAGGTTTGACTGTAGTCATTTTTTAGCAATTTCAACTTGCCAAACATGTTAGCAATAGTTGTCGGCATTCTCTCTGCCATAATAATCTTGCTTATTATCATTGTACTAGCTTCTACGGCTGCTCGTAACAATCTTCTCTTTCAACTAGGTCATTCCATGAGACGAAGAAGAAGGCGAAGAGCTGATTCTAATACGCAGGGAGCTGCTACAATGCAAAATTCTGGTAAATTCTGAATTATATAAAAGCAATTAAAATTGTCTTCTACACCTCGAATCTACACCTCGATAACACGTCACCCTAAGACTGGTCCCAGGAGTGACGTGTTATCAAGGTTCGACTGTAGTATGCTGTCTATCGAATGGCAACAAGCTCTTACTATCAAGTAAAAACATAGTTTAAGTGATTTAAAGTCTGAGCCTAAAGTCTTGCTTTAAACTTTTAGACTTAGAATCAAACCCTACGCATTCTTTCATAGACTTTTCGACACTACTACCGTACACCAGCCCCCCCCCCTCCTAAAAAACTAGTGTCGTATACACATCATTTCTCCTCCAAATAATTTTTGAAGGGTATCTGAAACAACAATTTTTGCAAAAAGAAGTCATGCAAAAGCCTTTGTTAATAATAGCTAGGTCCTGAGTCTAAACTGAAGCCTGAGCTAACTGGCCTAAGTAAAACTATGGGGGAGGTAGTGGTGGTCGGTTGGATTTATACGACAATAGTAGTTTGGGCAAGGGGATTTATGACTCTAGCGCCGACTTTTCAAATTACTTCACCATAGTCATAATTTCAAGAAAACATTTTATGAATTTTAGTTGCCAGCATCTCTACCATCCATCAAAGCTGTTGCTCCAACAATTCCTGTCTTCATTCCAACTTATTTATGCCAAGAAATCTAGCAAGCTCACAGGATACTAACCTTCACGAAGTACTTAATACACAAGCCCAACTAGATGGTCCTATTCAGACACTATTACAGAGAAGATTCTTTGTGTTGCCCACGGAACACCAACTACCAGGAATAATTGAAGCCCCACCCACTTATGCGGATGCAATGAAGCATCCAGCTGTAAGTGAAAAAGAACAGCAAAAATTAAGGGTAGCTTTTGCAGGTGTCTACAATCTCTCCAGAAAGTGTGAGCTTACAACCAAGAGCTTTTGAGAATGCTGCTTTTTGTGCATCACCTTTGAGTGCAGACGAATAGTTAGTGTGACATTTTCACAGATTTTGTTATTTGTTGTTTACTCAGGGAATGTCAACTCAGCCATCTCCTGTCCAAACGACTTCAGCTCTAAGTCCTTCGAATACACAAGAACTTGCGGTAAACACAGGTCAGTAGCCTAAGCCTAAGTCAGGTTGGGGAAAAGTTCTGAGACTAATTTTCGATGAGAAAATTTATTGATCAGAATGAATCATCCATATGGAATGTTATATATGAAAAGAAAGCGCTGTGCTTCTTCGTTCATTTCCACACAAACACTCTGCATTGGTGTCCTATTTTGTTGGGCCATATTTTATTTCTTATGGCTTGTGCAAATCTGACTAAGAAAAATCTCCGCAGGCTATTTTGCTATGAGTTTGATCTAGGCAAACTGCCGCTCAAGCTGTGGATAACCTGAATACCACCTATGGAGATAGCTCTATTGGCAAAAGCACAGTTATTAGGTGGTTTGCTCGGTTCAGTAATGCGAGTAAGCCGTGGAGGACGTTCCCCATCCAGGACGGCCTGTGACCTTTGACAAAGATCTTCTGGAAGCATTTCTTAAGAATGAGAGTCGACAAACACAAAGAGAATAGGCTGAGAAAATCAAACAGTCACTGTTCAGCTTTAATGCGACCAGCTGGAGCGGGTTGCCGAAGCCATCGAAGAAAGAGACCCAAACTGACGCCATAGAGTGATCCTCCTCTACGACAATGCCCGTCACCACACCACGAACGTCCCCAAGGCCAGGGTGCAGGATCCGGGCTTCGAGGTCCTGTTACAGGACTCCTGTCTCACCCGCCCTATTCTCCAGACTTGGCACCTTCCGACTTCCATCTCTTCCGTTCCTTGGCAAATTCTATCATGGGACTGATCTTCGAGGATGAAGAGAAACTCGAGTCATACCCGGATGAGTGGATTGCGGAAAAATTGGCTGGTTTCTTCAAGAGGGGCATCGAGAGGCTGAACGCTGGGAGCAAGTGATTAACTCGGGTGGGGAGTATATCGAGGATTGAAGCAGAAGCACAGACCTTTCTTTTCATATATAAAATGCTACATGGATGATTAACTCCGATCAATGAATTTCTTTATCGAAAATTAGTCCCAGAACTTATTTCACAACCTGAGCCTCGGAAATACTTTACAAGATGTAACATTAACCTTTTAAAAGCTTAATTTTGATTTAAGTATCCATTTAACTTTCCTATATCCACTTTAGCGTCACTCAATTGATGAAAAATTGCTCAATTGATCTGATAGAAGCGCGCTGGCCTTCTTTCCTTGCTCAACTTTCCTGTAGCCACCCCGTTTAATTTTAAAATAATCTCAATTTTAAAATAACCCCACTCCCAATTGAAGTTTTTTCGCGATATGCGAAAAGCTAATTAAATCAAGGGAATTAAAACAAATTTCGATTAGGGGTGAACGAGGCATGGCGAGATCTGCGTATAAACATTTGCAGATACAACTTTTGTGGACTCATTTTGCGAATACAACTTTTGCGGACCTACATTTGCGACAAGACTTTTGCGGAACGACATTTGCGGGGCGACTTAAGCGGAGGGAAATTAGCGAAAAGACTTCGGATGCGAAATTTGCGGAAATAACATTCAAATAATAAGCGGAAATAAGCGACATTTGCGATAAAAAAAATTTCGCTCCTGCTCTTGCTCTTGGTTCCGAGCGGAGAATTTCGAAAGCAAGAGCGGAGCATTGCCCAGCACTATACCAGTTGATACTCACATAAAGTAGATTTAAAAACCTCTTAGACCGGGCTCAGGGAAAGGTTTAGTTAAATCAGAGTGATTACATATTAAATTTTTCCATGTTTAAAAATTTTCTAGATGTCACAATTAAGCCGATCAAGGCTTCTATTCCAACAGCTGTAAATTCAAAAGAATGCAACAGTAAATTGCATTGTAGCACGTGGCCATTAGCTTCTCCAATACAAAGGCCGAAAAGTAGTGTTGCAGGATCCAGCCGCAGTTATTTGGCCTTTCCGCCTTCAAATTATAAACCTAGAAGAAGATGTCATTCAAGCGCTGCCAGACTGCATAAAGAAAATTTGAACTTTAGTGCAGCTAATCACTGTACAAGTAGTAGCAGCGAAGGATATGGACTCAACAAAAGATTGTATAATAAAGAAAGTTCAATAAGGCTGGATGGAAATGAATCCTGGGTTTAGCATTCACTTTAATAAAAGTAAATTTACGTGCAATTAAAGTTCTAAAGCATATTTATAAAATATTACTTACAAACAACATCTTACATAAAACAGGTTTCACAATTTAAAAGGGGTACGCGACGCTTGACCCTAAAGCCGTTTGACCCTAAAGCCGTTTGACCCTAAGCCGTTTGACCCTAAGCCGTTTGACCCTAAGCCATTTGACCCTAAGCCGTTTGACCCTAAAGCCGTTTGACCCTAAAGCCGTTTGAACCTAAAAATTTGGAATTTTTGCATTTTGAATCCGTGCTTTGTCTACTCTTTTTCTTGACTTCAACGTTACTTCATTTTACTTCTCCTTACTTCATTCAAACACCAAATTTATTGACATAACACATCTTTATTGACATCATAAGAACAAAAAACTCAATCCTCCATCTCAAAATTGTTAGCGATACCCTTCAAAAACTCTTCCGTACTGCGGTTCTCGTAATCCTGGACGATCGTGAGGATTTGACGATCTGCTTCCACATATTTGGTACGCTTTCCCTTCGGACGCTTCCCGGCCTGCCACTGGATGAACTTCTGATCTCTGCCTGATCACCTGTCTATGGATTTGCTCGGCCTGCTCTGCGACTACCTGATTGGCTTGATCGATAGCTTGCTCCGCCATCAGCTGATTAGCTTGCTCCCTGGCTTGTTCCACGTCTTCATCACTGTAGTCGCTTGCAAATGAAGTCAATATTCGTTCGAGTTCATCAAAATCGATATTAAGCGCCATCTAAATATCAACATTGCAATCAAAAAGCATCATTACACAGCAGAGCAAGTATCTCAAAGCAAGGATTCTATGACCAAAATTATTCAACGATCATTAGAAATTTGTGGTCAATAAAATGACAGCGATATATGTGAGCGAAAAACCTTGAATTCAAGAAATAGAGCAGAGAAAGCGCGGATTCAAAATGCGAAAATTGCAAATTTTTAGGGTCAAACGGCTTTAGGGTCAAACGGCTTAGGGTCAAACGGCTTAGGTCAAACGGCTTAGGGTCAAACGGCTTAGGTCAAACGGCTTAGGGTCAAAGGGCTTTAGTCAAACGGCTTTAGGGTCAAACGTCCGTGGCCCTTTAAAAGATATAATCTGTAAGAATGAATGACCTGGCCATGTGTCACGGAAGCTGTAATAGCTTAAAAATAAAGAAGTTAGAGAAAATAGTGAATGTTCACGTTCTATGGGGGTGTCAGGTTCTGAAAGAACTAGAAAAAAATAAGACGATGAAAAGGTTTTTTTGCAGATTATGAACACTATGTGGGTATAAATTTTCGAAAAGGTTTCGGAGGTGGGCAGACAGGAGTGCTTCCTCATTATGCTAAATGTACCAAGCACGAGGAAATTTGGCACTTATACAGTTCCCCCTATCGGAATTTTTTCCAAAACAGGTTTTAACCATTTCTAAGCAATTCTTACATGCTAAAACCGATAAAAACGTTGTTTCCGGCCACTTTCCATCAAAAATTTTGACTTTTTTAGATTTTCTACCTGCCTGACTTCGGCAGGCAACCTACCGTATTCTCTCTAATAGAAGGCCACTCTCTAATAGAAGGCCACCCCTAGGCGTTTTAGCTACACCGTTTTTCAAAGAGCAGTTTCTAATAGACGAGCATTTTTAGGCGAAAAAAGTGTTTTGAATCATTTAGCCACAAATTTGAATTTCAAATTTGTGGCTAAGTTGAGGCTAAGATCCGACAGCTTTATGAAGATTGGATGTTGCACGGCGAGAAGGAAGTGACCAAGGGCGGGAATCCTCGAGCTGCGCCGATGACCATCTACCTGCAGTGGATCGTTGAAGCGTGGGAAAGCCTATCAAAGGAGCTCATCTCCAACTTGTTCAAGACGTGCGGAATCACTAATGCAACGGATGGGAGCGAGGATCTGCTAATTCACTGCTTCAAGGAGGGAGGGCCGGTACCAAGTGGTCGAGCCAAGCTGCAGCAAGCGAGGGAAGAGAAAGAAATGGCTGAGCTCTTCGAAGAAATCGATCTGGAGGAAGAGGAAGAAAATATTTTGAACGACAGTGATGTGTCATTGCATTGTTGATTGTTTGTTAAATCATGGTTGTAAATAAAGAATTTATATGATATGGTGTGAAGGGAAATAAATACTTTTTTGTTCCAAGTTTTCTTTTTTTTTAGTTTTATCTACGGTCTAATAAAACGGGATTTTTCAACCGATAAGTTAAAAAATAGAAGGCCACTCTCTATTAGAAGGCCACTTTTTAATAGAAGGCCACCCCCAAAGGGGGGTTGAAAAATAGAAGGCCATGGCTTTCTATTAGAGAGAACACGGTACTTCAATGGCACATGGTCCGGGCCAAGGGCTGACCCTTTATATATCAAGAAATATATCAAGGACATTTACCCAATAAAAATAAAGATACATGCGCTGTCTCGGCTGCTTATTTTTTTTTCCAAGAGAAAAATATATCCTGTTATAGTTACCACCAAGAGATATAGATATATATCTTCAAGATATATATATTTCTTGATATATAAAGGGTCAGCCCTTGGCCCGGATCATGTGCCACCAAAGGGGCTTCCTGTTGAAGTAGGTTGCCTGCCGAAGTCAGGCAGGTAGAAAATCTAAAAAAATCAAAATTTTTGATGAAAAGTGGTCGGAAACAACGTTTTTATCGGTTTTAACGTGTAAGAATTTCTTAGAAATGGCTAAAACCTGTTGTTGAAAAAATTCCGATACGGGGAACCGTATAAACCCCCCACCAGCTTATTTTTGACTGACATTTTTTAAATATCCCGAAACTCATATGACTCATTTTTCGAACATATTATATAAGTAACGCTTTTCATAGAATTCATAGAAATGAATGAACTTCGAGGTTTCAATATGGCTAATCTTTACAACAAGTTGCGCTGGACAGATTTGGAGTTCGTAGAATGGCTACAACATTTGAACCTTTTGCATTCGACGAGAACGTGTGAATGCGGCAGAAAAATGCGACGTCGTAGTGCTCCGGTGGGTCGAATCTACGGTAACTGGCGATGTGATGGAAAGCGCTGCAAAAAGGAAAAGGGATTTCTCGTAGACACATTCTTTGAAGGAACGCATATGTCATTAAAAGAGGTTTGAAATATTTTTTGGAATAGATAAATAGTTTTCTTTAGATTTTTCAACTTTCCTACTTCTGGTGTATGCGAATAAAAGATTTGTTTTAATTTGGTTCTTTGTTGGAAACATTTTGTGGGGGGGTTGGGGTACCAACGAGAGAAGTACCTAAAAGCCGGAAATTTCCATGTTCGATATAGTTTCATTTTATCCGTATATCAACTACACCTACACTGCGCCTACATTACACCTACACCGCGACACCGCCCTCGGCTTACTAGGCCGTTTCCCGGCTGAAATTCAATTTTAAAACGTCTGTAAAAAGATTTTGACATATTGTTCATAAAAATGGCTGAATTAAGCCGAGGTGAAAGTCCGGGTGTATTTCCGGATGTATGTTTTCAATTTGAATTAAAAAACATCGAAAAGCAAGAATCTAAAAAAATTGCATCTTGAAAACACCTTGACCGCGACGGCTACTTCGACTTGAACCTACACCCGACATTGTGAGAACACATCGACCTCGACCTCCCCACGTACTTCCACCTACATCCGCACCTGCCCACTGTGAGAACCCTATAACTGAGTGGAGGGGCGTGCGAAGGCTAAGTGTTCCTTACTTTTCTTAACATATTTTCAATTATATTTTATTACCGAAGTATTGAATAATCTGTAGTAAGAAAAATTAGAATTGTATGGTATAAATGATGAATAATATGGTGTATGTGGTGGTTCCGTCCAATGAATATAGGGATAGCTAGGAGCCCACCGCTTTCTTAAATGTGGATAATTGTAGTCGTCATACCAGTGACGTGTGCCACAGAAGTAACTACAAATAAGTCTTATCTTAAGTCTTAAAAAAAACTTTATTCACAAAAGTACCCATTATATTGTGGAGTACGATATCTGCCGGCAAAAGGATTGTAGGCCCTGTTTTGGGAGTAATCACAGTGCTGTAATAAAATTCTAAGAAACTTATTTGTTGACCAAATCAACAAAAGCGTACAGAAACATGCTGTCGGCACATCAAAAATGGATAGTTGGGGCGGACAAAAGGCAAGGAAAATGATTGTCTTGGTTTGTAAGGATCAGCGGAGGACAAATCAATTGATCGACTTTTTGGAATCTAAAACAATTTTTTCTACACATTTTTAGTTAAAAAAGTTGCCTTGTTGTTAAAAGTATGTAGATTATCGATTTGTCTGCAAATATAGGTAGCTGAAGATGACCTCTTTAGAAAGTGGTACTCATCCATATTTGTTCTAGACATTTTTACTAGTAGAACAGAATAATTTTTTTAAATCAATAGATCAGATCAGTAATAATTAAGCTAAAGAAATATTAAGCTAAAGAAAAAGCTTAAGAGCCTAAAGAAAAAAAGAAAATCAATAAACAATTACTAGTGGGATAAAAAATAGAGAAACAAAACTTTTCGTTTATTACACATCTTTATGAGTTTAAATCTAACTTTGTTAGTTTTCTTAACTCGTTAGTTTTAAGCTTAAAAGTTCTAATAAGCTGAATAAATAATTGTCTCCAGGGTTGGTCTGATCCAAGTAATTTAGTGGGTGAATTTAAGAAATTAACCCTTTTTTGCCTACGCGTAAATTTCTACGTGCACTTTGAAGCAATTTTTTGCACTTCATCTTAAGCATGTATATTAAATATTATATGTCATTTTGTAGCTAAGAAACAGCTGAATCAAACAGTATATTCAGTTTTACCAAGTTATCTATTTATTGTTACAAAAATTGAATTTGAATAAGAGCAAAATCATCAAAAAATATGTCTTATTGCTGCACATGAAATTCTTTGAAACACTTGTCGTGTAGTCCGACATTGCACTTTTCACACATCCTGCTGGCTCTACCCTTACATACAGCACACACAAGCGCTGATTCAGAGGTGACAATCCAATGGTTGAGCCTATCGAATCGCGCACTGCCGGTCACCCCCTTGGAGGTTACTTGACTGTCCTGGGAGGATCTCCGTCCAGGGCCTGTTGGTGGATTTGCGTACATACGCAAGTAGGATGTGGCAACATTGCGACGAAACTCTAAATAATCATACTTCGGATTTTCTTTTCTCCACAACTGCCAGGCGTTGTGGACTGCTGTGTTGACCCCAAAGCAAAAGCAGGATCACCACCACTTTTTAGATCCAATGGCAACGCGGTAGTTGTTGATGTTTTGATCCATTCTGTCGACTCCTCCCATGTATTGATTGTATTGATGGACTGTGTGTGGTTGATCAACTTCAATTCTCTTCTTTTCCTTGGCAGACCAGCGACTGGCTGAGTGCATTGGCTCCAGATCATCAATTGTGGTCAGCATGAAGACGGGCCTATTGTAAACGCCAATAAAAATGGACAGTACAAAGAAATAATAGTTTCAAGACAAAAAAGGTAAAAATGGCCAAAAAATGCAAATTTATCAATAATATCAGTTTTTTACCTCTAAATACGACCTTTAGAAAAAATTTAAAAAAATTCAAAATTTTGAAATTTAATTCCGTCAAAAATGGGTTAAAACTCTAGGCAAGTGACTATGCAAAAAAAACATTTTCTTAGGTTAAACAGTAGCCTTACCATGAATGTCAAAAGCGATAAAAAAATTAAAAGGCGATAAAATTTAGCGTTTTGTCAAAACTCCAAAGCGATAAAAATTTTATCGTTTTCTTTATCGCTTTTTATTGCTTTTATAATATACTTCGAAATGTCTTCTGGACTTAGTTCTTGAACAATTTCAAGGTAAATTCAGGGATTGACATTTGTGACTATTATATTTAAAAATAGTCACAAAATAGTCTCAAGAATGTGACTATTTTGAGACTATTGAGACTAATTGTGACTATGAGACTATTTCCTTAAAATAGTCTCAAGGACTAATAGTCTGAGACTATTTTAGTCTCAACCTTAAAACTTAGTCTCGGTTCCTCATAGGAACAACGCCCTGTTATGATCAAAAAATTTTTGGCTCAACACACTATATTGCTCTAAATCAGTTTGTTACGTAGAAAAAACAAACGTTTGTATTTCTGCCACTTTTTGCCGCACTAACCTTTTCTTTTTTGCGCCAATCAATGAATTTGAACCACTAGCTGGGAAGATCTATGCACTGCTCTGTATCAACTTTGTCAGCCGTTTGCTATGAAAGTAATAATTTGCTACACCGTTCTGTTAAATGTTTTTTTCCTTTTGTTGTTGCAGCCTTGTTGGTAAATTTTCGTTTTAGATAATAGCATTCTTATGTATGAAGCGGAGGACAAATCAATCAATATGTCTAAGCCAGTGTTAGATGAGAAGAAACAAAGCCAAAGAATAGAGCAATCAATTGATTATGCCTGTGACAAAGTGTCAATCAGAGTAAAGCGGTGGTTCATGCCTGTGATTAGTAAATCAGCCCCTGTAGTGAGTAATGCGGCGAAAATCTCCCTCAGCGTGAGTTTTTCTCAATAAATTTTTTTGTAACTGTGGCTTTCATCAACTTGAATTCACGAAATTGCTTTTCACTTAAAAAATTCTCAAAAAATTGAAAAAATGATTTTTTTTGAAATCCAATATGAACTATTCTAGGGTATTTCGAAAAGTTTTCTGCGTCTGGTCGGTGTTTCATCCTTCAAACAGCTGTTCCTTACAGCCGCTGGTTATGTAGGCCTGTCTATGGCCGCCCAAGAATTGGTTAACTGCTGGGAGACTGACGATGAAACAACAACAGTGGCATAAATTCAAAAAAACCAAGTCGCTTTGACAAAAGATGACATTCGCATAGTACTTCTAGAACTCATCAAAGAGCACGAAGGAACTCAGAAAGGACAGATCCGAACCATAATAGAAGAAATAATAACAGAAGCAACTTAACAAAAACTGAAAACTTCGTTTTCAAATCATCCATTTTAATTTCTCCTCACACAAAAGTACTCACAATATCTTATATTCACTGAAACGGGCATGTTCACGCTAATACAGGTGGTGCCGGGATATTCAAAAACTTTTTCTGGTCATTAAATTTCTGTAAAAAATTTTCAATTTGATTTCTAAACTCTTGACTTCCAAAATTCAGTTTTAGGCAACTTTCGTTAAAACTTCTCGGACACCACCAGTGATAGCGTCAGCAAGCTTGTTTGTAGATCGTTAATAAAAAGTTTGGCTTTAAATTTTTTTCCTCGCAAATTTTTGATTTGATTGATTGTTCTTGGTGTAGTTAAATCTTGCCAGTATATCTATTACAAGAACCTGTTGCTATGTACATATTTCTGATGATTACAGTTTCAAATGGCGTTCTGGTGTCACGGCTTTTTTTACTTCCTAGCATTAGCTATATTTCCAACACTTGTTGCTGGCCCTTTAACAAAAACTGAAATTAAATCATTTTTCAAACAAGTGCTGAAAAATCAATTGAACAAAACTAAAAATCGGGGAGATTGCATCAGTGTTTGTCATCGCAAGAAGCGAGCTACACCTACAAGACGTGAGTGCGATGACGACGAGATTTCGAATTACAGTGAAATTACAGTGATATATAATTAAATATCTTAGCTTTAAAATATTAAGGCGACTGAGTTCGTACGAGAATTTGCCGACAAGTATGTAGAAATGGCAGCAGTAAGCCCTACAGAAATTCTTGGCTCGGATTTGGCAAATCGGCCTTGGCAATCGGATTTCGATTTTGCTAATGATGATCCACTAGACTCAGAACTAGCTGCTTATTCAGCACTTCCGTCTATCAATGAAGACGTCCTACAATTTTGGAAACGAAATGAAATAGTAAATGTTGTCTCATTTTCGCGAAAAAAATTAGTTTGAAAAATCAGTTTAGAATTTTCCGATTTTGTCTAAAGTTGCACGTGAAATTCTTGGAGTGCCTGCCTCCAGTGCGTCCAGTTAGAGGGCGTTCTCCACCCTGAGCACCATCGCAAAAGACTTACGCAATCGATTGACCACAGAAAAAACATCAGAGTTAATCATGCTCCGTTCTTTGAAAAAGAATTTCTTTTCACAAATTGAATAACAATGCATAGAAATAAATCATCGAGCATATATTCGTGTTTCATACAAACTGATTTAAAGCAATATAGCGTGTTGAGCCAAAAAATTTTTGATCATAACAGGGCGTTGTTCCTATGAGGAACCGAGACTAAGTTTTAAGGTTGAGACTAAAATAGTCTCAGACTATTAGTCCTTGAGACTATTTTAAGGAAATAGTCTCAAAATAGTCTCCTAGTCTCATAGTCACAATTAGTCTCAATAGTCTCAAAATAGTCACATTTTGAGACTATTTTTATTATAGTTTTGTTATAATAGTCACAAATGTCAATCCCTGGGTAAATTACTTAATATTTAACCACTTTTCGCATGCCTTTATTAGTTTGAATTTATGAAATCACAAAAAGTTGAACAACATCTCTCAGCTAAAGTGAACGGAGTTGAATTATGGTTGAAATTTTTTCTGGATCCAGCCTATATCTCGTGAAGTCTCCCACCATGCATAGGAGCTCTTTGAATGCACGTTCACTTGGCACAGAAGACGCTTGGCATCCAAATATCAGCTTTGCTAGATGGGCAAGACGAGGGAAGACTTAATTTTAAAATTTAGTAAATTCAGTCAACATATTTCGTATTTGTAAACCTTGTGATTTAATAATAAGTAATAACATTGTGATTTTCCTTTCAAAAGTTGGCTCTCTCATATGTAGGACAGACTTAAACATAAGTCTGAGATATGTTTGAGTCAGTCCTAACATACGCTGCCCAAGCCTTTCCTAATCTTAAAAAGTCTCAAAAAACTACAGAAGGAACCAAAGCAAAAAAAAAAAGCCAAAGATAAAAAAAAAGCCAAAGATAATTTCAAATCCAGCAGTTCTGCTTATACTATTTTTAATTTTTTGTTTGATTAAAAAAATGGTACTTTTCTTGTGCTTAGGCCAACTTACAGAGTGTGTCGAAAATAATCACTCAATTTTGAGCAGGTAAGATCCTTGCTTAGTCGGTTTTCGAATTTTTCGGGCTCTAATCCTTACCTAGGATTCTGGATACTTATGCAGTGCGAGGGCGCATTTTATATTGATTCGAGAATAGTGCTTAAACGTCTCCTAAGCAATTTTTATGAGCTAAAAACAATAAAAAGCTATTTTCTGATACTTTTGTGCATAAAAAAATCAATTTTTTGATAAAATGTTTTTTGATCAAATCGTCCATGTGTCAACCTCAAAATCGTTACCAAATCGTAAATTTTACAAATTGCTGTGCTCATCAAGTTGCATGGTCATTTAAGACATGAGGCCTTATTGATGAGTAGTGCCTATTTTGTCAGTACCCATCGTTGTTTTTTTTTTTAATATCCAATACTGTTGGTTTTTACATACCGTATTTCTCTTAATAAGCGCCCTCCCCAAAATCGGGAATTCTCAAATTCATTCTCCGCCTTTTATACCAAGTTTTTGATTTTGAACGCCACGTATGTTATATACCAAAATGTAGCGCAGATTCCCAGCTACTTTTTGGTATATAACATATGAGGCGTTCAGAAACCAAAACTTGGTATAGAAGGCGGAGAATGAATTTAAGAAGTTCCTGATTTTGGGGAGGGCGCTTATTAGAGGAAATACGGTAGGCTTATTTTTACACAAATTTTTCACTAGCACAATTTTTTAAGCAATAAAAAAAATTTGTCACATTTTAAGAAAAGTCAACTTAAATGTCAACTACACATTTTAAGATTACTAAATTTAAGCATGTTACAATTGTCACACGCTTGACAGCATGAATTTTGCAAAAAAATACTTTTTTAATGCAAACTATACTTATTTGTGTTCAGTTGTACGTTTATTCAAAAAATGCAACTAAATTCACACACACACATCTTTTTTTTTAACTTTCAAAGGCTAATAAGTGATTATTTCTATTTTTGATATTCATTTCTTTGGTCATGAAGACTAATTATTTTTTACAATTTTCTTTTATTTTTCTGATCATGGCAAAGCTTGGATCTCAAAAGTTTTAAAAAGGAAGGACAAATTTCTCAACAAAAATAAGATTTAATGGGCAGAATTCAGGACGAAACACTTGAAATTTGCTAAAAACATCTTTAAAACATAAAAAAATTCCTTATCGACCTAAGCAAAATTTAAAAAAAAAACGTCTTTTCAACAGCTAAAATTGTAGCTTCAGAGGGAAATTCACGCAGCAACATTTGCAAAAGATTAACAAGCTGTTAGTATGTCTAATACGACACATTTCCTTATTTAAAAGCAGTATTTTTGTACTGTATGTGATCTTTTAATTGTTTCAGAAAAAATTGAAATGAAAACATTAGTTTATTAGATTAATGCACACCGTACATTTTTTAATAATCGCACCACCATAACACCAAAAGTTTATTTCAGCCTTGGTACAATACATTTTCACATAATTTGTAGCTTCGAGGAAAACTTAATACAACTTTTCCACATTAGCAACATTCCAACACTATCTGCAATGCAACTTATTCCAACTTTTTGAAATTATTGTTAAAATATGACACTTTTTTTATTGTAAGTCTGCTTTTAATTGCTTAAGAAGAGAATTCGTAAAATGAAAGCAATAGTTTATCAGCTTAATGCATATGTTTCTTTGCTATTAGGTGCTATACTTAATTTTACTTTAATCTTTCTAGTCTGTAAAAAAGCTGACAGCCAATTTAATAATCACAAAATTATAATTCTTCAAACGGCTGTCCTTAATTTGATATTTTTAGTTGTTAACTCACTATTTATCCCTGTAAGTTTGTTCGATAAAGTCTGAAGTAAAAATCAAACGACTATTTATTTTAACTAGTAAATCCAAGCACAGAAAATATAAGCTGTGTATAAGCTACAAGAACTACCGGGTGCGTCAAAAGTCTCCACGGTTTTTCAAAGCAGGTGGATAGGCAAACAAATTGTGCACAATTTTTAATTAAAAAAAAATTTTGTAGCCTTGTATCTTTTCTGCAAAACAGTGTATAAGGTTTTTTAAGTTTGACGAGTAGCGCTACAAAATATTTAGAATAAAAATGTTACATAGGTTTCATGAATATTTACCTGCTTTAAAAAACCGCAGGGACTTTCGACGCACCAGGTAAATGTAATTAAAAAAAATTTCTTCCAATTGACATCTGAAAAGATGTAACACTCTAACAACTACCGTACCCGCTCTAATTATCAGCCACTCTCATTTCAAGTGGTCTGAAGTTTCTGTTTTCATTGACTGTTTGAGCCCTGTGAAAAGTGCCTGTGAGGGATTTTGAAATTAAAAATCTGACAGGCACTTTTTACACAGCTCAAACAGTAAATGAAAACAGAAGTTTCAGACCACTTGAAGTTCGAAAAAATGCTTCCTTTCTAATTATACACCATGGCTGATAATTAGAGCGGATACGGTAACATCTAAAAACACGTTTTCTAGAGTGTGGCAAATCCAAAAATTACCGTATTATCTCTAATAAACGCCCCCTCTCTAATAAGCGCCCCCCTCTACTTTGAGGGTCTGTATCTCGAGGCAGAGCAAATATTTTGCAAAGCTGTTTTTTGCATTTTCTTAACTCCCACAAGCTCTACCGATTCCGCTTTTCGGATTTTGGTTGTGCACCCAAAAATCTCGAGATCGACCCAAAATTTTTCCGATTTTCGGAGGGTTGAAAAATAAGCGCCCCGGGGCGCTTATTAGAGATAATACGGTAGTCAAAAACAGTTTTTGGAGGTAAAAAATATGGGAGGGGTATGTAGTACTAGCGCCAATATTACGATTTAAAGGAGAAGTTTTGTAATTCTGTCTTGGGTCGGACCGCCTGAAATATTGAAAATTGAGTGTTTGGGCTCAAACGAAAGCCTACAATGTGCAGAGTACGATAGCACCCAATTCGACCACTTTTTGTTAGTAATTCGCCGAGCTGTGGCCTCCCGAAGTTTGATACTTAGAAAAAACCAGTACATTTCTTAAAACAATTTATGCTCAGTGAAAATTCAATGATGCACACTAATTCCATGACTTATTCGACGCAGAATGAATCGCGTTTTCTTACGAGCACAAGAACAAATTCAAGTGCAAATGTACGCTGATCACGAATCCGGTGTCAGAATTTCAGGTTTGCTTTGTAAAAAAAATTCACGTCAAAAACTGAAAAGAGTCAGGACGACTAGCAAACTTCAAAGGCCTTTTTCGTCTTCCCTTCTGCAATTTTTTCCGATAATTTTTTCTATCAGAAAAATGCAGAATTAAATTCTCTTTCTGATGGACTATACTTAGAAAGGTGCAGGCCAAAATCCAATTTTTATGGCAGCTTTTTTCGAAAATTCGAAAAAAAGACATTTCTTCACCAAAACTTACACCAGATTGTAGTGTTCTAGTGCTCGTTAGAAAACGCAATTCATTCTGCATTGAATAAGTCATGGAATTAGTGTGCATAATTGAATTTTCACTGAGCATAAATTGTTTTAAGAAATGTACTGGTTTTTCTGAGTACCAAACTTCGGGAGGCCACAGCTCGGCGAATTACTAACAAAAAGTGGTCGAATTTGGTACTATCGTACTCTGCACATTGTAGGCTTTCGTTTGAGCCCAAACACTCAATTTTCGATTTTCCGAGGTGTCGAGGTGACATTAATAAAAGGACAAAATTACAAAACTGCTCTTTTAACTTCTCTCAGAGCATTACAAGAGTATTACAAAACTACTCTCTTTTAAAGTAAGCCTTTTTTAGACAATATTCGGAAAAACTTTGAAAGAAATTACGGCGCTAGTATAGAATACTCCCCCCCCCCAAATCAGACCTTCTAAAAATCGTTGTAACTACCCTTTGGAACAACAAGTTTAGGCTTAGCCCTGCTTAGGGTGGGCCAGCGTATGGAAGTTGTGACTAATAAGTGTTTTACCCACTTTTTCTGGGGTCTGCAACATATATTCGGGTGCTCTTTACTTAGGCTTAGGGGTAGGCCAGCGTATGGAAGTTGTGACTAATAAGTGTTTTACGCACTTTTTCTGGGGTCTGGAACATATATTTGGGTGCTCTTTACTTGAGGCTTAGGCTTAGGGGTAGGCCAGCGTATGGAAGTTGTGACTAATAAGTGTTTTACGCACTTTTTCTGGGGTCTGGAACATATATTTGGGTGCTCTTTACTTGAGGCTTAGGCTTAGGGGTAGGCCAGCGTATGGAAGTTGTGACTAATAAGTGTTTTACGCACTTTTTCTGGGGTCTGGAACATATATTTGGGTGCTCTTTACTTAAGTTTTTGAAGGCATAAGTTTTGGGGGTATTCTATACTAGGGTCGAAATTACTACATTTGTTTTGAGATTTAACGTACGATGGATCTCTATGAGGATGGCATCCTAGGGTAGATTATCGAGAGACGACTGCAATCTAACAAATCCTAGGGTTTGGACGCACACACACACACACACACTTTTTGCATTATAAAGACGTGAAAAGTCCAAAAAATTAGTCAAATACACTTTTCGGAAGACTCGCTCTAAGAAACTTAAGCCATACATAAAACTAAATTTATTAATTTTTTTGTATTTAAACACTTTACATTTAGGTTTCGTTTTTTGAATTAGGAAGCATAATTGAATTACAGTTTGGCATATTAAGTGCTCAGAATAACGCAGCAGATCAAAAAGTTCAAGTTTTATTCAGCTTTTTTACTACTTTCATTCAAGCATCCGCCTGTGTGCAGTTCATTCATCGATATTTAGTGTTATGCAGGTTTTGATAGCTAAATTAAAATGTTTAGAACTGAAAGAAGTTTCGAATTTAGAAAAACATCTATTTCTGCAATTAATTACTTTGGCATGCTTTCGTTAGCATGTGCTCTAACATTACTGTACACAGCAGCTGTTTTTTATTGCAAGCTTTTTAATCATAACACTTGCTTAGATGTCGATTATTTAACTTTGGCGATAATTTTACTTTGCTATTTTATAATGATTTTTACAAGTGTCAAAATATTTTGTAAACTCAAGAGTTCAGTGCAATTGATAGAAGAAAAGCGATCCAAAAAGATCAACTCGCAAGTATTTTTCGCCTTAGTAGTGCAGGTAAGTGTAGTGTAGTGCAGGCGCACCTATAAAGTCTATGAGTAATTTAGTCAGTGTTTGTTACATTTTTCATTATTCCCGCAGTTATTTCACAGGGTGTTTCAAGCAATTCTGCCTTTTAAAAACGGTCATAACTTTTTTTATAGGTCGTTTTTCAAAATTCTGTTTTTACAGATCGAATTTTCTCGCCGACAATATTTTTTGGTATATAATCTGAAAAACACGATTTTTGCTTGGTACCCTCTCTGGTTTCGGCCTTGTCTATCTAGAGACCATCTGACCAGAACCCGAACAACAGGGGGTGCAACCAAAAATCGTGTTTTTCAGATTATATACCAAAAAAATATTGTCGGCAAGAAAATTCGATCTGTAAAAACAGAATTTTGAAAAGTTAGAATTTTCAAAAAAAGTTGTGACCATTTCAAAAAAGCAAAATGCGTGCCTTTGAGCCCAACTAGTGCTTGAATACGTAATTTTCTAACTTTTATTTCTCTTTGTTATAGGTGCTTCAAAGAAAATTGACAATTATTTAATCACTTTATACACCATTTTTAACTGGAAAACAGCCCACGAAAACTTTTCATACCATATCATAGACGCCCCCTTTCTCAAAATTGCTGCCATTTTTGATTGATTCTCAAAAGTTTCAGAGGGTTGGAAAAGAAACGCCTCGAGGCGTCTATTAGAAGAAATACGGCAGTTGTGAATTTGCTTAGAAAATCTCTTAAAAATATTTAGCATTACTTTTTGGTTTTAAAGGACCATAAAACTTGATAAGCACAGCAATCTGCGAATTTCGGATTCGCGGGGGACCACTCCTTATTTTGTCAATAATATTTTTAAATTATTTATTGTTTGCGTTTAAAATTTTTTCAAAATATGGAACCATTTACTAGACGAGCCAAACGTTGCTTGACATTGCCAGATCGGACGAGTTAGCCGGCTTTCATGGCTCTACAACTTTCTGTATAATAAACATATAAAAATTTAATAATGAATTGAATTTAAATTTGAATGTGTGTGCATATCACATTATTGACAAAATTAGGGTGGTCCCGCGCGAATTCAAATTTCACAAATTGCTGTGCTTATCAAACTACATGGTCCTTTAATATTTAGTTGAACAGTCTTTAAAATTTCTATTATTTGTTGGTTTAGATTGTTATACCGTTTCTGTTCTATCAACTTCCAATTGGCCTATTAACTTTTGCAATGATCCATAAAAATCCAATGGTTGATATCATATCTGAATATTTTCCACTCACTTCTTCATACGACGAAGTTTTAACTCCACTTGCAACAATATTGATTATTGAACAATTTCGAAAAGCTATTTTTCTAAAGAAAAAAAAAACTCAAATGTTTTATTTTTAAAGAGTACTCAATTGAGCTCTAGAAATCAGTCTTTAAGTGTCACAAAAAATCATCTGTAATTTAACATTAAATGGTCAAAATATTTGTTTAGAAAAAGATAAAGAAAAAACTTAACTTTTTAAGAAAAACATAAAAACAAGCAAAGATTTTTTTTGTTTATTAGCATATCTAAATATTGGTCCTTGTGTTCTTGCTATATCAAAATTCTCAAAGCACTTGCGACAATATTGATTTAAAAACCATATTTGAGAGAGGAGATGCAGCGCTACAAAACTATATTTTTGGAAAGATTTTGCAATTAAAAAATTATTGGCGCTAGTGTTATATAACCTCCCTTAAAAGGCCAGTAATATATCTCATAGTTGTTTTAATCTCATAGCTGTCGATATTTTAAAATTAAAAAAAAAGACCTCAAATTTGATTACACATTTGTCTATCAATTTTCCGTGAGGAATCCATGCACATTTCAGATTTCGATTTCGATTATTGATTGCTGAGATATGACCCTTTAACAACTATGAGTTTAGCTAAACTCATAATTAGTAAGACTATAGGATGAGTATGCGTTTTGCAAACACTGCAGTCGACTCTCGATATAAGATAGCCACCTAAAGTTCGTTCCCACCTAGGGTCCGACACTTTTTTTAACCTCAGGTTTTGAAAATGTTTTGCCAAATGTGATTTGTCAGTTTAGTCGGAAATATTGCAAGGAATCCGATTTCGCCGATCGTATCTGAAAAAGTTGAAACTTTTGCCAGTAACACCCGCGGCTCTCGATATAAGATAACCCCTTTTAAGACTTAGGTATCTTATATCGAGAGCCGCGGGTCTTACTGGCAAAAGTTTTAACTTTTTCAGAAACGATCGGCAAAATCGGAATCCTTGCGACATTTCCGACTAGACTGACGAATCACATTTGTTCTTTTGATCTGTTTCTTCTTTAAATTTGCTTTTTTTGTTTTAAAGTATGCCTTCGCTTTTAGTTAAGAAGAATGCGCGTCGAAAACCACCTTCACATTCACCATATCATGCTCTACCACTTCGAGAAAGGATGGAGGGCAGCGCAGTCTTTTCGCAATATTGTCGAACTCTTGGCAAAGAGGCGATCAGTCAAAGTCAGGTGGAAAGATGGTTCAAGCGTTTCAAATCCGGTGACACAAGCTTGCAAGATGAGAAAGGAAGAGGTCGCCCATCTGACTTTAATGATCAAGCTCTCAAGCTCGCTTGAACCATCTTTCCACATGACTTTGACTGATCGCCTCTTTGCCAAGAGTTCGACAATATTGCGAAAAGACTGCGCTGCCCTCCATCCTTTCTCGAAGTGGTAGAGCATGATATGGCGAATGTGAAGGTGGTTTTCGACGCGCATTCTTCTTAACTAAAAGCGAAGGCATACTTTAAAACAAAAAAGCAAATTTAAAGAAGAAATAGATCAAAAGAATCATAAGGCAACAAAAATCCACATTAATTATGAGTCAACCCAATAATAAAATCGCTGTTATTTCTACTATGAAGAATATGTTATTTGTAAAATAAACTATAACAAAGGACTTTTAAAAACTCAAAAGAAAAATACCGTATGCACTCTAATTATACCCCAGTCTCTAATTATCCCCCAACCCCAACTTTGAGGGTATATATCTAGGAGCAGAGTCAATATTTTGCAAAGCTGTTTTTTGCGTTTTCTTATTTCCCACGAACTCTACCGGGTACTGGACGTTTGACCGCCATTAAACTGACCGCCGGTATATTTTGACCGCAAATAATTTGACCGCCTGTAATTGACCGCCAGCAAAGTTTGACCGCCTTTCAATTAACTGCTGTTAAAATTTGAACAACATCAAAATATCACATCTATTTTCTTCTTTTCAAGTATATATGTATTGCAAATCGAAAAACTAGCTAGGCAGCCACAAACCAATGAAACCAACGCGAGTTATTCCGATGAAAAATTTCAAACTTACAAACCAAATTACGAGACAAAACCACTGGAAAATGTACTGCAACTTTATTTAACTATTTCAAATAATATGATGAAGATATGATCAAGATATAAGAGGCAGTGAATATTACTTTGTAAAGAAGCAAGAAATTACCACGATAGGCCTCACGAAGCGTGATGAAAAAATGCCACATTGACGGCTGCGATTTGATGTGCTTCTGCAACTTGATCCTAGAACAAAGCGCAATTTCTTGGTTGCCTTAACGACATGCAGACGCATTTTGCAGCCTGACTGCCACTGGTTACATTTGTAGAATCCAAACTGCTGATCTTTTGAATCCTTATCGAATAAGAAGATTGTTCCTTGATAGACCGGCTTGCTTTCGGTACTCCGTGCAGAATCGACTCACTCTAGCTCGACTTCTGGCTCCATGCGCAGCATCTTTTGCACTGTTTCGACCTCAGACTCACTGCTTTCCCCATGTTCGGATTCTGGTACATCATTCCCTTCATCATAGCTGTTGAATTCGCTGTTCATACTGTAGCCCAAAATGAAACTTGAGTAATTACAGACACAATATCATGGCAAATAAAGAAAAAAATAGTAGCGGTCAAATTCTTAGAGCGGTCAGTTTAGTGGCGGTCAATTAAGGCGGTGGTCAATTCAATGGTGGTCAAAGTTGGCTGGCGGTCAATTTCGGGGGCGGTCACTTTAGTGGCGGTCAAATTAGTGGCGGTCGAAATAGTTGCGGTCAAAATATACCGGCGGTCAGTTTAATGGTGGTCAAACGTCCAGTACCCACTCTACCGATTCCAGTTTTTGGATCTTGGTTGAGCACCCGAAAATCTCGAGAGCGAATTAAAAAATTTTCGATTTTCGGGAGGTTGAAAAATTATCCCCCATGGGGTATAATTAGAGTAAATACGGTACTCAATTAGCAGGAATTTCCAACAAGACATTTAAAAAAAACGCGCCTATTTGAAAATTTTATATGAAACTCAAGCTATTCAGAAATAGTCAGGTAACGCGATGAGCCAGAAAAAAAATTTCCAAAAATTTACGGTAACAAGGTTTCTTATTGACTTTTGCAAAATTACTGAAAACGTATTTTGAGAGATCTCGGGTTTTTTTTAAATTGGAAACATATTGTTCTCAAAATTACCATAAATTAAATAGGTCAAAAGTGATGACTGAAAAAGACTTGTAATTTTTTTTCCGACTTGTAAATTTATTGTTAAGGAACTTGTTAAAAAAACCGCAATAAAAAAAAACAAAAAAACAAAACAAATAAAACAAATAAATAAAAAACAAATAACATTTTTAAAATGGACAGTATTTTTTTTGGCGCGAATTTTGGTTTTGTCTAATTAGATTTGAATTCTTTATGGCCTGTTCACATACTGAGACATAGACCCGGCTCTATTGATATAAATTTTACATTACATTATAAACTACCCAATAAGCAATCTATGGTTGCAATTTACAATTTTATGAACAAAATTAAAAAATAAAATATTAAAATGATTAGTTAAGTGCAAAATATTAGGTCAATTTGGAAATACTTTCCAAGGGTTAGTACTGAAGGGGCAGAATAAAAGTGAGAAACCTGGCGAAGATTACTATTATAAAAACAAAAAAAAAACAAAAAAAATACAATGTGCAGACTTGGTAAAAATAAAAAAATCGAACATCTAAAAAGCTGAAGTGCATGAATTTTTGTGACCTCTTATTTGTCAAAGTTGTTGACTATGCTTTTTTGGGAAGCATTAAAAAAAAATTAAAAACGAGAATTTTGACAGAAATATGGCAAATTCTAAGTCATCTCTTTTCTAAAAGGCACGGCCAAATTTTTTTTCATTGATTTTTTCAAGCCTGCTTCATGATTGATGAGTACTGTTCTGTTGTGTTGTGGGTTAGAATTATAGAAAATTAAAGAAATAGCACACTGTAAGGGCAGAGAAAGAAAATCATATTGATTTTAACCAACCAACCTGATATACACAGCTAGCTAGGTGGCTCAGGCATATCACTGCTATCCATCATTTAAAAAGCCGAGAAAATAGGCTACGAAATTATTATTTTCTTGTAAACCATTATTTGAGTACTTCTAAAAACGGGATTTAACTAATTTTCGAAGATGACTGCTCTGTCTAAGTGCATTATTGTCTTTTTACTTATTTTATCAGCTTGTGAGGTTGAGCCTCAAAAAAAATTAAGTAAACGTAAAAGCGATGGAGGAAGTGACAGAGGTGCCGTAACAAAAGTATCGGTGTTGTGTATAAGACAATTTGGAAATACTTTCCAAGGGTTAGTACTGAAGGGGCAGAATAAAAGTGCGAAACCTGGCGAAGATTACTATGTATGTACTTATATTTTGGATTGGCGCATAATTATCCGTCCTTTTTTATCTGGCTCTCCCTTGTTATAGCCTAAATTGTTATAACCGAAAATCCTTATAGCCAAAACGGTTATATCTCTTATTTTTTGTAGTAGTAACAAAACAAATCTATAGATTTAACTGATTATTTAAGTAACAGTAAAGGCCAGAACAATTTTTTAAAGCACGTGAACATGTAGCCACTACAGTTGACTCTCGATAACCCGCCACCCTACTTTCAAAATAGGGTGGCGGGTTATCGAGAGGCGCGGATCTTAGTGGCAAAAGTTTTATCATTTTTGAAAATGATCGGCAAAATCAAAATCCTTGCAATATTTTGCACTAGACTGACGAATCACATTCGGCAAAAATTTTCAAAAATTGAGGTAAAAAAGTGTCGGACCCGAGGCGGGAACGAACTTGAGAGGGGTGGCGGGTTATCGAGAGTCGACTGTACAAAAAAAACCGTTTTGGCTACAAGGATTTTTGGCTATTACAATTTAGGCTGGAACAAGGGAGAACCTTTTATCTAACTTTACTCACAAGGTTTAAGTTCTAAGTCATCACTCTGGAGCACATTCGCCATTCAATAACTGTTTCCCATTTGCTGGGCAGACGATCAATACCACGACGAGGTTTGCAATTTTGGGTATTTTTAATCAATTTTAAAAATACCAGTAACTAAAAATTTGAAAAACTCGTGAAAATGCATCCTTGTTTTCTCTTGTAATTTTTCGACTTTTAAGCATTCCATGGACAATTTCGGTGTCAAACGATGCATAAAAACAGGGATATCGATTGACATTAAAGACACACTGACAGCTGCTTCGATGTGACAACTTTTTCATTTTTGATCTTTGTCGTTGGTAAACCAATCGTGCGATATGACTTATCATATGTCATTTGCGCAGAAAAAAATCTGATAGCCATTTTGGATTTGAGATTCTCCAACAAATTACAGAGATATGAAGCAGTTTTTTTGAAAAACCCCTATTTTTGGCGAAAAAAGTGACAACGTTTTTCCGATGGTCCGTTCTTGGAAATTATGTCATGTCTTAGAAAATATGTTTGCAACATTTTGTAAAAAATTAGCGGACACGTGTTCTAGCCTAACAAATTATCAGAGAAGTGTCAATCAAAAGTATCTGAAAAGTTTTCATTGGGAAATAAATCAGGATGTTTTTCAAATAAGATCTTTTCAACTACTTTTGATCAACACTTCTCCAATAATTTTAGTGTATTACGCAAATCGAAGAGATAGGTGTCCGCTAATTTTTCATGCTCTACAATATGGTGCGAACATATTTTCTAAGACATGACATAATTTCCAAGAACGGGCCATCGGGAAAACGTTGGCACTTTTTTGGCTTTTTTTGGTTTTTCACAAAAACTGCTTCATATCTCTGTAATTTGCCGAAGAATCTCAAATCCAAAATCGCTATCAGTTTTTTCTTTCTTTTCTGCTCAAAATGACATCTGATAAATCGTGTGGCATAATTAGTTTAGCACATAACAATTAAAAATAAAAACGTTGTCACATCAAAGCAGCTGTCAGTGTCCCTTTGAATTTCCCTATGGGATGTAAATAAAACAATAAGTATGAAGGCTCACGAAAATGCGCCTTGCTAACTTTTTTTTTAAATTTCGAATTAAAAAAAATGCTAGTGAAGGGCAACTTATTTAACCCTGTTAATTATTGTTTCATTTCACATTCCATAAGGAAATTTAATGTCAATCGATAGCCTTGTTCGAAACTAAGATTGTCTAAGAAATGTTCCAAAGTCGAAAATTATAAGGAAAAACAAAGATGCACTTTTACGCGTTTCTCAAACTTTTAGCTACTAGCACTTTTAAAATTGACTGAAAAATACCGTGAATTGCAAACTTGCAAAATGATTAAAGCATAAGCATAAATTCAAGCATATTAAAGTGGCTAGGAAAAATAATAGATAAAAACAGCGGATAATTATGCGCCAACCCGATATTCACTCTTGCTTCAGATAAAAACTTAAGTTTAGGTGATTCCTGGAGGCAAAGTTGAAGAAACAGACCAATTTAATGGAACACACCCATATGATGAAGAGACTACACTTATGCGAGCAGGTAAGCTTAAAAACAAAGATAAAAAAATCAAATACGAGAATCTAGCTCTATTTTAAATATTATGTAGAGCTTAGCACAGCTTCTAGCAAGATAAAGAAATATACGAGTACCGTATTTCTTCTAATTGCCGCACAGTCTCTAATTACCGCACACCCCTAACTTTAAAGACTTATATCTCGGAGCAGAGTGAATATTTTGCTAAGCTGTTTGATGCATTTTCTTAACTCCCACGAGCTCTACCGATTCCACTTTTCAGATCTTGGTTAAGCACCCGAGAATCTCTAGATCGAATTAGAAAATTTCCGATTTTCGGGAGATTGAAAAATAAGCGCACATGTGCGGCAATTAGAAGAAATACGGTATATGTGAATTTGTGACTATATGAGTTCGAAGTCACTACGAAAAAAGTCCGCTTTGGTGCCACTTCGGAAGTTGTTTGTCAATAACTGTTCTTATAGAATTTATCACTTATTTGTTAAAACACATTTTAACAAATAACTTGAAATAACTGTGCCTAGCGCTAGCTTTTTCGATAATTTTTAAAAAATATTAGAGTCGAACCTCTTGCAAACGACACCCTTTATCTTTAAAAAAAATTCCGTATTTAGTTTTACAATTCCACCTTCTTTGAAAAATTAGATTTTAAACTGTAATTTTTCCCTTTGTTTTGATTCGTAAATGAAAAGAAAAAACGAAAAAATAGCTCAAAAATTGTTTTTTCAGGTGTGAGAGAATTAATAGAAGAAGCTTATTATGTTGTTGAACAAGATAATTTAAAACGTAAGATCATAGTTTTCTACTATTCATAGTTAAAAACATTTTTCAATCTTTTTACAGGTGTTGACAAATTTAGTGTATTTTTTAATTAATTATTAGTTTTACTGCTTTTAAACTCTAATACATTTTAGAAAGATAATAAAGCTACTGTATTATATATATCGGAACATTGCCAACGAGCAACTAAAGATCAACTAAGAATTTTTTTTAAATCAAAATATGGAAAGAATGAGGCAAAAATCAAAGCAAATATAGATACAAATATAGATGAGAAAATAACATGGAAAGCCATGGGAGACAACATCAAAATAAAAGATGATCAAGAAGAATTGTTTGAAGCTGGTATGAATTCTTTAATACGCTCGAAGTACTCGAATAATTAAAAATATAATTTTTTTTGCAATTACAAAAGTTTGCATCAATCAGCAAGATAAATTTATAAAAAGCTACATTTTTGTCATTTGTGGATCTTTCGTGAGTTTAAAAGAACTATTTTAAACAATTTTTCGAAATTTCAATGTTTTTTTATTATCTTGTTTACCTTTGTTTTGAAACAATAAAAAAATTTATCTACTAAATGAAAATAAATGCTATGCATCAATACAAAGAATGCGCGTTTCAATCATGAGCATGTGCCTTACTAGTGTTTACTTTTGTTAAAAAACCAGGTTTGTTTTGACTCTGGAAAGGCCTTGTGAACTAAACTATGAGTTGAACGTAGAATTCCAAACTGAACAGAGGGGAACTATTGCACTTGGTAACCCCCGAAAAAGTTAAAAAAACTTAAAATAAAACAATCACAAAATTCATGCCAGAATAAATTCATTGTGCCTCTTTCAACCAAAACAACCAAATTTTCTTTCAGCAATCAGATGCCGGGATACAAAAATGAAACCGGGCTCCGAAAGTGAAAGAGTGTATTCAGATACCTTTTCTTTTGAGATCATACGTTTTTATACCTAGCCATAAACATATTTGAAACCCCTTGAAGTCCAACAAACAATAAAAAATAGAAATGATTATCAATAAGAAATAGGTTTCTATAATAATTATTGTCAGCAAAAAATCAATCCTTACCAAAATTAAAATTTCAAAATTTTTGACCTTTTGGAGGGTTACCAAATGCAATAGTTCCAATTTCGGAAACAAACAACGAGCAAAACAGTCTCTAAAGTTGCATTACAAATAGAGATGATGGCTTGACCTTTTCGGGACGGGATGGGTCAAAATTCAAATTTAAAAATTTCCGAGCGGGATTCCGGGACGGGACGATTCTCTAAAATTAACGGGACGGGACAGAATTGTCCCGTCCCGTCATGATCTCTAGTTGACTGTAATTACAAGTTGAAGGTAGTTGTTGAAAAATTGAATTTTTTCGGGACGGGACGAGACGGAATTTAAATAATTTTTTTTTCGGGACGGGACACCGGGACGGGACACCGGGACGGGACAGGTTCCAAAAAATTTCCGGGCGGGATTCCGGGACGGGACGGAATTGTCCCGTCCCGTCATCATCTCTAATTACAAACTTCTACAAATCTATTCCACTTTTAGCAAAACTGTATTATTTAATTTGAAAACAGGCATGTCACTGCCAAATTTCAAATTTCGCTCGAAACAATAAACATTTAGATATTAAATTTCGAGCTTTTTTAAAATCGAATCTGAATTGTCTTAAACGAAATCGAAAATTTGAAAAGGCTCATACTGATACCGTATTTCCTCTAATAGAAACCCCCCTCTAATACAAGCCTCCCTCAACTTTGAAGGTCTGGATTTCAGGGTAGAATCAATATTTTGCAAAGCTGTTTGATACGTTTTCTTAACTCTCACGAGCTACACCGATTCCACTTTTTTATTTTGGTTGAATACCCAAAAATCTCGAGATCGAATTCCAAATTTTCCGATTTTTGCGGATCCAAAAAATAGAAGCTCCGGGGCTTCTATTAGAGGAAATACGGTATGTAGGGTTGTCGAATCGAATATTCGATTGCGAATATTGTTCGTAATTATTCGAGAAATTTCGAATATCGAATCGAATATTCGAAATTTTCGAATATCGAATCAAATATTAATAATGCCTACGTCAAGCACAAAACAGAGGAGCTCACCACAGATGTCACGAATTTCATCGTAGCCCACAATCTTCCTTTTCCAATCGCAGAGTCTCCCCTACCTGAAGCATCTGATTGTGTCCAACCATGGCCGTGCAGAGGTAGTTGTTTGCGGCTAAATTAAGTTTGGAGAATATATATTTTAAGTTGATCACTTCAGATTCCAACAAGGCATGATATCCGCGCGGAAGTCCCTCGAAGAGCTGCCATTACCCTTTCGTGTCTTCAAATCCTCCAAAAAACCAGAATCGAAAGCCTCAAATACCGCATATCGAATCGAATATTCGAAAAATTTGAATGTCGAATCGAACCGAATATTCGAAAATTTTGAATGCTCGACAACCCTACTAATATGGTTTGCAAAAAGGCTGAAATATGCCACGAAAAAGCTGTAATGTGCCACGGAAAGGCAAAGTTGACTTAAAAGGCATTCTTCTGCAAAAGCGGATCACTTTATAAGAGCTTTTGTTCCCTCATTTTTTCTAAATTTTAAGTTTTGGTTTCATTCGAAAAATGAGACAATTCTGAGTAAGTTGACTTCTTACAGATTTTAATATCTGCGTTAAGATCAGGCTCGCTCCACATATTTTTCAAAAAATACTAAATGCCTTTCCGCAACCTAAAAATCTGTTTGAAGCAGTGCATTCTAGTGCATTTTTGAGAATCGGGTTAATTTTACAGTTTAGCCCGCTCACACAGCGTATTTCAGTCAACACGTCTCTAAGGCTTACTCCACATTCGATCAGCACTTCACCCACTTCGATTTCGGTTAACTCCTCAGTAGGATGGTCACTCGGTCCACTGAAACTCTTCAAAAGCTCACTAACCTGCAACTCCAACTTGTCTTGTCAAGAGTCGGGTCCAGAAGAGGCTTTCATTTCATCACAGGCTCGCTTCACATAGATCATACACTCCACATGAAATTAAAAAGTAAAATTTTTACCGTTATAGTGCTTGAGTTTTGCATAATTGATGTTCAATAGATTAGGTTATACTAGACAAATGTTTAAATTTATGCAACAAAAGCAGAAACAAAATAAATTGAATTCTGAGGCAACTACTTTAATAATGCTTCTTGAAGGACAATGGTCACTAATTGTGAAATGTGCTCAAATAGACAAGTAAATAAATGCCTAGTAGCGAATGGCACTTAAACCGTGCTAAAGTGCTAGTTTTCAACTTTTTTTGTTTGTTTAAGTTTATTTTTCGGCCAGCTTATTAGAATTGTTTAAATTTTAATCTGCTTCAGCTTTTCCTATATCTGGGTCTGCAATTATTCTTCTAAATATGAATATCTCTATATAGTATTTGTGACGGGTGGGTGGGTGGTTAACGCATTTTCACTTCGAAGGCCAGAACGGGTCGTAGATAGCGAAATCACTTTTGTCGCTAATACCATCGTGTTCCCCAGAATGTCAGCTTTCGTTTAAAAAAAAAGAACAGGCGAAAAAAATGAGTTCTAATAGGGGATATACCTATTTTCATGAATGAAGTCATAGCCCCTCATTGAAATTTCGAAATAACTGTACTATACAAATAACTGTACTGTACTTTACTATAGAGGCGCCGATAGGCGCCTTTGGTCCCTAGTACATGTAGTATTATGGAAGTGCAGTTCTGTGACGCTTTTTTGCTTCTTTTTAATAATTAAGCATGTTATAGAATATCATTCGTTCTAATTTTAAGCTGGTCCCAACCTTCAGGATTTTGGCTATCAAACGAGTATAAAGTCTTTTATAAAAAAAGTTAGATATCAGGTATAATAAAATTTGGGGGAAAACTTTGAACTCAGCCGAAATAAGCTTAAAATTTCACACTTATTTCGGAGGTGTATCTCGGGAACCCTTTTTTCTGTTTTTGCGTTTTTCAACGCTTCCCACTCCCGTGTGTATATTTCATTTCGGTAGAGCTCGACGAGGCACATCTTTTGCGCTATCACACAGCTCAGATCCTTGATCCTGAGTTGTCACCCTAAGTCATTTTGGGGTTAATCTTGGATCGCCTTGGTGGACCAAGGCAGGTTTTTGGGGTCACAGGTTCAAATCCTGGTGACAGCGAACTTTTTTTCATTGTAATAAATGGTCCTTAAAAAAGCATAAGGAGGTTGATGCACCTCAGGCTGGATAGGAGACCCAATCATATCTACCCCCAGATTCCGAAATTTTTGGATATGGCCAAAAAAGTTTCAAAAATTATCGTATCCCGCCCAAAGTTATGTTCCGAACACGGTTTTATAATACCAAAGCCGCAATTTCATTATTCAGAGACACAGTACCGGTGTAAGTAAGTGCCCTAAAGAGTATCCAGGTTGGAGTACCCTTGTGGTGGTAACCAGGTAGAGGTACTTAGGTAGTCAAACTTCGGTTATCCGGCACGCCTGGGGGGCCGGCCTCAGTGTGCCGGATAAACAAGGTGCCGGATAACTGGGGTGTCAGTTGACAGAGAATAAGCCAATCTCAGCCAAATGAAGTATATTTAAGGTGCCGGATAACTGAGGGCACCGGATAACTGGAGTGCCGGATAACCGTGGTTTGACTGTAGTAGTACCGGTACTTAGTTAGTGATGTCCAGGTAGTAGTGACCAGGCCGTGATACCCAGGTAGTGGTCAGAGCTAGGGTTGCTGAATTAGCCGGGTAAAATCTCGGGTATTTACCCGAAAGGCAGGTAAAATCTTTTTTATTAAGTACTGCTTAATCGTGACCGAACTTACCGAAAGCTTGGCCTTCTTCGATTTTGGCGAATCGCTTTTGCTTTGACGAGCTGCAGGCTTCTTCAAAAGACGATGGATTTGTTTTCTTGCTTCAGCTCCTATCTTGTTGCAGTTCTAAATATTTAGAATTGTTATAAGTTGTTGATCAAATCACAAAAAATCATTACCTCCAAGTGTTTCTCCATTCTGCCAGCATTGCTTGTGTATCGAACATTGCAGAATTGACAGCGCCCAACGACAATCATCTTTCCGTTTTCATCTTGCTCTTTTGCACGATTGTGATAATTCCAGCACCAGGATAGTGGTTTTGTAGACTTCGGCATTTTCTAAAATTAAAATAAAACAAACAGTTTCACGCATAAAATAAAACAAGCATAAACATAAACTTTTTGACCAAAAAATGATTTTACCCAATTTTATAGGTGCCGGGTAAAATCTAGATTTTGCCCGGGTAAAATAGATTTTGCCCGGGTAAAACCGGGTATTTACCTATTCAGCAACCCTAGTCAGAGCCATAGTCAGTAATTTTTGACGGGGGATGTGGTGGGTAGAGGGTAGTGGTAGATAGTTAAAGCCCAGCCCATCCAGAAGTGATTTTACCTACACCGTTTTCGACTTTCACAGTATTTTCATAAAAACATGACAGGGGAGGTAATAGCCCTCGCAAACCTTCTCCCTACCAACACCCCTGGTAGCGTTACCGAGGTGATGGTGCCAGGTGGTGCCCAAGCGTATTATTATACTACCCGGGCGTGGTATTTAGTTAGTGATGCCCAGGTGTAGGTACCCAGGCGATGATACCTGGCGATGGTACCCAGGTCGGGGTCACAAGTGGTGGTAGTTCATCAGACAGATTTTCAGTTGGGGTTAGAGCATGTTAAGTGGTACATAAGACCACAGTTGGACGCCAACGCCGTCAGGCTTCGGCGTCGGCGATTTTTAAAAAGCCCGGCGGCGCTGGCGACGGCGGTAAATCGTGGGAGTTAAGAAAATGCAATAAACAGCTTTGCAAAATATTTTCTCTGAGCTGAGATATAGGTCCTCAAAGTAGAGGGCGCGCGCTTATTAGAGGAAATACGGTATGTGATGAATTAATATTCATTAAAATTTAAAAATACGATTGAGGCGCCATAGGCATATAGGCGCCTCTATCATATTTTTAATTTTCAATAAACAGACTTTTTACTTTTGGGAAAAATTTATTTTCAGACTGAAACGAGCGATTACGTTTTTATCCCTAGTGTTTTTCTGCTTTTTGACTCCATGCTATATGTTCAGATGGATTGTTCTCTGGGGAACATCCGTTTTACTGCAATAGGACATTTTGGTCTTGGATTTTTTTAAGTTTATCACACAAAAAGTAACATGAAGGATTTGAGTTGTTCATTTTGTTGCCAACTTAAAACTTTTTTGTTTTTCATTCTATTATGACCAGTAATTAATCTTTTTGTGCTCTCTTCCAAAATTATATCCTCATTGTCTTCGGAAGTTTTTATCGCATCTTTTCGCCCCTTGGTCACTCTTTGTTGACTGGTCATACGTTCACCTTGCCTATTTTCTTGCAGATCCATTAGAGAATCGATTTTAATGGATTTAATTATCCAAGGATTTGGAGAGAAGCCTATTTAAAAGGGAAACTCTTGTTACTGAAAATTAGTTTTTCTTTTGTCATTTTTGTTAGCAACTTAGCTCAGTATTTGCATAAAATATTTTCTAGTATTTTTTGGTACATTGTATATTTTTTATATTGTATATTTTTTAAAGTCTGGGAAGTTTTTCGCTACCCTAGCTACCCTAGTCAACTCTGGAACTCACACTCCAGTCAGTTTGCCTTGGTTCCCTAAGCTGATGATTTTATATATTTTTTGTTTTATTTTATCAAAAAAATAAAAAAATGGAGCAAGCTAAGCGGACTAGTTTGTATGTTCCAGAGTTAACTGTATTAGGTTTACTATATTTCAGCCTTTTTTTTGTTAAATCGGAAATATTCATAACTACTAAATCTACTTTTTTAAAGTATTCCCAAACACACTATATCGACTTAAAATCGCCTCAGAAGCTCAAAAAGACATTATTTTCAAATTTCGGTCAATAAAAATTTCAGTTTTGACACTACTTGAAAGTACCCATTTTGATGATTTTTAAAGGGATTTAAGGCCGTATTATGGTGGAAAGGGACCAAAAAGGGGTTACTTTTTTGTGATAAGGAAGATGTTGACTATAGTTCTGACTGGGGCCTAGCGCATAAAGAAACGTTGGTATGCATATATTTTTCATGCATCCAGAGTCAGTTTCAAGTGATTTGTATCTAAGGTATGTGGGCGTACGCATCTCAACCCCAAGCTATAAAGTCCCCTGCGCACCCTTCGGGGGCGCAGGGGACTTGAGAGTTATAGATGCGCTCACTTACCTGAGACATTATTCCGAGCAACACTCTTGATCAAAAATGCATTTAGAGCAGGGTACGTAACCGTAATTTTTGAAAAGATTTTAACTTTTTTGAGACCCGAGATATTTTTTATTGGTACTTTGGTACTTTTAAAGTCCCCCCCTCAATACTCGGATTTTTTTTAAGTGACCCAAAATCACTTCCGACCTCATATTTTCTGCTCTACACGATAAAAAAGGATTCCTGAACACTTTCTTAGAAAAAAAATTGAATTTTGTCAAAAAATTTTGCCTCCCACCCCTCAGGAGTAGATGGTCATTTCAGGGTCCTTTTTACCAAATTTGAGCATTTTTCTAGTCTAATGAAGGTAAAAATGATAGATTTTCAAACAGGTTTTCTACATTCTCAGACCTACCGCATAGAGAAACTCTGGTATGCATACTGCTTTTATGCATCCAGAGTCATTTTCGAGTGATTTGTGTCTAAGGTATATGGGTGCGCGCATCTTTAACCCACCGAGCCCTGTGCGCCTCCGAAAGGAGCGCTCACTCACCTTATACAGGATTTCGAGCAAGGCTCTTGATCAAAAATGCATTTAGAGAGTCTTTTTGCACAGCTCCAAATGACTCTAAAATACTTTAAAACGATCCGCTATTCCTGAAGGGTGGGAGGCAAACTTTTTTTGACAAAATTCAAAATGTTTTAATCAGAAAGTGTTCAGAAATCCTTCTTTTATCGTGTAGAGCAGAAAAAATGAGTTTGGGAAGTGATTTTGGGTCACTTTTCAAAAAATCCGAGTATGGTGGGGAACTATAAAAGTACCCGCATAATTCATTCTTTGAAAATATCGTATTATTATTTTAACAACTGATGAAACGAATAATGAAACTGAATTTCTCCAAGAATTTTCTTTTCATTCAGGCAATACATTTATTTGTTGTTAAGATTTATAAAGAAACAAAAAAGTTGTGTCTCTCCTTCCTATTACTAATCCATTTCGGCAGCGATAAAAAGAATTAGTTAACATTTTTATGCTAACATCACTATTTTTCTCTCACTTTTTTGTAGCAGTTTTTTAAAGTATTGCAATACTTTTAGAAATTTTATCTAAATTTTGCCTATTTAAAACTACGATACACAAAAAAGAGCAAAGCCTTATGAAAGACTCTTTGTTCATTTTGTTGTCTAAAGAAGAAGTGCACTTTGGCAATTTTGATTTCCTTTTTTTTAAAACTGCTTCCTTTTAACTGTTACTTTATTGATCGAAAAATGTGAATAGTGCTGCTTAGCTTTTCCATAAAAAGCCATTTATAGTTTATAGAACACATGTTAGTCAATTGGTTGTTGCCTTGAAACACCTTTTTAATGTTAATTTATATTTTTCAATAACACAGAATTTTTTATGTGTTGAGAAATCCATGTAATTGGACTGTGCGCCTTTTTAATACCTTAATATTCAAGCTGTTTAACTAAGTGACCATTTAAAATAAAGCGCTGAAACGTAGTGATGCCCTTACTGTTGGACCGGCAGCTTCTGGTGCATAATTTAACGAAGAATTAGAATAAAAAAGCCGTTTGTCTCACGATTTAGACCGGTTTATGAATGGTCTCAATTGAGACTTCAGAAAAATTTGTTCGTACTTCAGCTTTTTCTTTACACACCCATTATTTCTATACTTCATCCAAAAGGGCATGAAGGCAGCTTTTTTACGACATACTGTGAAAGAGTTTAGTAAAATTTACGATAATATGATAATTTACGATAATTTACGTGTCAAAAACGTTTTTCGAAAAATGTCACACTCGTCTCTTTGGACTTTGGAAAATTTTAGACTAAATGATCATAAACTCTTTCACAATATATCGTTGCGAAGGTGAGTTCATGCCCTTTCGGATGAGGTGCGGGAAATAATAGGTGTGTATTAGCTGGAGTACCAACAAATTTTGTGAACATACTGAAGTCACATTTGGCCATTTAAAAACTGGCCTGAATCTCGAGCCAAAATAACTTTTTAAGAAATAGCTTTTATATTCTAATTCTCCGTTAAGTTTTGTACCAGAAGCTTCAAATCTTACATTCAGGCCTCAGCGTTGTAAAAAAGTTTTTTATTTAACCAAAGACTGAAAGTATTAACAGATATAGTATCTTATATAGTATTTGGCATGTGTGGGTGGTTAACGCTTTTTTACTTCGAAGGCCAGAACGGGTCGTAGATAGCGAAATCACTTTTGTCGCTAATACCATCGTGTTCCCCAGAATGTCAGCTTTCGTTTTTAAAAAAGAACAGGCGAAAAAAATGAGTTCTAATAGGGGATATACCTATTTTTATTAATGAAGTCATAGCCCCTCATTGAAATTTTGAAATACTATAGAGGCGCCGATAGGCGCCTGTGGTCCCTTGTGTAAGTATTTTATATGATATAAGTATTTACGGCCTGACTTAGCCCCAAACTTTTTTTTTTGTAAGTAATTCACTTTTGTATTTTTCCGGTTTGCGCAAGTTTTTTGAACAATCTAGTTTTGTTGTAACAAAATGGTATTATCACAGTGTCATTTATTTATTCATTCAAAAATAACACTAAATTATTGTTATATCCTTTAGTTTGCAAGTTTTGAAAAGAATTTGTTTATTTTTGCCTTCTATTGTTGTTTTACAAAGAATAGGAAGCTGGGAAGACTAGTGCACAATGTGCCTTTTCTTTCTAAAAACAGCAGAATTGCTAAACACTTTTTTGCTACTCACTGTGTGTGTGTGCCCTTTTGACCATTTCTAAGGACTACTTTTGGGCTATTTTCTGTCATTTCCTCTGTCATATTTCTGTCATATTTTGTATTGTTTACATAACATTCTTTGAATTTTTGTAATTTTTAGAATTTTTGAATGTTTCACCAACATTATCAGGCACTACCACGAAAGTTTGATTCAGACCAACATGTTATATTGTTGCCTACAGATGGACATGTTCGCAGAAGAATTCGTCCGAAAAATCTAAACGAAAGGATTAGGAGGTGCAAAAGTGCTGGCGGACCTGCTGCTATTAACAATTTTGCTCAAAAATCTGATACTAACTATGAAGGTAATTTTTTTTTTAATAGGTTTTTTTGCAAAATCACTGCTGTATTTCTTCTAATAAGCGCCCACCCCCAACTTTGAGGACCTATATTTTAGCCCAGCGCAAATATTTTTCGAAACTGTTTTTGCATTTGCTTAACCTTTAGGAGTTGTATTTTTGTGGGATTTGAAAAATAAGGGCTTTGGAAAATACGTTAACTGAACTGTTAATTTTTTAAAATTTAATTGTTGAAACTTTATCTATAGCGAAAAACCAAAACCGTTGAGCATCAAATTTTAGTTGTAAAAATAATAAAAAAAAGACCAATTACTGTATTTCCGGTAGTGGCACTTTGAGGCGCTCATTTTTTATCGACCTCTAGGGGAGGAGCGCTTATAGATTTAATTCAATTAGGAAATTAACTTGAGATGTTTATAAAGAAGGATTTAATAGTAGTCAAAGAGGGCGAGAAATGTTTACCTAACTTGTCATTTAACTTTAGCTCATTTTACAAAATTTAGATATCTATTTTCACGCCTCACATTTGTCGTCCAAGCAGCCCAGTATTTCTGCATTACAATTTTCTAAAAATATAATTTCCAAAATACCTGGTTACTCAAAAGTAAATGGATGTTCCAAAAAAATTAATGGGTGTTCATCGGATGTTGGTCGGGTAAGAGCTTAATATTATAAAAACTTTCTACAACAACATATATAATTCAACAATTGTTAGTGCAAAAAAGGGATTATGTAAGTGAATGTAGCAAAGCCTCCTAAATAAAATGGATTTTTGGTGTGGGTTGACTAGAAGTTAGTCCAAACGTCCGAGTACACTTGGAAGAATGGGGGCTAACAATTTTTCTGGTCTGTTGGATTTAATGCCAATCTATAAAATTGTTTATTGAGACAAACTATTTTTCCAATTTGCTTGAATAAAAGCTGTGCAAGCTCAAAAGTGGTTTAAGAATACTTGTTTTCTATTTTTTTCTATTCTGACGTCTAATAAAGTACTGCTTTTGTTTTGGAAGAGTAGTAATTATATCGGCGAAAATGAGGAGAATATTACCTCGCCTTAAACTTTCTCAAATTAAAAGAAGCTTTACCGTTGCAAGTATTTCATCTAATGATCGGGTAAGAATGTTTTTTAGTTAGTTAGTGAGTTGTTTAAAAATTTGTACAGTCAAACCTCGGTTATCCGGCACTCCAGTTATCCGGCACCCTCGGTTATCCGGCACCTTAAATATACTTCATTTGTCTGAGATTGGCTTATTCTTTGTCAAGTGACATTCCAGTTATCCGGCACCTCGTTTATCCGGCACCCTGAGGCCGGTCCCCAGAGGTGCCGGATAACCGAGGTTTGACTGTATTATGTGTTTATAAGTTATGGTTTAAGAGCATGCTTGCCATTCAGCATTTTTCATTGTGACAATAAAGATTGTGGTGATTGAGAAAACGCAAAAAAGAAATGTGCACAATAAATTTTTTGAGCTGAGATGTAGAGTGCCTATGGGGGTAACTATTAGAGAGGGGGTAATTAATAGAGAAAATACGGTATTTTCTATTTTTTGGGCAAGATACTTTTATGATTCGCTTTATTAATTCCTATAATTTTCTGATCGAATTTTTTTTAATTAATCAATATCACGTAAAATTTGGGTACTTATCAGGGTTGCTGAATGGAAAGCTTTCTGGAAAACTTTTCGGACAGAAAAAAGGAGGAAAGTTTTTCCAATAAATTGGAAAGAAATGATTTCGAAGTGATTTTGTTCTGGACTTATTTTGTTTGCTCGTTTACTTGCGTTTAGTTGATTTTTTGGCCCTTTTCATTGATTGTATTGATTGGTTTCGGATATCATTGGTTCGGTTACATATTGCCATGTCGGGAAGAAAACTAACTTGGAGCTGGAATTACTTTACAAAATGCGACGAATAAATCAAAGGAAAGAATGCGGTAGTTGGATACTGTCGCTTCTGAATAGCCAACCCAGGGAGATATGTAGACATCGCTGACGACAGGAAAAACACTTGGAAGTTTTAATTCACTATTGCTTTAAGGTAATCTCTTTTTGCCACGGCCCATGTTGAAAAACATGGAAGAAACAGTAAAAAAGCACCCAAAAAGGCCTCAAAAAAGTGGCCCCTTATTATTCCCTTCCCCTCCCAACACAGTTCTTATTTCCTTTTAAAATTCAAAAGGCGCCAATTTAAATTATGAACTTTTGACTGAAAAAAGGTTTTTCAAAAAACATTCTCGTTGCCGTTTATGATTAAAATTTTATGTTTGTTTGAATAAAATAATGTGCGTGGTTGTTTGTAATTTCTTTCCGATTTCTGACCGCCAAAAACTTTCGGAAAACTTTCCAAATCTTTTCTGTCCGGACAATTAAGCAACCCTAGTACTTATTCAGTTAACAACCAACCATCCCCCCAGGTCAATTTTACATTTTATACTAATTTGATATTCCTGATACAAAAATTAATTTTTAATGCAACATTAACAATTGAAGTAGAGATAATTAAGCGCAAAGATATTTTTCACCAATTTTTTATCAAAGTTGAAACATAATGTCACTTCCTACACACTTTCTTTTTCGACAAAACTATTTGCTATGCTGGGATTAGAGAATTGTGGCGATTCCATAATGTTTTTGTGTCTCAAATTATTTATATCTACTTAAGTTTTTGATGTTATTATAAAAATTAATTTTGTGTCAGAAAAATCAAACTAGTAAACAATAAAAAATTGACCCTTTGTGGGGCTCGAACTAAATGATTATCAAAGTTTGCTGCTTGAAGTTTTTAAATTTTTGGCCATTAAGTCGGCTACAGAAGTCTCGGCCCTATTCCACAAGTAGGGGGTTTTTTTTGCCTTGATCCCCCCTGTTGTTTTTTTTCAATATTTTTCAATCGACGACAAAATTTTTTTAAACAAAAGTTTTTCAGGAACTATTACTCAACAACATAACTTAAAAAAATGGTTGATTCTTTTCGGTTATCGTGAGTACCACCGTATTCAACTGATTAATTAGTAAACTGGTTAAATCGTGGCACTCCCGATAACCGAAAAGAACCATTTGATTTTTAGCAGCACATCAACTAACTTCTCTCTCGGCATTTTACTAAAAATATCAAAAAAGGGGGGACCAAGGCAAACAACTCCCTGGAATAGGGCTAAATGCTCTCTTCTATTTATAAAATCTATATACATCCATAAAAAATATTTTAAATTTGTTATTTTTATTTATTTACTGAATAATTTTAAAAAAGATTTGAAAACTTTTATATTTGCTTCTGAATAATTGTTAGCTATTTTTATAAATAGTTTTGTATGCATGCAAACACGGCCTTTTGTTGCATTCTTTTCTCCTTAATCATTGGTATTTTGTACTACTGAACACATATTTTCATCCTTTTTCAAATTGTTGAGAACAGAACCGGAATTGGAGATGTTTTACAACTTTACCTTTCTAACATATTTCTATGTTTTCACATGTTTTAATATGTTTTTTTTTCAAATTAAAAGAACTAATTATAACTTCTACCCTTTTTGGATGTAAAATATTAATTGGTAGTATAAAATCTGTTAAAAAGTAGTAGTTCTCGTAGTTCTTTTCTAAGATTCTGAGTTCTTAGACGGGACGGGAAAATTCCGTTCCGTCCCGTCCCGTTAATTTTAGAGAATCGTCCCGTCCCGGAATCCCGCTCGGAAATTTTTTGGCACCTGTCCGTCCCGCGTCGCGTCCCGAAAAAAAATTATTTAAATTCCGTCTCGTCCCGTCCCGAAAAAATTCAATTTTTCAACAACTACCTTCAACTTGTAATTACAGTCAACTAGAGATGATGACGGGACGAGACAATTCCGTCCCGTCCCGTTAATTTTAGAGAATCGTCCAGTCCCGGAATCCCGCTCGGAAATTTTTTGGCACCTGTCCCGTCCCGCGTCCCATCCCGAAATTTTTAAATTTGAATTCTGACCCGTCCCGAAAAGGTCAAGCCATCATCTCTACTATTAGTCCTACTTTGCCAATTTTTTCGCAGATCCAGGATTAAATTTGGAAAGATTGTTGTAAATCTTCGATAATTCTTAAAGGTTCCCAAAAATAATAGTAATACAAGCAAAATGTATGTTTCCTCTCTCAAAATTTGTTAAGTTATTCAGTCTCAAGAATTATCGGAAATGCTTAGTCACCCTCACTGGCTAGCTGGCTCAACACCTTGCAACCGCTCTGCTTTTATTTGCTCTGCTCTCTAAGAGTTTTGCTTGAACAGAATGGATGATGGAACGCCTAAATATTCAATTAGTTTGTATTGTGTCTTGTTCTCTCGCTCCTTACTACCTCAGTGATAATTTCTGCATTCAAAAATTAGCTAATTTTACATTGTGTTTGAATCTTTGAGAACCTGAAAGCTTTTTCATCTTGAAAGTCCAAGGTTCGCTTTTTGTTTTTTTGTGTCTGCTTTTTTGTTGTTGACGTTGGTATTTCTTGCAAAAGCCATTTTTGCTTGGTCTTGCTGAAGTATCAATCAACAGAACACCAATTAAATGCATTTTTAAACAATTCTTTCTTTCGTCTTTTTGGCTGCTTGACGTTTGAAGAAAGAGCTTTTTGGAAGGTCTATTTTGTTTTTGGTTGGAGTATATTTGTTGTTTGTAAGCTTAAATTATATAAAAACATCAACAAGTTCATTTAAAAAAACTGTATAATATTTTTGATATTGAATGTATAGTAATTACGAATTTGTCAAAATTTTATTAATTCACAATGAAAATTGAAAATTAAATAAGTACGATTTTTTTAATTTTTGGCGCTAGTATAGAATACCCCCCAAAATCAGACCTTCTAAAAATCGTTGTAACTACCCTTTGGAACAACAAGTTTAGGCTTAGCCCTTAGGCTTAGGGGTAGGCCAGCGTATGGAAGTTGTGACTAATAAGTGTTTTACGCACTTTTTCTGGGGTCTGGATCATGGGGGTAAAGAGCACCCATATATTTGGGTGCTCTTTACTTATGTTTTAGGAGGCATAAGTTTTGGGGGGGTATTCTATACTAGGGTAAACTTTTTTTTATATAAACATGTTATATTTAAAAGAAAGATACATTAATTAACGTTCATTCTATATTGTTAGTAAACGCTTATTTTTCTTTTACATTCAAACATCTAAAGCCTATTATTCACATTCTAACTGTGGCTTTGCCTTATTAACTGAAAATTTTGTGCCATAGTTTACCCAGTGCTTTTTTCGTAATTTTTTGTTTTTGATTTGTCTTAAAGAATTTTCAGTCTTTATAATAGTTGTAAATTATTTTTTAGCCCTTTCCAATTAATTTTGACCATTTAAAAAATTTTCGAATTTTGAGCCTGGATACCCTTTAAAGTGGATATCCAGAGGCGTAGCCAGAGGCGTAGCCAGAAATTTGCAGAAGTCCTTTTACCTACTTCGTTTTCGAGTTTTATAGTGTTTTTAAATAGAAATGTTCTTCATAAAATCTGACAGGGGGGCGCTAAAGTTCCTCTCAGCACCTCTGGCTGCGCCCCTGTGGGTATCTTGTGATTCTTCTCCCAGCCTGAGTTGCACACCCCCTTTTATGACCTTTTAAGGACTACAAAAAGATAGTTCGCTGCCACCAGGTTTGAACCTGTGACCCCGAAAAATATGCCTTGGTCTTCCTAGGCGATACAAGATTCTCATCGAAATGCCTGGGTCTATGTTTGTTTTGCTAAATTGGACAACTAAAGTTAGAGATCGGAGCTGTAAGATAGCACAAATATGCGCCTCGTCGAGCTCTACCGATATAACATTTATGTGAGGGTGAAAAACGCTGAAAAAAACAACTGAAAATCGAAAAAGCGTTCGTAATCTTCACCTTCGTAATATAAGATTTAAGGAAAGCTTTAGGCCACACGCTGAACAAACCCTTTGATTTATCTAATTTTAGACTAGCTACTTTGCTCATTCAACTAGCATGACCTTGCCAAAACATCTACACCTCACACTCCGATATTTGCAAGAAGTGATTCGAGCCAGTAAAGTATCGCAGTACAGTGGCTCCTCAACAGCTCTGCTAGATTCTCTTTTACAACCAATAAGCAATAATCTAAAAAGCAGTGATAACAGGCTAAATCAGCTCAAGGTTAGTAAAGACTGAGTGCAACATAATCAAAGTATGGGCTCATTTGGAAATCGAAGTTTAAACTATAATAATTAGAGCTAAGCTAATTTTCCGAAATTATCTTGAGCCTGTTTATACCTGTGCTGAAGCAAAACCTAAGCGGTAGTCTGCGCATTAAAATTTAGATTGAAATTCAATTTAACGTAATTAACATTTAACATTAACATTTTAGGACGCAATCAACACACTGTTCAACTGGCTAGATGATCAAATCTACGAAAATTTTTCCACTACTCTAGCCAACAAACCAGCAGAGCAATCCACAGAAGCCACTCAAGTTGGCTTAAAACATCTGGCCAGCCTAGAAAAGTGTCTACTGAAAATATTCTCAGGCAAAGAAGGCGCTCAATTCCAAGATGACACATTAATACCCTCCAACAATGATTCTTCAAGTAACCACCAAACTGACAATTCAGCAAGCAGATCAACAAAAATGCCAGTAACAGAGAGAAATGAAGTGATTGCATCAAATGTAAATATAATACCTCCAAATGACTCATATTTTTGTGATACAGCTATTAACCAGTTGATTGAGCAGCTGAGATTAAGGTGGGTAGGAATTTTTAATATGTTCATTAGCAAAAATTGTTGTTAATAAAAAAAAGTTTCAGAAAAATCGAAAGGTTCGAACCTAAGTTTCCTGAGCTAGCCAAACCTGAAGATGATGACTCAGATGACTCCGACTCCGGTGTTCAAATAGACGAAGAAAGAGAGGAGCGAGAGGAGCAGACACACGCAAATGTATGTGAGGAGCGAATAGAACGAGAGAGTGACAGAGAAATTCGCACAAGAAAAACCAGAACAGTAAAAACATCACAGACTAAAAAATGTGTAAGTAATTTTTAGCCAGCAATAAAATAACTTTTCAAATTTAATTTTTCGACCCTACCGGAGTATATCCCCCCCAAATGAAATTTTTTTAAAGTGTTTCCAAACACACTATATCAATCTAAAATCACCTCAGGAGTTCAAAAAGCACATTATTTTTGTGTTCTGGTCAATAAAAAATTGAGTTTTGGGCATTTTGAAATTTCGACCCTTTGGCTGTTTTACCATGTTTTGGTCACTGGAGCTGGGCAAAAATAGTCTCTAAGCCAAGAGCATTTTTGATCAAGAGTGTTGCTCGAAATTATGTCTAAGGTAAGTGAGTGCGCGCATCTCCAACTCTCAAGCCCCCTGCACCCCCTTCGGGGCGCAGGGGGTTTGGTTGGTTAGAAATGCGCGCACTCACATACCTTAGACACAAATCACTCGAAAGTGACTCTGGATGCATAAAAAATGTATGCATACAAGAGTTTCTTTATGCGGTAGGCCTTAGTTAACAAAACTATGTTCAAATTCCATCTTTTTGGGGTTAAGGTACCCTCAACATCTGATTTACCAAGTTACAATAAACAGAAAACAGAGATTTAAAAAAATGGACTTTTTATAGAAAAAAGTAGATGAAAACACCTTTTTTATCGTATTCAACGTGTAAGAAATGCTTAAAAATGGTTAAAATGGTGTTTGGAAAAAGTTCAAAAAAAATTTCATTTGGGGGTGTATACTCCGGTAGCGCCAAAAAACCTTTTATCTTTTAAAATTTGAGAAAAATGGATTTTTATGAGAAAAAGTCGAGTTCTGAAAAGGTTTTTTTCATAATTACTACTGTTGTTCCGACTTTTGTCATCATCATCGGCGCATGTAATACCTCATTTGAAAGCCCATCATCTGGGCTTTCAAATGGGGGGTATACTCCGGTAGCGCCAATTTTTCTTTAAAACTACTTTCTACTTTCGATTTGGCCACACTGAAAAGTTCGTTCCCGCCTAGGGCTCAGAACTTCTTCTACCTTGGTTTTACAATACTTTTGCTTATTCTGGCTCATTATTTATCGCAAAAATTCTCATTTTGCACACCGCTTTTTTTAAATGTTAAAATTTTTGCCAGTAAAGCCTTTTATTTAAAAAAGGATGCCGTATATCAAAGATAGACTTGATAATGATTATAAAAAAATTACGGAAAAATCGTACTTAATTCTGACAACAACAAAAGATTATTTTAGGTGACTATCCGCACGCAAGGGACAGTGAAACTTTCTTCAGATGACTTTGAATCTTTTAAAGATGACAGCAATTTGGAGTGTTCAAAAATATTTGCAGCCAAGTTTCCTCAGAAATCTGCAGAAATAGCGCGAGACTTGTCAGACAATTTCAAATTGCCTAAATTACAGCAAGAGACAGAAATTCACAGCAATTTGGATGATACCATAAACAACGGGAATTCCTTAAAAAGCAGCTTGATCAAAGTGTCTAGTGCTACTTCTCAGTTAGTCTATTTTATACATTAAGCATTGAATTTTTGGAATGTTTTGAGTTTTTTTAATCCTTAAGTGCGCACAGTTGCTAGTTCTTTTACCAATCCGTCCTAAAAACTGCGAGGATTCTGATTTCACCAGTTATTTTTCCAAAATATGCAATTTTTCCATACAAATACGTTTGCCTTTAGAACATGGAGAAAACATACTTTTTTAAAAAACGTTAATTTTGGCGTTTATTCCTTTTTTACAACTTGGTAAAAAAATCTGAGTAATGATATTTTAAAATTTGTCCCATATATGGGATGGTGCGTATATGAAGGTTAAAGTTAAGCTTCCTCTGTCGAATATTAGACCTATCCATGAATCAGTAAGTTTTTTGCGGAGGCTCAGGTTGGGTGCGGACGAACTCAAGCCTGTTAACTAAACCAAAGAAAAGTGCAGGGCTGTAAGTTAGTAGCATCGAAACTTTTTGTATGCTTGTTGCATTAGCTTACTTTGGTGCATTTTATAAGCTTTTTGCAAAATTACCATGGATGTCAAAAGCTTTAAAAAAACTTAAAAGCGTTAAAAAAGCGATATAATTTTTATCGCTTTTTTAACGCTTTTTAACACTTTTATAGTATACTTCAAAATGTCTTTTGGACTTGGTTCTTGAAGAATTTCCAGGTAAATTACTTGACACTAAACTATGAATTCAACTGTGAAAAGAGATAATAAGTGTATTTTGTTATTGATAATACAGCCGAGTCTCAATAAGTGCGATTTTTGGACCGGCTAAAAGTCGCACTATCTAGAGGGTCGCACTGTATCAAATATAGTTTTTTTCGAACTGAAACAAGCATAAACGACAAAATTGTTTCTTAAATTGTTTCTTCTGCCATGTCTTACTTATTTGCTATTTGACAACTTAATAATAGTTTAAAAAACAGTTTTTGAAAAAAAAACCACATACTTTTTATTTTACACGGGAAAGGCACAACCGCCCCGTGGCCTATCAAAAAACCTTATATACCAAAAGATAGCCCTGAACGAGCTGGGCACGAAACCGTTCGCAAAATCGGCTACGGGAGCGACTGCGCCGAGATATTGGCTTTTAAAATTAGAAATTTTTGTGAGCTACTATGTATAGCAGACCAACAACAGATTTGAACAGGTATGTGTGGCGCAATGGTATAGATTCAGGCTCATTTTTTTTAAGTCACGGGTTCGGTTCCCCATCGGTGCATTCTTCTTTTTTTTTTAATTTTGCAGTTAAGCCTGAATTTAACGTCTTTTATCGTGAAACAGGGAGTGATCAACTTTCTTTACTGACAAATAACAAACAATCAATGACAATGCTTGTTTACAACGAAGTGATCAAAGCAGAGATGTTCTTTGCAATAAGAACAGAAAATGAAGCTCATGCAAACACATTTTTCATGATGACAATTTGTGACAGAGTTCTTCGGAAAAAAAACTTCAATAGGTGTCTGAAATTGCTCTTCGCCATCGATGTACCCACAAGCCTTCCAAGAGTATCGCAGAAATTGTCGGAAAATCGGGTTGCAAAACTGACAATAGACCACTTCAAGAACTAGCAGTATGTTGTCGCAGTATGTTGCCAAAATTTCAAAAAAAAAAGAAGAACGCACCGATGGGGAACCGAACCCGCGACGTAAAAAAATAGCCTGAATCTATGCCATTGCGCCACACATACCTGTTAAAATATGTTGTTGGTCTGCTATAGTAGCTCACAAAAATTTCTAATTTTAAAAGCCAATATCTCGGCGCAGTCGCTCCAGTAGCCGATTTTGCGAACGGTTTCGTGCCGAGCTCGTTCAGGGCTGGCTATCTTTTGGTATATAATGTTTTTTGATAGGCCACGGGGCGGTCGTGCCTTTCCCGTGTTAGCTAAAAATATTCTTCTAAATTTTTTTGGAAAATCAAATTTTATTGCGTTTTTGGAAGAGAATTTTGGCCAGAGTCGCACTATATCGAATTTCAGTCGTTCCATATCGAGGGTAAACTTTGACGAGTTTCCGTATCGGCCAACCAAATCATTTTCTCAATGGCACTATATCAAGACTTGACTGTAGTAAAAAAAATCATTATTTTAGATGTGTGGCTAAAAAAGTAAGGCACAACGGCCGACTGGTCTTGGAAAATGAAGCTCACAAAACCGACCTAGCAGACTTGGATGTGAAAGAGACACAAATTTATCAGGTAAAGTTTTCAAATCTTTATTTTTCGAAATTTTACAAAATTGTTCAGGGCTCTATTATGTTGGATTGCAAGGGAGAAGGAGCTTACGAAGAGAAATCGATAATTAGCTGTGGCCGACCTGACAGACAGTCCACACAAAACAGTGCTAGGGAAGGAGAAAACCAAAAGGAGATGTCCCCAATTAAAACTGTGATGGAATTTACAAAGGCAATTCCTACTTAAAAGTTTAGCATCAAAATCGAAACATTGAGATACGAACATTAAAGTTCTCCTTAATGTTCAATTTTTTTCGTTCCTTTGTTTCAAAATTAGCTAAAAAATTTCCGAAAAATTAAAAAATGTTGACAATTTTCCCGAAAAGTTGAAAAAGTTTAATTTTTTTCTGGAAAAAATTATTCATTTGGTCATAAATCAAGTTAAAAAGTCACAACAACCAAATTTTAAAATTTAAGGCTAGACTTTACTCAATCGATCTCCATCGTTTGGTCATTTTGACCATTATTTTTTATTGCTCTGGTTTCTTAAAAAGATCATCATATAGAAAATACTTTATTCTGACACCGGATTCGAAATTCCAATATTTGAATGTTTATTGTCTTGTGCGGAATTTGAAAATTGACAGTGACTGAAAAGCAGTTTTTAATGTTAATCGACCATGCTAAGCACGAATCCGGTGTCAGAATTGAGGATTTGCTTAAATGTGAAGAGAGTTAAAGAAGTTCGTGATTCAATGTCAGAAGATGTTTTACCCGCTTGGTGAGCCTTGTGAATAAGTTGTGTCAAAAGTTCTGTCGTTTTTGCCTTGGTACTCCCTGTTGTATTTTAGCGCAATTTCAAAAGTTTATGTTCATCATTTTTAAAGCTCAGTAATTCATTTTTGTGACTTGCATGTTAACCTCTGTACTGTTTTATTGTTTTCAGGTGGACATCAATCGCCACGTCATGCTTTTTCTCTTCGATGCTGAGATGTAAGATTTCTTAAGATGTAAGGTGAGGTTCGATGTAAGAGCTAAATGGAACCAATGCAGCAAGCAAAATTTGTGAAGTCCGTTTGTGTTGTGATGACGTTGCGAATATGATTGATGTCCATCTAAAAACAATAAAACAGTACAGAGGTTAACAAACAAAAATGAATTACTGAGCTTTAAAAAATGATGAACATAAACTTTTGAAATTGCGCTAAAATACAACAGGGGGTACCAAGGCAAAAACGACAGAACTTATGACACAACCTAATATCTCAACCTTAAGCCTTCAAGTTCAAGAGAAGGCATTGAACTTAAGTCTCAAAAATAATTGATTTTTAAAATAAAATTCTGGCTTGAATCTTAAAAAATTGGGATAAGCTACTAGCCTTGGGACTATTGAATCAATCTAGCCAGTAATTTATTGCATTGACCTTTTTATGTTATAACAAAATATAAAATTTTATGCCCATATATTTTTTTAAAACACTTCGGTACTTATGAGCTATGGTGCTGCCATTTTTTGTCACTTGTGATTCAAGATGATGTTTTTTTATTTCTTAGTTTGACCAAGAAATATTTATAAATGGAAACTAAACAAAAAATGTTTCGAAACAAATCCCAGGACAACCTATAAGTACCAACAATCTTGACAAAAAATCAAAAATGCGAAAAAATTAGCTATATTCTTAATTGTGATCTAGCTGATAAAAAATTTCATTTTTTAGACTTATGGAGATGAAAATGTTGAAGGCAAACAAAACTTTTTTCAAGCCTCGACCTTAGCTTCATACATTACTTTAAATGACAATCTCAGGTAAATATAAACAGCACTACCAAAACATCCACAAAAATACACACCTTTTCCAGGTTCTATGAGGAGCAACAGAGGAGAAAGATTTCCTACACCTATGGTCTGTTTTTTAATTTTTTTTTGTAAAGTCAAATATTTTTATGAAAAGTTCATTTTCTATTATAAATTGAGTGGCTTGCGCCAAAGCCATAAAACAATGTTCATTTATGACGATAGAATGTGCTTGACCACTCCCACACACACACATTCCATTGCCCTAGTGAAAAGTGCAAAGAGAGTGCGGTAATTCATGTGTGTGTGTGTGAAGTAGGTAGGTAATTGCTTATGGTTGTCGTTGCTCTCTCTTTATCAACAACCCACATTTTTTGTTAAATTAGGCGGAAAATGAGATTGCGAGAAAAAACATGGGTCTGACTTGATTTGCAAATTGGTTATGGCAATCTCTAAATTCTATTGTTTTTTTAAGCTTTTACAGCTGTAAAAATCGGTGTTTTTTTAAGTTTTAATATTAGCGTTTTCGATATATATGTAAAAAAAACCAAAAAAGTTTTAATAGTCTCTAAAGCTACCCTATATCTACCGTATTTCCTTTAATAGAAACCCCCTTCCATTATAAGCCCCCTAATAAAAGCCCCCTAGAGGGCATCCAAATATAAAAGCCCCCTCTAATATAAGCCCCCTTAATCCCTGAATGAGGACTTATACCCAATAATGAGGGGTCTTAAATGAGGACTACTAAAAACTGCTTTTTTATAACAAGGTGTCCTAACTAAGAACTAATACAGTCGTTGCTAAGTCTTTTAAAGGCTTGTCTACTTTTTTTCTATGCTTAACAGACCTCTTCTTTCTAGACTGTGGGCTCACGATTAGTCACGATGGAGAGGAAGACGATCAAATTCACTGCTTTAAGCTGCACGGTCCTATTCCAGAAGGTCGATTCGAACTTCAAGTGTCGCGTCAAGCAAGCAAAAAACTGGCTGCAGTAGAAGAGGCCGATGCCGAAGAAGATGAAGCAAATGGGTTTTTAAGCGACGAATCTCTTGAACTGGATTGCAACGATGAATTAAATGCACCAAATCCTGCATTTCACGCCTTTTGATTGAAATTTGCCACCTCCTGGTTTATTATTTGTTGTTGTTTCTTGTCACCTCTTGATCGTTGTTATGATTTTGGTTGTTGTTCTGGTTGTTGTTATCACCTCCTGGTTGTTATTAAATGGTTTTGGGAATAAATTTTTTTAATTCAATAATTTTTCTGACTCAAAATTTTCACCGCGCCAATAAAAGCCCCCTCTGTTATAAGCCCCCTAATATAAGCCCCTCCTAGAGGGCATCCAAAAATAGAAGCCCGGGGGCTTCTATTAGAGGAAATACGGTAACTATTAGGGTAGCACGCGGTCGGGTACCCGAACCGGGAACCGAACCGAACCGAAGCCATTTTGGCAAAATTACCCGAACCGAGAACCGGGTGTCCAGGAACCGGAAGAACCGAGAACCGGGTCCAGGAACCGACCGGTTCCGGTTCCAAACAAGCATTGGATAGAATTGCTTAGAAAATTTGAAACCTTTAATTTAAATGTTTAATTTAAGTTTAAAGTTCAATAATTCGCTTGAAGTTTGTAAGTCACAGATTGTCTTGACAGGTTCGTATTTTAAATGGAACACAGTTATTTTGACCGACCTTAAGGAGGAAGAAGAAAAATCCGAGGAGGAAAATGATGATGTTTGATTTTGTTCTATTTGTTTGTGCTGCATGTTGTTAATTGTTGGTTGTTTAATAGACGGACTCACACATGTTTTTCTTACTTTTTTTAACTTCAAGAAACATGTTTGAGCCCTTCTAACATACGCTGGCACCCTTGCCTAAGCCTAAGCCTAAAAAATGTGAAAAACGATTGAAAACTGACCCTAATATGCTCTAAAAAGACCATATGGCTTTTATGAGTTGAAGTTAAAATTTTTTGAAAAATTTTTTATTTTTTACTCGGAAACTGTTTAGAAATGTTTCTTGTATCAAGTAGTAGCTTAGAACGTGTTTTTGGGTCACTTTTTAAAAGTGGGGTGGGGTGTAAACGGAATAAGTACCGTTAATTGTATAATAAATGCATGGGATATGTGGTTTTATTTTGTATGGGCTATTAAGTTGCCATTACCCGCATACCCGGTCGGGTACCCGACCGAGTAAAATGCTACCCGAACCGAGAACCGGGTCCGTGGAAACCCGGGTACCCGGGAACCGGGTTGAGCCAAATTACCCGACCGCGTGCTACCCTAGTAACTATAATTTAAGACTCAAAATTCAATATTTGAATGTTTATTGTCTTGAGCGGAATTTGAAAATTGGCAGTGACTTAAAAGCAGTTTTTAAAGTTAGTCGATTATGCTGAGCACGAATCCGGTGTCAGAATTGAGGATTTGCTTGAATGTAAACAGAGTTGAAGAAGTTCATGATACAACGTCAGAAGCTGTTCTACCCGTTCGGAGCCATTTTGTTTGCGATTTTTTTCAGCCATCGTGTTCAGCTTGAAATTTTTTACAGAAGGCGTAGCTCTGGTGCACACAGTCTTTCTGGTTTTCATAGCTTTGTAACCAAAAACATCAAGCAGACTCCTAAGTGCAGATCATATATGAATTTGATGCATCTAATATGCATAATTCGTACTGCAATAAACAGTTTTTTTCTGGTTTTAGGCAGTGAATCGGTCGCAGCCAGGTTGGCCATATCGTTTTTTGAGAGATGGGGGATGCGATCAAAAAAGGAGCATTCATAATTTTACTAATTTATTTCTGGGAAAAAATTAATTTGATTTTGAGATTTTTGGGTGCTCAACCAAAACTAACGTGCTAACTAAGAAAACGCAAAAAGCAGATTTGCGAAATTATTTTTCTCGGTTGAGATATAGGTCATTGAAGGGGGCTTTATTAGACAGGGGCTCTTTAATAGAGAATATACGGTATATTCAAAAAAGAAAAAATATCAAAAATTTATTTTTAATATTTAAAAAAGTGCTACAAATATGTTTTTAGAAAAAAATGGAAAAGCACTTTTTGGGGAAAACGTTTAGTTAAAATTTATATTAGTTAAAAATTATTAAAGACATCACCTCGCAACTCAAGATACTTTCACAGAGTTAACCAAGATTTGAAAATTTAAAAAGTTTGAGAAAAAAAGGTGAGCAAAACACAAAAAATGATGCACTTTTAATATATTTCTGCAAATTTCTTAATCAAAATCCTGTTTCTTTGTTTTTTCCAATATCTTTTGTATTGAAATAGGAAACACTTAAAAGGAACACTGCAATACAGAGATAGAAAAGAAAACAACAATTAGATTCTCATCGTCTTATTCTTCACTTTACATTTGCCCAAAAAAAGAAATAATCCAAAAAAGTCTCCAGCCTTACTTCAGCAAGAAAAAAGCGAATTGCTTTGCAAAAAAGGAGTAAACAGAGAAAAGAACCCATAAAATCAGTCTCCGCCTTGCAACATTTTATCGAATGAAATTACGTTTGCTATCTTTTTTGCAGCATTTTGTAATATGATTCAGAAATTAATAAATTCGATGTTTTAGAAAAGTTTTTTGTAGTATTTTATATTTGGTAGTAATTTCAAAGGCTATTTTTTCTATGACTAAATCAATAATTTCACGTGACATGACCATTATTGAGTGGTATCTAGAACAGCTAATACACTTAGGTTTGTGAAACTTTTAATAGGGAGTTGAAAAAAAAGGTTTTTTTAATTACAGTCTTTTTCTAAGTGTCAATTTGGCCACCGATTTGACTTTGAAGACCTTCATCTCGGCTTACAGCAAATATTTTACATCGCTGTTAATTTGTTTTCTTAACTTCTATGAACTTTACGGTTCTGCTTTTTATATATTGGTTAAGCATCCAGAAATTTCAAGATCGACATCGAAATTTTCCAATTTTCGATTTATTAAAAACAAGCCATATGACTGGCTCAGAGAGGGTGAATTCGATTTTACAGTTCGGGCGATAACCTTATCTTTCCAAGTCAATATGGCTCTTAATAAGAAATTATGACCCTGGTAGCGAATACATCTTTGAGGTGGTCAAATTTATGGGGGGTATTCGCAAGATAGTCTAACTTTGAATTTTTTCAATTTTAAATGCGTCTTTAAAGGGGCATACCATCGCGTTTCAAAAAGTTGAGGCGAGGCGACCAGCAAATTTTTTTGAATCGTCCAATTTTTCACTCGTTTTGCGTCAAATATAATATAGCGTAAATGTTCTAATAGAGCCCCTGAGGGCTCTATTTTTCAACCCTTCGAAAATCGGGAAAATTTTTGGTCGATCTCGAGATTTTTTGGTGAAAATTCAAAATCTAAAAAGCAGAATTAGTAGAGCTCGCGGGAGTTAAGAAAATGCATTGAACAGCTTTGCAAAATATTGACTTTGCTCCGAGATTCAGACCCTCAAAGTCGAGAGGGGGCTCTATTAGAACATTTACGGTAGATGACCTCATAAGACTTTTAAAAACTAGACAGAAAATTTTAAAAATCTAGATAAAAACGCATGAAAAAGTTTAACGAGAAAAAAAGAACTTCTGGTCTCCGCCTTTTCTCCGCATATAGCGCTCTGATATGCCCCTTTCAACAGGAAATTTGCGAAAATGATTAAACATACAAGCAATCTTTTTTTAATATACAATCTTTTAAATTTTTAGGATCCAGCAATGGCACAGCCCCTGCACACGACTATGTTGACCTTAAACAGCTGCTGCAGTCGTGGGACTCTTTGTCTGAAAACATATCCATTCCAACCAAATACCTGGATGAATCTGAAGAAGTAGGAATAAATTCTTTTTGCAACTATCAGCGCTAATTTTTTCAGACAGAACTAGAAAAGGGCTTGCAGCCGTCGTGCGCTATTCCAAGCACTTCCAAATCAAGAAGTTTACTGGAAAGTTTAGAGGTAAAAATTTTTAGTTTTTAACGAAAAATACAAATTTTTAGGTAGTCACTGATTTTCTTGTGCTTCGAGCCAAAGATCAATACTCTAAGCCTACTGAAGTAAGCATTTTTTTAGATAAAGATAGGCTCGCAAATTGGCTAAAGTACACTATACAACCTATCTCAGAAATGCCCAAAATCATCTTTTTTCGAAGTTTTAGCACGTGATTCATGTTTTAGGCCGGTTGACACTTATCACCATAAAAAAATTTGACCATAATTTTTTGACCAAAAATTGATTTTTCGTCAAGCCAAAGGAGAATATTAAATTATCGTAATTATTCTAATAGAAACCTCTAATTGTTACCGCCAACCAACCCCCCCCCCTCCCTATTTTTTGACTAAGATTTCAGAGTTAGGGTTATTTTTGATTGACAATTTCAAGATTTTTAGGATTTTCTAAGATTTTTTAGGATTTCATTTAAGATTTTCTATTAGAATAATTACGTTAGATTAATATGGGGCAAACATTTTCACTATTTTAAATTTTTTTTATCGTTATAAGTGTAGCAAAGTTGGGCCGGAGTAGACAATGTGTACCTCGCTCAAAATGCCCGAAATCATCTTTATCGTGCTTCTTTCAATGTTCAACGTTAAGAAAACACATTTTAGGGCGCTTGTTGGGTCGGGGCCCCCACCATAAACTTCTCGTTCCCCGTCTTTCTGACTCACGAAGAGTATCAACATCTGACAGTCAATCATTCAGAGAATTTCGTTAATCCGGTAACAGGTGCTCATACACAAGCAATCGAGTCAGTCTGGCAGAAATTTAAGGTTCGACATAAGAATGAACTCTGTTTGGCTAAAGTGCCTTATATGTCATAGCCCGAAAAGTGGTTTTGACCACTTTTGAACTTATCTGGTCGTATATAGTACGAAAAACATGTTTTTTTCACCCGGACGACATTTTTTGAAAAATTATTTTTGACCATAAATGATCAATAAAAGATCATTAATGATCATAAATAACCACTTTTGATCATATTGTCCACTGTTCGGGGCGGGTGAGCATCCAATTCTCATGGCCGGCCTACCACATGCAAAGCAGGGCTATGCAAGTGTTGTTGTACACTTACATAGCCCACTTTTGAGTATGCTCTAAGGTGCTTGGGGTGCGCATCTCAAGTCCAAGCCGCCCCCGCAGGGGCGCGGGGCTTGAGACTTAGAGATGCGCACCCCAATCACCTTAGAGACTATTCCGAACAATATGCTAAAGTTTAACACTCTCATTCCCCTTTACATACAGCAGCCATGTGAATTGGTGGATGTGTAACTATATTTATGATCATTTATTGATCATTTATGATCATTTTGGTCAAAAATATTTTTCCACAAATAATCGTCCGGGTGAAAAACATGTTTTTCGTACTAATTACGACAAGATAAGTTCAAAAAAGTGGTCAAAACCACTTTTCGGGCTATGACATATAAGGCACTCCGGCCCTCTGTTTTTGGTGGTCCAGACATATTTTTTCACTTGTGGTGTCAAATATCAAAGATGTATGTTTAAATTGGCGCTAAAACATTTTTAAAGGGAATAAGAGCTGTATATACATGTATAGGGAGGGGAAGGGAATAATAGGGGGCCACTTTTATGGCAAAACGTAAAAAAATGTTTGTATTTTTCGACTGTTTTAATATGTTTTTTAACATGGGCCGTGGCAAAAAGAGACTCTATATGCATTCCATGATCAAGAGTCTTGCTCGGAATCATGTCTAAGGTATGTGAGTGCGCGTATATCTAACTCTCGAGCCCCCTGCGCACCCTTAGGGGGCACAAGGGGCTCAGGGGCTTGGAGTTGAGATGCTCACACCCACATACCTTGGACACAAATCACTCGAAAGTGACTCTGGATCCATGAAAAAGCATGCATACCAGGGTTTCTATATGCAGTAAGCCCCATTATTCAAAACTATGTTCAACATCTTCTTGTTAGTGGCCCTCTATAATTCGTGACTCCCTATTATTCCCTTTCCCTCCCAATACTGCCCTTATTCCCTTTAAATAAATAAATGTTTTGGCGCCAATTTAAAATACATTTTTTCGATATCTCTTACACATTTTTTGCCTTGGCCCCCCAAGGCAAATTTTTTGTCAACAAAATTTTTTATAAAAAGTGCTTTCCCAATTCTAAAAATGTGTTTTCTTAACGTTAAAGATTGGAAGAAGCACGATAAAGATGATTTCGGGCATTTTTGGGCGAGGTACACATTGTGTACTTTAGCCCAAAGTTGTAAATATCTTAAAGTGTTTTCTAAGCTTGAGTAAGAACAAGGTCGCTTGGTCGAAAGCTTGGATTGGATAAGCATACAGCACTGAAATTATTTCCTGACGTTATCGATTTATAGAATTATTTAAAAATTACTATTAAAAGTTGTTTTACAAGTAGATTGCTACCTAATAGCCTGTTTAAACCCACCTTTTTTAATGACCAAAAAATTACGTAATTTTGATGATTTTAGTCAAACTCTACAAACAAACTTTTAACAAGTCTTCTTCCAAAACAAAAATTAGCAAGAACATTTCCACAGTCTTAAAAAATAGACTAATGTGCCACCTATCCCGCCGGGAATTCAATCCAGCCATTCCATTGGTTGTTTATTACAGCTTGTGAAGCCAAAATTACATGTTTACAATTCTGTTTCTCATGCACCCACAATCACTTCTGCTTGAAAAAAGAGAAATAGAAGACAAAATGTGGAAGTAGTAAGCTTTATTGCGTTCTGGCGGTCAATAAAAACCCTCCGAATCCTGCTTTTGGGCCATTGAACCAAAGATAGGCTTTGTTACTCCCTTTCTTTCTGATTAATTACTTTCCGAAGATGAATGAAGATGGCTTGTACTCATTTAGCTTCTTTAAATTTTGTATTGGGTTTCTTACAAATTTAATAAAATGGTTTTTTTTGATTTTTTGGATTTTTTTTTAAAGACAAACTTTTTTTTATAAAAAATACTTTTTGATAGTGTTTTTCATGTTTTGAAAACTTAAAATAATTATTTTATTATGTGATCTCAAATATTTTTGTATTAAAATGCCATTTAATTCATACTTTAAAGTAAAATGACTAAAATTTTATTTATCATCACTAATTTAATAAGTAAGTATGTGGCCCTTGTTTATCGCATTCAGATGTAAGCTTCTTGTCTATTAACTAGAAATTAGGCAAAATCGTAATTTTTTCACAATTGAACTGCTTGATTCGGCAATTTGCTAATATTAAATATACACCCTTGCTCAGTTTGCCTTGGTTTGATTTGCCTTGCCTTGATTTTCTGATTTTTCATGCATTAAAGGGGCATACCAGCGCGCTACACGGAAAAAAGGCGGGCACCAGCAGTTCTTTTCTTCTCATCTAGATTTTTCAAGTTTTCTGGCTAGTTTTTAAAAGTAGTATAAGGTCATCTATATCAGATTTGATGCGAAACAAATCAAAAATAGGATGACTCAAAAAAAAAATGCTGCTCGAAACGTGCTGGTATGCCCTTTAACTTAACATTTTTATAAAAAAATATTTCAATATTCAAAAACTAAAAAAAAAACCAAACAATTAGCTTGGTGAGTCAAGGCAATATACCGTAAAAACTCTATTAAGTCGCCCGGGGGAGTTATTTTCCAATCACCCTCCAAGGGGGGACTTAATTAGAGGTTGGGGGTTGGGCGTTATTAGAGGAGGGGGAGTTATTTTTCAATGACCAGCTAGGGAGGGGGGACTATTAGAAAAATTAGTGTTGTTTTTTCAGCCAGACTGCAGTTTTATTTTTTTGCGATTCAACTGCATAGTGTATAAATGAACAGCCTTCAGCAGAAAAAATCAAATTTTAATCATCAAGCTCAAGTATATCATGGATTGTGGCAGGCCGAAAATTAGCTTCTTCATCTGTTTTATAATTTTCTTCGTTGTCACTTTCGCCCATACTTTCCTCATCCCTTTCAACATCAGCTCTTTTTAGTTATTAGGGGGATTTAATAGAGTTTTTACGGTATACAAGTATTTCATTTCCATTTTTTTAATTCTAAATCTTTGTAATTTGTAATTTTCTATTGACCTATAACTAAAAACAATTGCACAATAACCTTAATATCCAGTAGTGCTTTTCATTGCTGCTTATACTGCGCTTGTTCTTCACATCTGTTTTTGTAGTAGTATTAGTAGCAGTAAAGAGAGCGTAAACAACATCTGCTGGTTGGTCACAAGTGGGTTTGAATGCTTCTTCTTCTCTTGTTGTTATCTTCAACCCTAGCACAAAAGTAATTTTGTGTGGTTAATGTGTTTATTGTTACTTTTCTCCCGGAACAATCTGTTTTCCCTTTTTCTTTTCGATATTTTTGATAACACGTATAATATTTGCATGCTTATTATTTCTTGTTTATTGAATAAGTTTGACTTTCACACTGGTTTGCCATATAATTTTCGTCCGCTCACTCATAATCTGCGGTTCCTCTGCTTTTCCAAGAAATATGATCTTCCTAAGGGATTTGCGCCCTGCTAAATGCTGGGGTCATTGCGCTCTGAATATTGTTTATAATCAGATGCTTCTGTTACTATTGCTAGTGTTATTCTTATAAATTTGCATAATTTTATTGTGGTACTAGTAGTTAATACAGTCAAACCTCGATTTAACGGCCTCTCTGGGGACCGACCACAGGGGCCGTTAAAATCGGGGGTATAACTCTTTATGTTTTAGTCTAATCCGGCCAAATTAAGCCAAGGGGTCGTTAAATCGGGGTAGCGTTAAATCGAGGTTTGACTGTAGCAGAATGTTCATACTAATCACCTTTTTCACAATTCAGGCCTAATCAAATATTTACTTTTAAATTTTATTAACTACGACCAATCTCCCCCATTCTGTTTTATCAATTTTGCCCACCGAAATTTTGAGACCTTAGTAAAAATTTTCCCTCATTTTTTACAAATTACAAATAAACCATAAAAAACATGGGGACAGTGGTGCTCGATGATAGGTCTATATATACAACTACACACCTTACACTTTTCTTAATAATTTAAAGAAAAGTTTTTGCAGCTGACAATAATGACAGCTGACAATCTCATGCTGATTTGGTCTGCGAAAAGGCTGAACTATGTTATGTGAAGGCTGAAATGTGCCACGAAAAAATTTACTTTTCGCAGCACATATAATTTTTATTTGGCTCATTTCAGCTTTTCTAACAGGTTTTTCGTGGCATTTATCAACTTTTTCGTGGCATATTTCAGCTTTTTCTCAAAGCCAAATGCCAATAATATATATAACAAATTCTTATAAAACAAAATATATAAACAGCAAAAACTAAAAAGAATTCCTAAGAAAATTAGTTCTTATCTGTGTGCCTTCAATTTTTTAATTGCTTTTCGGCATGTTTCATCTACTACTTATTTATTTATTATAGGTAAGAGGAGGACCCAAAACAGCACTTATTGTTTATGCTACACAAACCTGCTCTCTGCTATACCAAGAAGCTTTTTTGGTGACATACAGAAGCTTTGTTTCTTCTAAAGAGTTGATAAAGAAACTAATCACGAGGTAATTATTTGTCGACCCCACGGTGAAAAATAAGGAGTTTTACAGGTATCTCTACATGAATTCAGTAGCTAGTCGAGAGCAGAAAACAGCATCTCAAGAACAGAAAGCAGCTAGACAAACCTTTTCTCTACTGGTCAGAGTGGTTCACGAGCTATGCACTATTGAATTGACTAGAGAGCTGGTGACTACGGTCACTTCATTTGTCTATAAGCTGATTAGGGCTGGAAACTATGATTTTGCCAGAATATTGAGGTATTTTATTTCTTAATACACACATTTACGCTAGTGTGATATAGCCCTCAACCCTTCCCCCCCCCCAATCAAATTTTTTATGAGTGTCCAAAAACCATTTTGTAGAGTAATTTCAGCATGAAAGGCCTGAAAAAGGAATAAAGGAATGTTGGGCTGTATAGGAAGGGAAAGGGGATAGCAGGGGGCCACTTTTTGGGGGCTTGGAGTTGGGATGCGCACACCCACATACCTTAGACACAAATTAATTGAAAGTGACTCTGGATGCATAAAAAACATGGTTGGATGAGGTTGTATGGTGGTTATATTATACTAGCGCCCATAGATTTTTAATTTTTTTATTCAGGCGTCGATTAATAGAAAGGATAGAAGAGAAGTCAATGAGCGCAAGACCTTTTTCTTCTTTTTATTCTGATGCTCTGGCTGGAGCTGCAAAACAGTAAGTCGTAATACTATCGTTTTTTTCTCTAACTGAAGTCCATAAGCTTATATATTTCACCCCCCTGAATTGAAATTGTCCATTTAAAATGGCCTTAATTCTAAAATCTAGGTAGAGGAGTGGGTATTTATTAAAGGGGCATGCCCACGCTATTATAGGTGGTGCCCGGTAATTCAAAAAAGTTTTCCTGATCATTGAACTTCTGTATGGATTTTTAAACTTGGTTTGTAACAAAACAAGGCCTATCATTTAATTTTAGGTATACCGTAGTTACTCTAATAGTAGTCGCGGGGCTACCAATTTTCAGCCATCCTCTTTGGGGGTTTGTGTGGTTGGCTTTGGCGTTACTATTAGAGGGAGGGGGTCTAAAATTAGAGGAGGGGCTAAAATTAGAGTTCATGCTATAGTTTTGTTATAAACCAAGTTAAAAAATTCGTACATTACCGGGCAGCACCTGTAATAGCGTGGGCATGCCATTTCAAAGGGTTGTCTTTAATTATTAGGTTGTGTCGTAAGTTCTGTTCACGATATTTTTGAATTTTTATTTACAAATATAAACTTTCATAAACATGTCATATACCATTTTGCAGCCCTGATCCATAGCTACAAAATTTGTGGTCGTTCATATTTCGAGTACGACAAAATAAAAAAGTTATGGTTGAAATAACTATTTTCGATAGTTTACAAACAAAATAATCAACTTTTATCGACTGCCAGGTTCAGCAAATTCAATTAAAAAATTAGTCTTCCCCAAACTCAAGAATGTTTTCCTGGCGCTCGGGAAGACGTTCGACTTCCTTGAGACAGAATCCTGCCGGCTCAGACTTGAAGTAGAGCATCAGATCCACCTCGATTTCCTCCACAGTTCTGTACTCTTTGCCACGCAGAAAGTGTTAAAATCGACCGGAAGAAATGGTAATCCGAGGGAGAAATATTCAGTGAATAGAGCAGGTGAGAAATTTATATCCTGTCTATAATTATATCTTTGCTTGATGAGTTGGGAAACGAGAGAATAGGTTGGATGGGACAATGTGTTCAAGTGAAATAAAATCTGCTATTATTTGAAAAAAGCTAACAAACATAGTTCTTTCTACCATAACTTTTTTATTTTGTCACACTCGGACTATGAATGACCACACATTTTGTGGCTATGGATCAAGGCTACAAAATGGTGTATGACATGCTCATGTAAATAAAAAATGTCGTGAACAGAACTTATGACACAACCTATTAGTACCTTAAGAATCTCCGAAGCAGATTCATCGCTTTTTTTAATTTTTCCCCAAAATTATTTAGTTGGTGTGGTTTTTTTATTTTGCAATTGCTTATTTAGCTTCTGACATCATATAGTTGAGGCTTAGGGCTACCAAATGAGCTATTAACTAAGCAAACATTGCTTCAAAAACTCATATAATATTTTAAGAATTCGCCCATGAATCCTAACTCGAATTCGAGTGCGGATGCTCTTAGGAATGGCACCAACAGAAACTTTTTTCAAAAAAATTTAAAAAAAAAGTTATGGCCATTTCCGTGAGACAAATCTGATTAAGCATCCACAAACAGCCTCCTCATTGTGTTTTCGCCTTAAGAGTTATTAGATGTTCATGCCCCGTATCTTTTTTCTGTAAGAATTTTTTTCGATCACAGTCAAAACACTCTGTAAGGTAATTCAAGGGATCGGCAAAAATTTACCTTCACGCAATTTCACATTATATAGAGTTACCTTCACGCAATTTCACATTATATAGAGTTACCTCATATCGAAACAAAAAGCTGAAGATAAATGTTTGGGATGACCTTAAATTAGTAAAGCAAAAAATAAATAAAAATTTTAGAAACAAAATTTGCTTTTTCGAATCTCTTTAACTCTCTTAAAAATAGTAATAAAAGACCCTTTGACATTTCATCGAATTATTGTATGGTTTCTAAAAGCTCACTGCCTAAATAGCAGCTACGGTTTATCTGAATAAAACATTTATCTAAGTCTAAAAAACCTCGCCAAAAAAAATTTCATAGTAAAAGACATTTTTAAGACCTACCATTTAAAAAGAATTTGAGAATTTAAGTTCATAAGTTCTGTCGTTTTCCAGTCAAAGTTTCAAACACAGCCCAAAACAAGTTTTTATTCGAAACAAAGTACAACAATTAACCAACAAAATAATCTCCTTCGAATTCTACGACTTTTTCCCAGCGTTCTTGTAAGCGAGAGATCCCCTTGACGTAAAATCCAGCCGGCTTGGAAGAGAAGAAACGATCGATATCCTCTGAAATTTCTTGAACTCTTGCGTATTGTTTTCCCCGGAGAAAGTGCTGAAGCGAACGGAAGAAATGATAATCAGACGGCGCAGCTTTAAAAATTATGAAAATAAACTTTTGAAATTGCGCTAAAATACAGCAGGGGGACCAAGGCAAAAACGAAAGAACTTTTGACACAACCGAATAACATATAAGTATTAAATTCAGTGTTCCATCAATCTTCGAGTTCCGATCTTCTGTGCTTGCCAAACAAATTACTGCTTTAGATGCCGAGCTGTTTAACAAAATTGAGGTTATTATAAATACCATTTTTTCATAATGACTCATCACAAAATTTTTAGCCTGCTGAGATGTTGTGGTGGGCGGAAGACCAAAATGAACTGAAAAGCCCCAATGTTGTCACCTTTACTGTAATTATTTTTAGAAAAAAATGATTTTTATAAAAATCATTTTTTATAAAAAATAATATTTTTTATATGAAAGTCTTGTTTACAGGAGCACTTCAACAGAGTTTCCTACTGGGTCCGCACCCAAGTCATTTCTCAGCCTTCCCAAAGAACAAGGGAAAAATATTTGTTGAAATTTATAAAGATTATGAAGGTTAGTTTTTTTTTTGCAAAATGATCCTAAATTTTTGTATTTAAAAAATAAATATATTTCAGCAACTGAGAAAGATGGGCAATTACAACAGCTATTTGGCTATTCTGTCAGCATTGGATTCTGGTCCTTTGCGTAGATTAGACTGGACTAAAAGTTTAAAAGACCAATTGGCTGAACACGCTGAAGTTATGGAGAGCTCACACTCCTTTAGAAACTATCGCAAATTGTTGTCAGAAACAGCGCCTCCTTGTCTTCCTTACGTGTAGGTTTAAAACAAACATTTTTAGCAAGATAGAAATTTTATAAGCTTGTTTTTCAAGTTTTGTCACGCTGGGCCCGCGATCTTAATGGTGGAAATTTAAAGTCAAATAAAAACGCCTCCATGTACTGCTTTTTTGACTTTTGGGTTCCCATATTGAGCCAAAATAACTGGGTGCTCATCTGGATTCTGTTTAATTATCATGGTGCAAAGCCGCTTATTGCCGTTTATTGCCGCTTTGCAAATTAAAAAAGCCTCTGCTTATTATTATTCAAAAGCTGAATTCCTGGCGGTCTTTTTATTACATTCTGAGCGTGGGTGCAGTTTGACAAACATGGCGCATCACTTGAGAACCTGTAGGCATCCAGCTGGATTTTGACCGTAAATAATTCGTTTTTTTTAAGTTATATTTTATGAAAAAAGTCGTAAGTTCATAAACAAAATCGTTTTTAGTGGTCTAATCCTTCAAGATCTCACCTTCGTGCATGTAGGCAATCCAGACCGCTCTTTTTCCAACACTGACACAAACAATGGCAGCACAGAAAGAGGAAAAAATCTCATAAACTACGGCAAACGATGGCAACAATTTGCCATTTTGGACAATATACGGAGATTTAAAACATGGTTTGTGCATCAAATGTATTCATATGTATTAAAATTATGAAACTTCAGGCCATATGATATTCAACGAGACGACAAAGTTTTACGTGTATTTGACGACTTCAGCAATTACCTTCAAGAAGAAGAGACTTGGACGCGTTCTTTTGAGATCAAACCTAGAACTGTTAGACCCACAAGGCTCAATTGATAAGTTTTTCGTAAACTCACATAGTTTTTTGAATATAATATTGCCGATCAAACATCTTGCTAATAGAACAAAATTTGGCTAAAACTTAAAGGGGGGGGGTGTATCTCCTTTCCGTATCTGGCCCTGCATGAAAATCGTTCAAATTCTAATTTGAACACGTTTTTTGTAATTCTAAGATCTTTATTTCACACCTCCATGTCTTCAGCATCTACAATATCAGTATCATCATAATCTTCTTCGTCCTCCTCATATATTAGGTTGATCCAAAAGTTCTTGGGCACCTTGAAAAAATTTATTTTCGATTTTTTTATTAACGTGTTAATATTTTAGCATGATGTTTATCATTCCAATGTTTGCAGATCTAATTCAGAGGAGATATCACTCGAAGTCACATCAACAAAACAGCTCTCCAAAATCTTTATTCAACAAAATAATCTCCCTCAACATCAACAACATTTTGCCATCTTTCAGGCAATCTCCCAATACCTTTAACAAAGAATCTAATCGGTTTCGAATCAAAATAAACTTGCAGATCTGTTAAAATTGCTTCTAATATTTCTAATATTACTAATACTTCTACTAATACTTCTAATACTACTAATACTTCTAATATTTACATACATACATTACATACGAAATCGAAAATAAATTTTTTCAAGGTGCCCAAGAACTTTTGGATCAACCTAATATTTGCAAAAGCTCAAGTTCGTCACTCCATCATCAAGATTTTCTTGTGTAATCGGGAAGCATTTGCCGAGTTCTACCTTTCGCTCAATGGTCTTCATGACAAGCTTTGATTTCCATTCGTCAACGACAGGTCCCTTCTTTATTTTCATAGTTATACCACCTTCAGATTTTGAATAGCATTCGTATCGCTTTACAACTGAACGCTCCCCTCTGATTTCTGTTCTTCTGTTCTCGTTGAATGCCAATGCTGCCAACATGGTTCGTGCTTCAAACCCTCCTTTTAAATAAAATTTTCTTTTCGGTCGGTAACGAATAGCAACAGAATGAAATGACTTAACAAACGAGGTGAAATTTCCATGCTTGAGAGGTTCCAAATCATTCAGAAAGTTTGCTTTTGCACAGATTTCGAGTAGCGCTTGATATGCTTTTGAAAGAGGGTGTGAAATAAAGATCTTAGAATTACAAAAAAACGTCTTTAAATTAGAATTTGAACGATTTCCGTGCACACCGTGATACACCCCCCTTTAAAACAACAGATATGGAACTGAATTAAAAACATCAATAAAAAAATGTTTGATCGCTTTAAATTTGCTAAAATGTATATTTTGCTGATTTCTTGATATTTTACAAGATATTAACTTTATAAAAAAATCCTTCCACAATAATTATTTCTGTGACCAAATATTTGTAGATTTTTATTTTGCTTAATAACAAAAATATGTGTCCTGGTGAATTTTTGTTAACCTTTCTCTATCTAGCAATATTTTTCTTTTTAAAATTTTATTTTTGTTCAGGGTTTCAAATGAATCTCATATTTTTTTAATTACGCAATTTTCGCCTGTATTTATGAAATGCATTTAAAATAATAAAGATATTTTTAAATATTCAAAATACATAAAAACACTTACATTAAAAATATATTTTTTATTGTTACTAACAATTTACTTGCAGCACTAGGCGATGGTGTTCAGCTCAAGGACACTCCAAAAATAAATATGCGTTTGAGAACTTGTTTTATGTCTTAGACACCTATTTTTCTTCTTATTGTCACACAAAAATTTACATTAACAAAAAAGATGAGCTACATTGATTGGCAATATTTGTGCTAGTAAGCTTAGTATTTATGAGGCATGCAAAAGGACAGGGTCATTCGAGAATTTTTCAAGAGGTAATCTAATATTCGGACTAAAAGATTTTGACTTCATCTTATTAGTCCGATTTAATTTTATTTTGAACATTTTTTATATTTTTTGCAAACATAATTTTAACTTTTAGGAGAACGAGTATAGGAAGTCGATTTTTCTGGTTTTGTCTTTAAATTAACCAGCCGATTCGCTAAAATTTTTGGCGAATTCGCCAAAACATAAAGTATCGAAATCTTTAAATTTTTTTGCTGGCGAATATACTAACTATAGTCAAAAATATTGAGATTATCTAAATCGGATTGACCGAGTTGCTGCCGAGAGGCCATAACAATGTATCGAAAACCCATTTTAATGAAATTAAAAGTCTAAACTGACCTGAACTATAAATTCGAAAAGTCAAAAATTTTGTGTTAAACCAGTTTTCCCGGACGTCCTTTTTAAAAAAATTTTTCCTTTTCGAAAAGTTTTTTTCGATTAAAAATGGCAATAAGTACTGGATAAAATGCCCCTTACCTTCAAAAATAGTCGAAAGGTCCTTTTTTACCCATATTTCTTTTTTGAGAAAAAATTGAGAGACCTGTGTTAAACCATTTTACTTTATTAAGTTTCCAAAGATCAACACCTACACAGCCTCAACCAGAATTTGTGAGAACAAGTAATGGAACCACCATATTTCCTCTCCGAATCGAGTCTTTAAGTCCAACAACAATAGAGAAAGTGTTTGAAAAAGGAACAGTTCCAAGTTTGCAGCAACGACGGAGCCCTTTTGCCAGACACTTTTCCGCTACACTCCAAAATTACGAATGCAAATACAGTTGGTTTAAGCAATTATAGATTAAATTATGAAGATTAACTATTTTTTAGTTGTGCTAAAGTTCACTACTTGCTGCATTATTTCTATTCCAATTATTATAATTTTGGTGTTGTTTGTTTCTGTTTGGCTAGATGAACTAAGGCTTCTTTAGGCAAAAATAAATAAAAATCTTTATTAATTTTTAAATATACACAATCGATTGCTACTACGACAACCTTGATAAAGCAACAGTCTGAGCCACGTTTAGTTAGCAAAAGTAAAAAGTCTGAAAATAAGATCCTCCATATAACAGCATCCATTAAAGCTAAATACTCTAGATTAGGGTTGTCCAATCCAAATATTTGGGCGAATATTCGCGAATATTCAAGAGCAATGTTCGCAGTGCGAACATTCAAATAACTGTATTGTTGACTAAGAGTTGACTGTATTGTGACGGTTGACTGTATTGTTGACTGAGAGTTGACTGTATTGTTGACTGAGAGTTGACTGTATTGTTGACTGAGAGTTGACTGTATTGGGATAGTTGACTTTATTGTGACGGTTGACTGTATTGTTGACTGAGAGTTGACTGTATTGAGATAGTTGACTGTATTGTGACGGTTGACTGTATTGTTGACTGAGAGTTGACTGTATTGTGACGGTTGACTGTATTGTTGACTGAGAGTTGACTGTATTGGGATAGTTGACTGTATTGTGACGGTTGACTGTATTGTTGACTGTATTGTTGACTGAGAGTTGACTGTATTGGAATAGTTGACTGTATTGTGACGGTTGACTGTATTGTTGACTGAGAGTTGACTGTATTGGGATAGTTGACTGTATTGTGACGGTTGACTGTATTGTTGACTTAGAGTTGACTGTATTGGGATAGTTGACTGTAGCACATTTTGCAAAAGTAGTAAAACAATATTCGCGAACATTCCGAATATTCGCGCGAATAATCGCGGCCATTTCAATATTCGAGCGAATATCCCAACTCTACTCTAGATAATATTGAATTTTTCACAAGTTCAAATCTTTTTTGTCTTGAGAGGAATTTGAAATTTGACAGCATTTTCTTTATACCAGTAATCTCTATATAGTATTTGGCATGTGTCCGTCCTACTTTTTAATGGACATTTTGACCACATTCAGGCCATTTTTGCTTATTTTTCCGATTATTTTCGGCAATGTCTCGACGGAACCCCAAACTTCAGACAATTCAGCGTCTTTTTATGCCGAGACCCAGGAAAATGTCTTCGAAAAAGAAAAACTTTTGTGGTCCCTCAAAATTGGAGTTGGAGGATTTTGGGGTAGGCCTGGAGGATGGTTTTTCTGCTTCCTTACTATACTATAGAGGCGCCGATAGGCGCCTGTGGTCCCTTGTACTTTAATATTCAAATCAACTACGCTCAACGGTGTTTACGAATACGGTGTTTAAATAAAAGGTTTATTTAGCCAAAAAAAGTTTTACGTCAACATGTTTTTTAATATTTTTTTGGACTTCTGTTAAACACTCTGAATGCTTTTTTTATTTAACACTGAAGCACTTTATGATGCCATTTTATGCTGATTTTGAATTTGAAGTCATTTTTACAGTGACAAGTTTCTGTGCGAAAATTTCTCAAAGGTTTGTAAAATTTTGAGATGTCCTAAAAGCCGTAATTTGTTTCTTTTAAACTTTCACCCGCAAAAATTGTGTTCTATGTAAGCAAACGACACACCATTAGAAAGCTCAATTCAAGGGTTTTCTAATAATCATAAACATGACAGGATATTACACTAAAAACTATTATAAATTGCCCTTTTCATCTAGGCATCCTTTTTTGGCTACCTAATTTTTAAAATTGCATTTTTGACCTACTTATACTCGGGCACCCACCTAGGATGAATGTATGAAAAATGTTCAGCATGAATTGTAGTATCCAAAACTTGGATTCCAAATATACCCCTGATGTAGGTGGTACTCAGAGTGTTAATAAACAGCGGTGTAAAATATATAAAAAAGTCAAGATGTCTTTTTCAGAGCAAGGGGTAATTTTAAAGAAAATACGGCTACTGAATTCATTTATTACATTTTTTAACTTTTAACATTTTTAAGACTATTAAGAAAAACTTAATTTTTTTCGAAGTAAAAAAAGTAAGAAAAACACGTTTGAGCCTGTCCTAATATACTGGTTTATACCTAATAAAAACACGTTTGAGGTCGAATACTGTCACTTCAATTTAACTTGATGTCCTAATATACGCTGGCACCCCTACCTAAGTTAAAAACACGTTTGAGCCTTTAATACCTGGTTTACTACCTAAGTAAACACGTTTGAGCCTGTCCTAATAACGCTGGCTTATTACCTAAGCCAAAACACGTTTGAGCCTGTCCTAATATACGCTGGCTTACCCCTACCTAAGCCTAAAAACACGTTTGAGCCTGTCCTAATATACGCTGGCTTACACCTACCTAAGCCTAAACACGTTTGAGCCTGTCCTAATATACGCTGGATTACCCCTACCTACTAAGCCTTAAAACACGACTGGAAGATCTATGAAAAAACAATCAGCTTAGGGCCAAAAATTTTTTTTGACATTTTTTATACCAAAAAATTGTTTTGCTTTGAAATGGTGAAAAAGTTCAAATAAATGGTTTTTGACTCAAGAAAAAAGTTTTTAAGATTTAAGAAAAAACAACAGGGGGTCAAGGCATATTATTTGAGTGTGCCCTCTAACACAAATATAGGGTGGTCCAAAAAAAACCTGCAAAATTTAAAAATTAATGTAGGTAGCCCCTTGCCCTTGGGTTTTAATTAATCGACAATTCAGACACATGCATTACATTTATTCTGCTTTATCCCAACAACGACTGACAATGCAACAACAAAGTATAAGTGATTATCCAAAATGTCTTCCTTGAGCATCGATGCAGGCCTGAATTCGTCCTGGAAAATCACAGGCATTACCTAAAAAGCACGAATAACAACAATCAACGAGCAAACAACCCACGAACAAACAGTAAAAAAGCGAAATACGGTCAAAAGTGACATTTTAGAGTGACAATTGTCACTTTTAAGCACTTGTCAACATAAAATTCACGCAAGATTTGCCTAAAACAAAAATTGCAGGTTTTTTTGGGACACCCTGTAGAGCCCAAAAACTGGTTTCAGAAAAATCGAGAATAGTGATTTTTTTAATATTCTTCAGATATACAGAAAAAAGCCTAAGTCTACTATCAGTCTCACTGACTAATGTCTTGTAGATCTGTTATTTAACTAACAAGGGAACCTTCCGAACTGTGATTTCGCTCACAAATATTCTGGCTATGCCATCTTGTAGAGCATAGTCAATTTAGTTATGGAAGTGAAGTCTGTTTAGGCTGGTGAGAGGAAAAGTGGTGCGATGCCGCCGCGTTCACCACTTTTCTCTCACCAGCCTAAACAGACTTCCATCTATAATAAATCGACTATGCTCTACAAGATGGCATAGCCAGAATATTTGTGAGCGAAATTACAGTTCGGAAGGTTCCCTTGTAGGAATACTTTTGTGCATATATTGTTTAAGATCTGTCGCAACAAAAAACTTGAGCAAAACATTTTTTAAAATTATTAAAAAAAAAATTCATCATTTGTGTGCATTTTGTATTGTGTGTTTGGTTAATCGATCGATTTTTTCGAGCTGGATGATGCAACCACTGCTCCTTTTGCTTTTTTTATTGCTGTCATGATCACTTGAAGCTTAGTGAGCATAGACTAAATTTCAATTGCCAGCATAAAACTTGTTGATTTTTTCTATTTTTTAGTTTTTTTCTTCTATTTACTCAATATGTGTGGCATCTTTGCAATTTGCCACCCTAAAGGATGCCCTTCCAGTGCTCATTTCGACGTTCAGAAGGCTCAGCAAATGTCAATGTATTTTTTTGTTTAAAAACATTAGTAAAACATTTTTTACGTGGCTATTTTTTCTGGGGTTTTTTTAAATTAAAAACCTGGTTTTATTAATAATTTTTTAAACCCTGCTAATTCTGTGATTTCAGCTATATTTATTAAGCTTTTCTAAATTTAAAAGAGAGAAATTTAGAAGGCAAAAGCATAGAGGTCCAGACTATAGAGGCGTCTACCGACACCCTGAAAATGGCAACATTTTGTGCCATGAACGTCTGGCTATTATGGATCTAGGGTGCATTCAGCCAATTCAGGGCACTAAGGAAGATCACCAAGTGGGATTTTTTTGTTTTCAGTTCAGATAGCACAAGGGGAAAAGGGATGGGGTCGCAAAAAACCTAGGTACTCGGAAACCGGGCTAAATATAAATTTGTCATTTTGAAAAAAAACTAGGCTTAACCCTTAAATGCGCACACTATGACAAAACAAATTAGATATTTGATTACAAGTCAAAAACTCCAACGTGGAGTATTTGGGTGTCCCATATATGGGACAGTGCGCCGGGGAGTTATCCCATATACGGTCAAACCTCGTAATAGTGCGACCCTAGAGACCGAAAAAAATTCGCACTGCATCGGGACTCACACTATCGAGACTTTTAAAGACTTTTGACTAAGTCCATCGAACTCAAGGCCGCACTATATCGAGTTTCGCGCTACATCGGGTCGCACTATAACGAGGTTCGACTGTATGGACAAGTTCGTTCGAGTCCGCCTAGCGTCCGACACTTTTTTCGCCTCTATTTTTTTAAATTTTTGTCAGTAGTCTTTGGTTGATCTAGCTCAGAAAATCGCAAGGACTGCGATTTTGCGAGTCGTTGTCCAAAAATTCTGCAATTTTCTTATTCAGACCCGCGATATTTTGAAAAATAGGGTGCTTGTTTATCAAGACCTATATGTCTTAGTGCAAAAATGATATAATTTTGAAATAAACGAACGGTAAAATCGGAATTACTGCTATTTTAGGGACTTGACTAGCCAAAGACACTAAAAAATAGTCAAAAAAAATAGACACCGTCACCAACATTTTCATTGGCCAGACACTGGTTTTGTTTTAAAATGACGCCAAAAGCAGTCCGAACGCCAAGTGCTGTACATCGGTGCCGGTACCCGTGCAACCATGGTCTGTGTGGTCCTGAAAATTGCGAGGATTGTGATATTACCAGTCGTTTTTCCAAAATTATGCAATTTTTTCATACAAATACCTAAAACACCTCCTGGCGCACTGTCCCACATATGGGACAACTCAATGGCGCACTGTCCCATACATAGGAAAAACTTCAAACAGATTATTCTCAGCGATGACCAAAGATATCAATGTCCGGGTTTTTAACAAATAGTACAAAACTGAGCAATTCTAATGCTAGAAATCAATCCATAATTTTTTCGTCAAAACATCGAGAGAAAATACCTTTTTCAAAAACGTGAATTTGACCTGAAAGGATTTTGAGAATCTTACATAATATGTTTGCTTTTTCAACTCCAACCAACAAATTTCATCCTTTTTCTACAACTTGGTAAAAACAAATTTTGATAAATGAATCATTTGTTAAAGAAAATGGCATTTTAAAATTTGTTCCATATATGGGACAGTGCGCATTTTATGGTTAATGCTGTAACCGAATCGACAACCAACTTTTGTCGACCTCAGCACTTTACCACTGGGAACTGGGCCTACCCCAGCGTTGGCTATATTCAAGCTTTTTGTTTCAATTTAAAATGCCAGGTGATTCACAACGGCGAGATTTACAACTTCAAAGCACTTGAGAAAGGCGAACTTAGGGAGTACAAGTTCACAACAACTTGCGGTAATTTATTTTCGGTGTAAAATATATTTTAAAAACAAATACTAAGACTCCGAAGTGCTGGTATTTTTGTATGAGAAGTATAGAGGGGACAATGAGAGGATTTGCAACACTCTAGACGGTGTTTTTGCCTTTGTTGTTCTCTATGAAGATGAGTTTCTGGTGGCTAGAGATCCTATTGGAATCAGTATCTATTAATTTCCTGTTCATTTAAAAAAATTCAAATTGGTTTTAAGAACAAATGTACTTTGGAGTTGACAAGGACGGAAGATATTTTTTCAGGTGATTTTAATCGTCTAATCATTTGCCTAAGCAAAACAAAAATTTTTATAGCAGCGAAATGAAGTGCATTGAAGACACTTGTGGTGAGTTGAAAAAGCTTCAATTGTGTTTGATAAAATTTACGGATCAGGTGAATACGCTCTCCAAGCCTTTCCACCCGGCTATTATTGGACACCGGTGGAGGGTATGGTTCAATACTACAAAGTAATTTTTTTATTTGTATATTTTTTCTATTTCACAATTAGGTTTTTCGCCCTTGTCTCTCTACTGTTTTTGTAATTTTTTGGCTTAGGGAAGGGTTGGCCAGCGCATTTTAGGATTGACTGAAATATATGAGTCTAAGATATGCTTGAGCCTGTACTAACATGCGCTGGATGACCTTTGCCTAAGCCTAAAAATCTTAAAAACGAAAGGTGGTACTAAGGCGAACCACCCCTCATTGAGGAAAAATGAAAGTTTTTTTTATACAGAATTTTTGCAAAAGTGTATAATTTTCAAAATTTATTGTCCCATGTCCGACCGATTTTATCATTGTGATTCGACACTGTTTTCGATATATTTGTTCGCAGAAGATTCACTTCTCAATTTTCATCTAATAAAATGAGATTAAAAACGGGTGCTAACTTTGTCTGAAAGCAGTTTTCAAAAACTGGTTCAAAATCAAAACACAATTTTAAATGTGGAGGTTGGCCAAATAGGCATAGTTTCACGGCCGAAAACGTGGTGGGGGTGCCGACACCGGCGCCGGTCCATCACGAAATCGACGCCCGGCGCCATGTTTAGGCTAAACTTTAAGGGCGCCGAACCGGCGCCAGCGCCAATGTTGGCACCGGCAATCAAAATTCAGTTTTTCAAAGAAAAACTTGTAGAAATGTGTTTAGAAACGACTGAATTCGTTAAAAAATGTCAAAAAAGTGAATAAATTATTTATTTTAAGCAAAATTTTGAAATTTTTTTGCAAAAATTGCGCCGGCGCCCGCTTGGGTCTCGAATGTGTGCGGAGCCTAACCGGCGCCCGTGCAACTATGCAAATAAATTATCTTTTATTTGAGTAAGAGAAAAAATAGGAAGTCATTAAAGGGCCTGTTGCCTATGGGAATATTTTGAAAGGTGGGTACCAGGTCAATTAAAAAAAATTATTTTGAAATACAAATTTACTCGACTACTCTTCCGGCTTCATGGAAAACGCTTGCATTACCCAATAATATTGGTAGCATAGTGGTAAAGCTGCCGCTTAGTGTGAAATTAGGTCGTCGGTTCGATTGCCATCGGCAGTGTAGTTTTTCCTCAACTTTTACCAAATCGCTTCAAAATGATTCTCGTCCTGGTACCCGCCTTTCAAAATATTCCCATCGGCGACGAGCATGCCTCTTGAAAAAATAATCCATCAGAGTGGATTGTGTACAGACTACTAATTATTACATACTTTTGTGTTACAGCCGAGCTGGCACAACTATGAGTTAGCACTCAAGGAGCCAGTGTTGGCCACTCTAAAAAACCGCTTAATTGAAGCCACCCAAAAGCGGCTCATGAGTGATGCTCCGATTGGAGTACTTCTGTCTGGAGGATTGGATTCTAGTCTTATCAGGTCTATTAAAACATTTTATTAGGTTATTGTTTGAAGCCTTTTCAGTGCCATTGCTGCACGTAAAATGACAGAGGTCGGCTTGACAGTGAAATCTTTTTCCATTGGATTGGATGAAAACGCACCTGACTTGGTTGCTGCTAGACATATTGCCAAGTTTTTGAAAACAGACCACCATGAATTTCACTTTAGCATTGAGGTTCGATAAAATTTTGCGAAAAAAATAATTTTTTATAGGAAGGTGTTTCCATCATCAAAAAACTAATTTGGCACTTGGAGAGCTACGATGTGACCACCATTCGCTCGTCCACGCCTATGTACTTTCTTTCCAAATACATTGCTGAGCAGGGTGTTAAGGTGGTTTTGTCTGGAGAAGGAGCTGACGAAATATTTGGAGGCTACCTCTATTTCCACAATGCTCCAAGTGACGAGGAATTCCAGAAGGTCAGAATAAAGTAAATTTGTGTGTAGCTTTGAAAAAAGAAATTTAAGGAGACAATTCGTCGTGTCAAACTTCTCTCCACTTCCGATTGTTTAAGGGCTGATAAGTCTTGTATGGCGAACAGCATAGAAGTTCGAGTAAGTTTTTAAATAGAACAAATTATTATGTGGTGTCATAAGTTCGTTCGTTTTGGCCTTGGTCCCTCCTGTTGTTTTTTTGGCGCAATTTTCAAATTTCGTGTTAGTCATAACATGATTCAGTCAGTCGCAGCTTTTGTGTTATATGCTGATGCTGCAATCAAAATTTGTGAAGTCTATGGAATCAGAAACAGCATTGACGTCCATCTAAAAATAATGAACAGTACAGCAAATAACACAAAAGCTGCAAAAAATAAATGACTGAATCATGTAATGACTAACACGAAATTTTAAAATTGCGCTAAAAATAACAGGGGGTACCAAGGCGAAAACGAACGAACTTATGACACAACGTAATAGCTAAGTGAAAGGCTGTGTAGAAATTCAGCGAATGAAAAAGTAATTTCCACATTAAATTTAAATTTGCATTTAAAAACTCGGCGCTAGTATAGAATAACCACCCCCCCCCCTTCAAAAATCAGACCTTCTAAAAATGGTTGAAACTACCCTTTGGAACAACAAGTTTAAGCTTAGCCCTTAGGCTTAAGGGTAGGCCAGCGTATGGAAGTTGTGACTAATAAGTGTTTTACGCACTTTTTCTGGGTCTGGAACATATATTTTGGTGCTCTTTACTTAAGTTTTAGCAGGCATAAGTTTCGGGGGGTATTCTATACTAGGGTCAAAAATTCAATTTTCATACTAAATTACATAATTTCCTCACTAAATGACGGAAAATGAATATACAGTCGAACCTCTTTATAACGCCACCCTAAGGGACCGACACCAGGATGGCGTTATATTGAGGTGGCGGTATATCGAGGTGGCGTTATATCGGGGTGTATCTTTGCCTTATTTCATTAGCGGCCAACCAAATTGAGCCCGGAGTGGCGTTATATCGAGGGTGGCGTTATATAGGAGTGGCGTTATAAAGAGGTTCGACTGTATATGAAACCAAAAAAATTATTTTTCACAATTTAGCGGGGAAATTCTGGAATTGAGTGAGAAAATTGTGTGCAGAAATTTCGTAATTTAGCTCAAAAATTTTTTATTCAAAGGCAGATTCAAAGTTTTAGGATTTTTTTTAAATTTATTGGGTGAATAAAATTTGAGCCGAAGTTAAAACTTATTTTTATGCAAAGTTTAATACAATTTTAGCGAGAGTATTATTTCTAGGTGCCCTTTTTGGACAAAAACTTCCTAGACACTGCCATGCTGCTTGAACCTAAGTACAGGCGTCCAAAAGAGCAGGGTGGAAAATTGACTGAGAAATGGGTGCTGCGAAAAGCATTTGATGATCCAGTAGGCTTATATTTCGCATCTTTTATTTAATGTATTTGGAATCTTCAAGGAAGACCCATTTATTCCTGATGAAATTCTTTGGCGCCAAAAGGAGCAGTTTTCGGATGGTGTGGGCTATGGCTGGATTAATCATTTGGTGGAGAGTTTTAGTGAGCATGTGACTGATGAGCAGGCTAGTCGTATTTTTTTGCTTACAAAAACTGGCTAAAAATAGCAAATTTTAGCTTAGTCAAGCCAAAGAAACATTCACAATAAATCCTCCAGCCACAAAAGAAGCCTATTTTTACCGCCAAATATTTGAGGAATATTTTCCAAGCCGGCTGGCTGCAAAGACCGTGGTTCCTTGGATACCTAAGTGGCAACAAAACACTGATCCATCCGGCAGAGCCAACGACTTGCACAATCAAGCTCTAGAAGGCAAAAAGATTGTGAGCAAAACAGATGAAAAAAAGCACAATGGATTGCATATTTAAGATAGCAATGAGTAATCAATTGGTTGTTATTTTTTTTTAAATTTTAGCTTATAAAAGCAAGTAAGCAAAATATGTATGGCTCAAATCGAAACGCGCTATTTTTTGCGTTTTATTCTCGATTTTGTTGAGTAAGAAAAGGTCAAATGAAAGAATAAGTTTCATTTTAGCCGAATGACTGTTTCAATTTTATAATATAACATTAAAAACCTTAAAAAAACATTAAAAAACCTTACACGTGTTAGCTAAAATTAAATTTAAAAAAAAAAGTAAAATTTTTTGGTATTTTTAGAGATAAATCGACAGGTAAATGGATTTGTATAAGCTACTAAGTTTAGCCGTCCGAATATGAAGTAACAAGGGACTACAGGCGCCTATCGGCGCCTCTATAGTATTTCGAAATTTCAATGAGGGGCTATGACTTCATTCATAAAAATAAATATATCCCCTATTAGAACTCATTTTTTTCGCCTGTTCTTTTTTTAAAACGAAAGCTGACATTCTGGGGAACACGATGGCATTAGCGACAAAAGTGATTTCGCTATCTACGACCCGTTCTGGCCTTCGAAGTAAAAAAGCGTTAACCACCCACCCACTCACACATGCCAAATACTATATAAGATTACACACATTAATCCCTGATAAAAATTTAAATGAATACTAATAAATAATAATTTATATAAATACTAAGTGTTATAAAAGCTCCCATTTTTTGTAAGCAGCTGATTAGGCTGTTTTCTAACGGCTATAAAACACATTTGAAAAATAATTACAACAAATATGTTTAACACCAGCACGATTGTTTGTACTAAACCAGGGCTCCCATGTTCTGCTGATTTATCAGCGAATCGCTGATTTTTGGTCGAAAATATTGATAAAAAAATAAATTCGCTGATTCGCAGATTTTCGCTGATTTTAACACGCAAGGGCTGAGTGTACTAATTAGCGAAATGCTCAGCGAGTCTCGCTGAGCATGTTTACAAAATGGAAAATTAAAGTCACTTTTTTGCCACTCGGTGCTCGAGAAGCATGGTCCTTTTCGTTACCTGGTTCCACTCAGGTATGTGAACGTTTATGCCGGTGCTATTGAATTAGTATCTCGGCAGTACTACTAATAGTGCAAAATGACCGCGAGGAGATAAGCTATCTATTTATATATGTGATTCGATGTTTGTTTTCAAAAAGATTGATAACTCACCCATTGTTCAACAAAGTCCACTTGCCCGAAATTCTATCTTTGAGCCAAACTTGCTCAAAAGTTTGAAATTTGACATTTTTCTATGCTTTCTTGTCATAAAAGATGGAGAATTCTCAGCTACAAGATGGTAAATTTTAGTTCCGCTTTAAGAGCAAAACTGTCAGAAATAACAGGAGAATAGGGTCAGAATAAATTTCCCTATATAGAGGTTTTCCAAATTTCAGGTATTTTACTTATCTTTTTCTTTATCTTTTTATTCAAATAAATAAAAATCTTTCTTTTGTGAAAATGCTTATTTACATTCATTGCAATGTTCTGCATTGAGATCTGAGCGGTGGGATTTGCACATAGGGTCGGCTACAGACAGTGCACCGAGTGTGAATTCTTTTTTGACATTTGAAGCAAAGGGCGCAAGTGTTTGGTTGAATTGTTTGTCTGGTATTCATCACTGTTGTGGGTTCTTTTTTGTTTCTTTTTTTCACTTCAGGCATATTGCAATCAGGGCAGAGTGTAAGCACAGTTTTATGATTTTTATAGATTTGCTTTTTGCAGTAGCTGCAGTCTTGTATATTTTCACCTCGTCCAGATAGGTTGCAGATGTAACAATGATTGACTGGATGCGCCTTTTCACTTCCCATCATTTTCGCTTGTAGGCTATAAATAAAGTTCTATAAAAGGGAAAACGAATCACAGAAATACCCTTCATACAAGCTGTCCGAACTAGTCTAAATTACATTGATTTCTTTCGCCTTCTGTGCTCTGCTTACCCAAGTAGAGGTCTGATTTCACAAGATACATAGTGGCTGGGTCAACGGCGCAAAATTTTGATTCCAAATTTAGCCTTTTTGGATGGTAAACATGCGGAAGGGACATCGACCACGAAAGGGTAGCAGAATTTCGTCGATCGTAATGAATTCACTCAAGCTATAGTTTTGTTGAATGTTTCTTGTAAAATGCGAAAGATCTAAACATTTTCACAAAAGAAATACTTTTATTTGAATAAAAGATAATGAAAAAGATAAGTAAAATACTTGAAATTTGGAAACCTCTATATAGGGAAATTTTATGACTGACCCTATTCTCCTGTTATTTCTGACAGTTTTGCTCTTAAAGCTGGAGCTAAAAATTTACCATCTTAGCTGAGGAAATTCTCCATCTTTTATGACCAAGAAAGCATAGAAAATGTCAAATTTCAAACTTTTGAGCAAAGTTTGGGTCAAAGATAGGAATTTCGGGCAAGTGGACTTTTGTTGAACAATGGGTGGGTTAGCAATCTTTTGAAAACAAACATCGACTCACATATATTAAATAGATAGCACAACTCCTCGCGGTCATTTTGCACTATTAGTAGTACTGCCGAGATACTAATTTAAGTAAGCACCGACACTAAACGTTCATACCTAGGTGGAGACCAGGTAACGAAAAGGACCATGCTTCTCGAGCACCTGAGTGGCGAAAAGTGACTTTTTTAATTTTCCATTTTGTAAACATGCTCAGCGAGACTCGCTGAGCATTTCGCTACCGTTAGTACACTCAGCCCTTTGCGTGTTAAATATCCGCTGATTCTCGAAATATTTGCTGACTTTTGCTAATATTTTGCCTACCTTTCTTTCTGTCAAATGCTTTTTCTCAGCGTGTTTTTTCCCTATGTGGCTGTCAGTGGACAGGTGTCAAAAATTCGTTGAAGCCGGATACAGTCATGTTAATTTTGATTTTTCATGCACCGAAATGTATAAGGTACTTTTGAACAACGACAATATGTTATCTATTATTTGAAGTTTGGAAAAATATGATGTTTAACATTGTTTTAACGATTTATTGTTAAATTTTACCATATAAAAAGGATTCGGAAACAATGTGTCATTCGCTGATTTTTTGAAAAATTTCGCTGATTTCGGGTTCATCAGACTTGGGAGCCCTGTACTAAACCAAGCGTCGTGCTCTGAATTTCACGCTGATCATCTCTACACCGATAGAGTGTATAGATAGAGCTGCCGAAAAAAGTTCTTTTTACGGATAATTTTTGCTTTTTCGGTTTGATTTAAGCTAGTAAGGAATTCAAATATCTATAAGATGCAGAATTAAATGCGCTTTCTAGTGAGTCGTAAAAATTACACCATTTTTCAAAATTTTTGTCAAGTGCTTCCGCGGACAGATGAAATCCCAATTTTTTTGAGGTTTCAGCCAACAGTTAAATTAAAGTACCTGACAAGCGGTTTATTAACAAAGAAGATATGTATCGGCACAACAATTTATAAATTAAAATTTCGTTGCAGCAACCACAAACCACCCAAATCGCTCCAAACCACCTAAAATTAACTCCAATCATTCAAATCGCTCCAAGCCACCTCAAACCACCCCAATCCACCCAAATTGACCCAAACCACCTCAAACGAAAAAAAACCCTTATAAAAATCAGCAATTTTTTACAGAAATTTGAGTGGTTGCAATTTGATTTTGTAATTTTCTCAAACTTTTAGAGAGGATTTTCAGAATATGAACACTTTGCTTGTCTCATCCCTGTTGACTTTTGAGAGAAAATTTTGTCTGCAATATACCAGAACAAATGGAACAGAATGTAACAGTGCTTGGAGGCGATTGAGTTCCATTTTTACGTCATCTTGACGAGCATAAGCCACTTGGCGAGCACGGCGGAAGACTGGGGCAGAACCAGGCTTGACTGAGAACGAAGCTTGGAACTTCTTGCAGCAACCCAATCCAGCAGAGAAAACATCCGGGAACTTGGCTTGAATTTGATCCACCGTAGCTTTGGAAGAAGAGAAATCCCTCACATGGAACACACACGGATCACTTGAAGACGACAGAATCCCAGGCTGGCAGTACATTTTTGATAGGAAACCCAGCGATTGAAGAGCAGGAAGGCCGAGCAGATTGAGACCATCAGGCTTGACCACCACGAAACTTTGAGTAAATGATTTACCATTTGCTTCGAACAGAGCTTGTCCCCTCTCCCAGAAAATTGCACTTGGAACCATTTGCTAGACGGGCTTGCAATTCAGACGGAGTGATTTTGATTCGGCCAACAGCAGAGATAGCAGACTCGTTGAGCGGCCGGCTGAGGCCCTTTTCTGAGGGGATATCTTGCAGGATTAGTTTCTAGTTTCTGAGCCATATCAAATGCAAGCCTATCCATTAGCTGGACTGATTTTACGTGGATGCGACAATTTAAAATTTCTAGTTTATAGGTTGTTAGCTTGTCGGCAGCTACAGGAGCGAGTATTACAAAGTTGTTTTCTCAATGTTCAGTTCCACTTCATTGACGAGAAACCATCTCAAACCACCCCAAACCACCCAAATCGCGATAAACGTTCTGTAAACCACCCTAAGCCACCTAAATCGCCCAAAACCTTCAAACCACCCCAAACCACCCAAAATAGCCCAAGCCAACTCAAAACCACCCCAAGCCAGCCAAAATGACCGAAACCGACTTAAAAACCACCCCAAGTCACCCAAATTGCCCCAAACCATCTCAAACAGTTCGATCTCAAAATTTTTGAGTAAAAATTTTAAAAGCAGAATCGGCATAGCTCGTGCGACCTACATACATACACCTTTGAAAAATGTTTACTCTGGGCTGATATAACTGATATAAACCAAAGAAAAAATAAGTCTTTGAAAAACAGATACATTTTGTAAACTTGTATTTCACGGATTTGTTTTTTCTCACAAGTAAACCTAATCAGTTAACTGCAAATTCAAAAGGCGCGAATTCAAAAATTTTCAAATTTCGACTAAAAAACCATGATACCCCCCTGTGGTTCGAAAATTTTTTTTTCTCAGAACTAAAAAAACACGCGGCTTTCTCATAAAATCGGGGTCGAGAAACACGAATATGATGTTATCTCCTCCACCTGATCACTCCCCGTAAGGGGGATTCTCAGTCAAGCCTTGTAAACTTGTATTTTATGGATTTGTTTTTTCTCAGAAGTAAATCTAATCAGTTAACTGCAACGCCAGCAGATACGAATACTAGTCTGTTAAACCGACGTACTGTTTTCTCCTTCTGCGTGTTTGACCACTTATAGCTTGAATTTTGTCAGAAAACTTTCCGAGATTTTTTTCACACAAAAAACACAAAATGCAAAATATATTTTGACTAAAGAAATAAATGTGAACAAAGCTGATTTGCTTGAGATCTGCATTGGAAGATGGCGACAGATGCTTACACTGACATAATCGATATTGCAAATGGTAGCACTAGAGAATGTTAAGCAGCTGCGCACAACAGGCGCTAGATAACTTGTCTCTCCACTTGATGCATAAAAGATGCTGATGCAAAAAGTTAACCTTTTCAAATTTCGAAATCAAAAGCACTCTTTTAACACGGGAACGGCCGATTGTGATGTCGGTTGATTCTAGTGCAGTTTTTCATGCTGAATCCGAATCTATTTGTAGAATTTTCAGTTACTGTGGAAATTTTCGAGAAAAATGCATTTGAAAAAATTGGTCGTTTTGAAAATTTTTAGAAACTTTTGGCATGCCGTAACTCAGTCCCTTTCAAACTTCCGAAAAATCTTGAAAGTGCATAATAATAGACAGACAATATGCTTTCTAATCACGTATCATCTACTTATTTACCATAATAAAATACCGTCAATAATCAAAAATGTATGAAAAAGTCGAGTCGAAAAAAAGTCAACCACCAGCATAACAATTGCCTATAACTTTTCGCAGAGCAATCTTAGTACAGAGTTATATTCACGTGAGAGTATTCATGAATACCAAAAAAGTATTCATTTGGTATTTACAGAGTTGTAGAGAAATAAAAATGCTAACGAATGACGCCAAAATCTTTATTGTGAGCTTTCAAAATAACTGCGGAACAGGCTAAACTAATATCAAGATAATACTAGAGATAAAAGATAACATATAAGATAACAAGCAAAGTGTGAAATGTGGCGGAACGCTTGAGTTTCGCTTATATATTTTTGTCAAAAAATGATGTGTTATTTTTGGCTAAACTTCCTTTCCTAACCCAAAATCACGTTTTTATGGTTTCTATAGCTGTATTAGACCGTGAAAACGATAGAAAACCTGTTTTTTCCGCCCGGAAGAGCATTCCTGGAAAATTTTTTTTTACCAAAATTTGACTTTTATGACCGATTTTTTTTGTTATTTCAGGTACAAACCAACCCCAACAAACACAATTTGTATGCCCGCGGCTTAAAAAAACAACTTTTCTACTTTTCAGCCATACTTTCCCTATTTATCTTAACTTTTCCATTTTTCAGCCATACTCACCCCATTCACCACAAGCATTACCTTAGGCTTAGGCTTAGGTTTAGGCTTAGGCTTTAGACTTAGGCTTCCCCCAAGCTTTAACAATGGCTTAGGCCCGCTACTGTAATATACTGGCTTAGGCTTAGGCTTTAGTTGCAATAATGAGCGCCATTGACTTTGAAATGCAGAGCGATATTGATATGAGCGATGCTGAATATGAGTTGGACGATTTTGCATCTGATTATGAAATTGATGACGAGAGGCTTGTCGAAAACAAGGCTGTTAGCATGAAAGACACTGCGAAACTGCTGTTTTCTTTAAATTGTGGAGACACAGTGCACATCTGCCTTTTGCTTTTGCCGTCTGATTTCTAGTCATTCTTGTGCCATAAGAAGCAGATTCATTTGGCTTTTGGATTGGTGAATTAGAGAAGCATTCCACGTATAAGATTTTTTCGACTATATCTTCATTGCACACTCCTCGATGACACTGCTAAAATAAATTTAATAGTAAAGACCGCTTTATATTATATTTGAAAAATGACTTCACATACTTCACACTCAAACATATTGTTGCTACGGGTGGTCTTCTCACAAACAGGACATCGATGTGTTGTTGTAGGCTGCTCAGCTAAATGACGCTTACGGTTATTTTCTTGAGTGGTAGCAAACTGCACTAGAATCAACCGACATCACAATCGGCCGTTCCCGTGTTAAAAGAGTGCTTTTGATTTCGAAATTTGAAAAGGTTAACTTTTTGCATCAGCATCTTTTATGCATCAAGTGGAGAGACAAGTTATCTAGCGCCTGTTGTGCGCAGCTGCTTAACATTCTCTAGTGCTACCATTTGCAATATCGATTATGTCAGTGTAAGCATCTGTCGCCATCTTCCAATGCAGATCTCAAGCAAATCAGCTTTGTTCACATTTATTTCTTTAGTCAAAATATATTTTGCATTTTGCGTTTTCAAATATGACCAAATGCTTTGCCTTTCATTTCTGAAAATTATTTTGTTTGAAAGAGAAGAACACGAGCTTTCAAGACACTTAAAAGTGTTTCAAAGTGTGGGTATCCATGATTATAATAATTGTGTCTATTTTAATTATTAGTGTATCCATTCTTATTATTACACACGGTATTATTTTAAAATTACACACGGCATGTAATTTTGTAACCCTATAACAAACTCGCTAACTAGTTTTTTTATGCCAGGGCAAAAAATATAACTTCGAGTGGTCAGAGGGCTCTAACGAAAATAACTTTTTTCATTTGACTTTTTATTAACACCTGTGATCACTACTCAATGCTTGCGTACAATATATTTTGCAGCGATAGAAACTCAAGTTGAGTTGCTGTCCGAAAAGTCAAGATCTTTTACAGTCAGCTTCACTGGTTTGATATTTGACGTAAGAAAAAGTTGTCCAAATTCACAGAAAATCACTTTTAAAATGACGAAAATGCTCGCCAACTTCTAAAAAAATGACTGAACAAGTTTTCAGAACGAATATTCCAAAAAGCTTTATTTACCATTTTGGAAAAGGAAGCAAGGTCTACAAAACCTGTTAATTGACAGATTTTTATTTATTAAAAAGTTTGCAAATTTTTTGTCCTCCAGTAAGATTTTAAAAAAACAAAGACGCAAATAAAAAAATATGACTGATTTCAAAATTGACTCCTATTACCGTGTTTCTTCTAATAGAGCCAGATCTGGCTTCTCACACTGTGGCGCAGGTTAAGATCTACATAATCTAGTTCAAAAATATTTTTCATCAATTTTTAGGTTCCATGAAGGATGCTAAGAAAATTTTACAAAAAAATCAATACAAAATTTTATTATATTTTCTTATGCTTTTTTTTTTACAGGACCTTTGCTTTGACATATCAGCAATCAACAAAAAGAGCTTCATCTCTTCATTTTCCCATTTTAAAAATAATATATCTGTCACACATTTTAATTTAAAATTAAACTGCCTTTTTTAGTTCAACTTAATTTTTTCGTCTCATTCATATTTTATCTAAAATTTTATGGCTCTGTTTTACTGGATTTTTTCATATTTCTCGATTTTGATGCGTCGATTTCTATTTATTTACAGTCGAACCTTGCTATAACATTACTCGATTTACCGTATTCACTCTAATAACTCACCATGGGAAGTTATTTTTCAACCACCTGAAAAATTTGAAATTGTTAATCAAAAATAGCCCTGACTCTGAAATCCCAGTCAAAAAACAAGGTGTGGGGAGTTAATAGAGTAAATACGGTAATATAAAACTCGTTATAATATCAAAATTTTTTGTTTTGTTGGTCTAGTAATTAATTATACAAACTGATCCCCGATATAACATACAGTCCACTCTCGCTAACCCGCCACCCCTAGGGACTGGCCTTAGGGTGGCGGGTTATCGAGAGTTTTCAAGTTATTTAAACAAATAACATCAATATGCCACTCGATCACACTATACCCTCACCACTCGATTACACTACACCCTCACCACTCGATCACACTATACCCCACAACTCGATTACACTATACCCTCACCACTCGATCACACTATACCCCACAACTCGATTACACTATACCCTCACCACTCGATCACACTATACCCCACAACTCGATTACACTATACCCTCACCACTCGATCACACTATACCCCACAACTCGATTACACTATACCCTCACCACTCGATCACACTATACCCCACAACTCGATTACACTATACCCTCACCACTCGATCACACTATACCCCACAACTCGATTACACTATACCCTCACCACTCGATCACACTATACCCCACCACTCGATTACACTATACCCTCACCACTCGATCAGACTATACCCCACCACTCGATTACACTATACTCACCACTGATCACACTATACCCCACAACTCGATTACACTATACCCTCACCACTCGATCACACTATACCTTCACCACTCGATTACACTATACCTCACCACTGATTACACTATACCTTCACCACTCGATTACACTATACCTCTCACCACCAATAAATCTACTATCTTCCTACTCCAATTATCTGGCCTACCTACTACCCGAAACTTATTTCCTGCGACTTTTTACATAGGGTCACATCAATGACATGTTATATCAAAAGAAGGCGGTTTTCGGAGTGTCTCACGTTAAAATTTTAGTAGTGACTCAAAACATCGTTTTTTAAATTTGGAAATTTTCCTTACTGCCCCTTTGCTTTTTCTGTTAAAAAATGATGTCAATTAAAATGATTAATAAATAGACGACCAACTTTTTTACAGAGTTGTTTCCTGAAGTCGAAATTTAGCTTCGATAACCTTAAAACTGACACAAAATCTTAAAAAATAAAGATTTCTTAAGAGTCTGAAATAAAGTAAAAATCTTTAAATAAAGTACAGATGACACATTTGTCTATAAACACTAACCAGAACAACCTTTAAATACTACGGTAACTCTTAGAATTGATTTAAATTGAAAAATGAAAATAGGTAGGCAGGGTACGTACACAGAGTGTCAACCAATTTACTTGACCAACAAGACAAAAATTAGACAAATGGCACTCCAATATTACAGCAAATTTTTTTAAAATAAATTTTTTTATTATCTTTGCAGTATGATCAATTTCCTATCTACATTGAAGAGCCGTTTACTAAACTCAATACAGCTCATGCCATTTGCATGGAAGCCAAGTTCGAGCAAATAAAAAATCATTTTGTAACCAGCTTTGAAGATTTGTATCTTAGCATGAACTTATCTTCATTGCTTAGCCCGACAAGTTCTTGATAACTGCTACAAAAATATATTCAAACAAACAAATCTTCATTAAAACATATGGTTCTAAATAAAACATGAAGTTCTAGCAAAAAAATTTAAATTTTTTTATTTTTATTTAGGTAAATAAAAACATTTGAAAAAAATTGTTTTCTTCAATTGGTACTTTTCGGTTATCTGTGTCCAGATTTTTAATGATTTTAGACCCTACTTGGATATAAACCGCACCTACACCCCGCCCCCAATCAATTTTTTCAAAAGTGTTTCCAAACACCCTATATCGACTCAAAATCGCCTCAGGTACTCGAAAAGGCATTATTTTTGAGTTCTAGTCTATAAAAAATCGAGTTTCGGGCACTTTGAATATTCGACCATTTAACTGTTTTACCCTGTTTTATAACATGGGACTTGGCAAAAAGGAAATCTTAATGCGTTTTTGATCAAAAGTCTTGCCCGAAGGGGGGCGCAGGGAGCTTGGTTGCTTGGGGTTGAGATGCGCACACCCACATACCTTAGACACAAAATTACTCGAAAGTGACTCTGGATGCATAAAACATTATGCATACTAGAGTTTATTTATGCAGTAGGCCCCAGTATTCAAAACTATGTTCAACGTCTTTTTTTGCCCTCTTTAGACTAGAACTCAAAAATAATGCCTTTTTCGAGCTCCTGAGTCGATTTTGAGTCGATATAGGGTGTTTGGAAACACTTTAAAAAATTGATTTGGGGGGGTATATCCAAGTAGCGCCTGATTTTATTTCTACATATCTTTTTCACTTTTCATGTTTTTATGTCCAGATAAATGAAATTTCGCGATCTATCTATTTAGAATTTATAGAGTAGTGTTGAGAGTTGATTATTGTTATTTCTGTGAAAAATAAGTTGTTTCGCGCATTTATATAACTATTTCAATCTGGACACAGATAACCGAAAATAACCCTTCCATTTCTACAAAAAATATTTAAAAAGTAAGTTTACACATGCCGAACAGGCACCTATACAGGCGCCATCACATAATTAAATGTAAACAATGCACTCTTTCGTGATAAATTTTTTTGTCGCGTTTTCAAATATGTTTCTTTACGAAAAGGGAACTACTACACAATATGCGCCCAAAATTTTTCGAGATTTAAATGAGATTTAAAAATAATTATATTTTTCCTATTTTAATCATTTTGTCTATTTTTACTCAATTTGCGTGCACCTAAGTAGGTACAACAAATCTCAATTCTATGTTTGCCTTAGTGGCATCTACCACTATCTACCACTAAAATTTTGGGGCGCATATTGTGTACTTGTTCCATGAAAAGCGTGATACATATGTGTGTCACACTTTTTATGTGTGTCCGTGGGACTGGTGGAACCGTGATTTGGACGGAATAAACAACGACCCGGTGGATCGAGTGGAGTGAAACCGTAAAACTTTAGGGTGTCGTTGCCTCCGGCTCAACCGTCAAATGGGCTGGATACAGCAGCTCTCGTCCAAATTGTCAAGGAGCAGCAGCGACAGCAAGCTTTGGCTACAAGTCTCCTTCTGATCGTTGCTGCCAAATATGGTGGACCGAGATTGCTGACTAAGTCAGCTCCGCACTCTGTCATCTCTGCTCTGTAACAGACAGAATGCTATGTGGAAGGAAAGCAGACTGGCGAGAAGCTCTATTGCCTGTCAGTATCGGCGTGGACTAATACCACTTCGATCGACTCTAACTTTATCTGCGCGATTTCGTCAAAGTTTACACGACATCAGATCGGCTAGTGAATGGCAGAGCAGCGAGGAAGCAATCGATCAAGACGTAGGTGTTAGAATGTGTGGACCGAGAGTTGGATTTGGTTGTAAAAAGACAAAAGCAATAGCAGGTCAGATAAACTGTCAGGTTGACGCATAAGTTTTTACAAAATGTTTATGTGTGTGAGCTTTATCCAACGTTATTCATTGATAGCCATGTTATATATATTAAAAAAGCTTTCTCCTTTTACTTTATTTTTTATCTAAACACCCCGATTTTTATAAATAAGATATTGGAATTGTGGCTTCGTTATATGGTATATCCAAATTTAAGCAAGAGAAACCCTCGCACATACCTTCGCCAGGAATTTGATAGCTGTATTGTGCGAAAAAATTGGAGCACTTGAACCTGAGCCTCACCCCCCCACTCACCTGAGAACATCTCGACCAAGGCAAATTTTTTTCGAAAATTTTTGACTGCACTATTTTTTTATCTAAAGCCTCAAAAAACATTTTTTCATCATGTTTATACAAAAAACTATTTGTATAAAAAATTTTCGAAAAAACTTTGCTGTGGTTCCCAAGCGGATTTCACTGGGGGAGGTGGTGGTGGTTCTCAGGTTCCAGTGAGAGTCAGGTTCAATTTAGCCAAAAAATTTATTTCGTGAAACCTTTTTTTATATATGGTTTTGTAGCTCTGCATCTCCTTTTTTGAATAGTAATGAGACTTAGCTAGATTTTTTTAAAAAGTCAGCATTTGGCTCTTTGAGAAATTTACAAGCATCTTCGTCATTTTAACTGGTCAAAAGTTAGATCAAGTGTTCAGCAGTGCAGCAAAATATTAGCCTTTTATTGTAACGCAGATCAAGAGCCAGAAACCCCATTTTACAGAACGGTTTTTAAATGCAAGAGTGTTGAAATATGACCTTTTGATAAAAATCAAGCCCTTTAAAAAATCACTAAAACTTAGAAAAATTTGGATTGCGGTCTTTATTGTTTTTAGAAGAAAAATTTTCCAAAATACCATATCTCAACTTTTTCACATTGAAAATTGTTCTGTTAAATCTTTTTCGTAGCTCTTGATCTGTTTTTTCCTTTTATGACTTCGCGCTACAACTTAATGCTTACAACTTTTTTAGCTACCAAGTTCGTAGCGGAGGCAAGTGTGGGAACTTTTCTTAGTCAAATTTAAACGGACCATATTGCGAAGCCAAAGTTCCAACAATTTTCGGAAGTTCCAGAAGCAAAGTGTTTAGATGAAAAAGAAAGTAAAAGACGAGAGCTTTCCGTTAGTATAAGACATGCCTATTGGTGAATTACGTTGGACCAAAAAACTTAAACATATATTTTTTTAAACATTTCGCTATATATAAACATGGCTTCTTTTTATTTTCTTCCCCTGCTGAAACAACCCATATTACCTTAAAAAATCCAATTTTAATCGACGCCAATGTAAATCATTATTTTCTTGACTAAAAAATAATGATACTCTCACACAATGCTTCATTGGTCGAATTTTCGGCTCTTTGCGTTTACCGCCAAAACTTTTTCAAATTTAACTGTTTTTGCGCCCAAAATCCTTTCCGCCATGACCTGTTCGGCACCATTATTTTTATTCATTTGATTGGTTGGATACATGTCTACTTACGTCAAAAATTTTTTTTGTTTTTACTGTTACGTATATAAACGGTTTTATCTGTGGTAAAAGTTTGGTAAAAGTTTTACTAAGCTATGAAAGCTATAAAATTATAATTTATAACTAATTATATACATAACAATTCTAGAGGAAAGGCAAACTCTCGCAAAGTATTTGTATCGTAAACAAATTAAAGACAGAACGCGTTATGGCGGAAAGGATTTTGGGCGCAAACACGATAAATCCAAAAACAATTTAATTTGAAAAAATTTTGGCGGTAAACGGGGAGAGTCGAATTTTTTTCCAAAAAGTGCCTTCCTACGCCTAAAAACGTATTTTTACCGTTTTTAGCATGTGTTAATGCCCTTAAGAGTGGTTTTGCAAGAAGGACACATTGTGCCTTTGGTGTGTATGCCTTTGGTGTGCTTGTTATTTTTGATCTGGCAGGCATTTGATCGGAAGCGATGGGAATGGAGATAGGGGCGCTTATTAGAGTCATTTTAAAATTTTTGGGTGAAAATCCAAAATCAAAAAAAACATGTTCGAAAAAAATTCTGCTCCGAGATAGAGACCCTCAACGTCCAGGGGGATGGGTGGTGGCGCTTATTAGAGCAGGGTCGCTTATTAGATGAAATACGGTGCTTAATGTGGCTTGTGCTACCATTAAAATGTAGTCTAAAATATCAATGTTTATCGATGTTTTCATGTCATTGCTTTTTATTTCAAACTATATCTTATTTCAACTAAATTTATCAGGCACAAACTTTTTTATGTAAAACTTTTATTTTGCTTAAAGTCATAACAAAGTGATCACGATGTTCATATTTTGTATGGTCTCATTCAAAACAAATCCTGACATTCAAATTTTAGTTTGAAACATAGAAATTTAGTGCAATGTCTTGTTTATTTCTAAGGCACACCGGAATATAACCTTAGAAGAAGGAAAAGAAACTATGGTAATACTAAACAATCATTTGCAAAAACATGATTTGTTTCATCTGTTGGTTTTTTCGGCTTCTATCATATTTTTTAGGACAGACTCAAACATCTTTTGCTTACTTTTTTGTAGCTCAAAAACATGTTTGAGTCCGTCCTAAAGTACGCTGGCTTATACTGCACTTAAGTAAAAGCCAGAAAAAATAGCACGGAACTAAGGTGAAAAAGCCCGATTGTTTAGTACTACCAAAATAAAAAGGTACTTGTGCTGTTTGCCATCCCATCCACCCATATTTTTGAAATTTATTGCGTTTGAGCGGAATTTTTTGCTGCTATCACACAAAATTCATATTCTTATTTTTATTCAGTTGATTTATTTACTATTTAATTGATTTATTTACTCTTTATTTATTTACACTCAAGATATTTTCATATAAATTCCCAAGATTGAAACTACGAAGTTCTTCCATTGTCTAAAAATATACCTGAAAAAATAATATACAGTCAAGTCTCGATTTAGTGTAGGTGCTGGGGGCACTAAATCGAGATATACACTAAATCGAGACTACACTAAATCGAGACTTGACTGTACTTGAAAAAATAATTAGTAAATAAATCAACTGAATAAAAATAAGAATATGAATTTTGTGTGATAGCAGCAAAAAATTCCGCTCAAACGCAATAAATTTCAAAAATATGGGTGGGAGGAGGGTTGGGACAAACAGCACAAGTACCATAAAAGAGATAGATCATGGAGACAAACTATAAAACAAACCAAAATTTTAAAAATCATTATAATAAACAATAAAACAACATGAACGAAACAATTATAACAATATTCACTCAAAAAAATTCTGTCCATACTCAAAAAGCGGAAAAAAAAATTACTGTATTTTTCCAATATTACCGTATTTCCTCTAATAAAAGCCCTCCCCGAAATCTGTTATTTTTAAAATTTATTATTTGCACTTTTGAACAATTTTTCAAAATGGCTCTTGGTCATGTGTCATACCAAACTGTACTACAGATTGCCAGCTACATTATGGCATACAATAAGCGTGGGATCAAGACTGAAAACTGGGTCAAAATTGCAAAGAAATAAATTTAAAAATTCCGGATTTTGGTGAGGGCTTTTATTAGAGGAAATACGGCCAAAGAAACATTTCCATGTTTTAAATTTTTGAATGTTTGATTACGTCGGCCATACTAAATTTTAAAAAGTTATGATTCCTATGCTACGATTCCCGTATGAAAAATTGCATGGGTTTAGCTTTTGCGGATCGTTTTTTCAAATACTAAATTAATGTGCTAACAACACCCTCGTCTCTTAATTCAACTACTCATTTTTCTAAAATAGGGGGTGGTTAAATCGAGAGGCGCGGGTCTTTTTTTATTAAAATCATTAAGCAGTGTTTCCGAAAATTACACTTGACAATTTTCATTTAACACTTAACAGGTACCTTTTTCGTATATTTTGTTCTCTTATCTCAGATGTTTTCACACCGACTTGTAGCTGAGATTTTTCTCTGTCGATCAAGTGGTCAAACGGCTTAGTTAAAATTCTATTTTGAGGAAATTTTACCAATTGTTTAAAAAACAAACAGTTGGGTTTTTTCTAACACTTGGTGTGATTTCCTCAAAAATTATTTTTAACTAAGACGTTTGACCACTTTATCTATAGAAAAAAATCTCAGCTACAAAACGGTGTAAAAACATCTGAGATAAGAAAACAAAACATATGAAAAAAAGGTACGTGTTAACTGTTAAATGCAAAGTGTTAAGTGTGATTTTCGGAAACACTGATCATTAATTATTTCAAAAGCAATCGGCAAAGTTTAAATCCCTGCGATTTTCCTCACCAGAGTAGTGAATAAGAACTAAAGTAAAACTTCAAAAAGTCGGCTATAAAAGTCGGACCCTAGGCGAGAACGAGCTTTTGAGTTGGTGGTTAAGTCGAGAGGCTACTCTACGCCTGAGGGATATCTGGGGACACATAGGGACACAGTCAATAATGTAATCTCTAAGATTGATGATCATATCTAAGCCGTAATTTTTTTTTCCAATAAAGACATAAAAAATTGTTGAGCATATAACCTGCACTTACAAAAATTGATACTAGGAACGGTGGTTTACAGAAATGGAGCCGTCCAAGTTCAGCACAATTGTTTCATTGTCGTTGGGATCTTCTTCATTGACCACCACCCTGATCAAGTGCGGTGAGTTAGAGTCGGTCCTTTCAATGTAGCTGTCTTGGACACTCAGTTGGGTGTGATCAGGAGTATCTGCTATCGGCTCTATGTGATTGTTGTTATTGTTGGTGTTATTGTTGTTCAGTTGGGTCAGTAGAGGGGCTGACATTGAACCGCCACTCTTGCTTCGAATCCAATAGGGTTCGCCTCCTATTTTCATAAGGATTCGGTCAAATTTAAGGGATTGCTTGGAGCCGGAGATCAGCTGACGTCTCTTTTTGAATCTAAAGTTGAGTATTGAAATGCTGGAATGGTTTCAAAGGGTTTTTAAGATCTCTTAAAAGGACCCCTTTATAACTGTAAACACCTATATTTTTATTGTTTCTAAACATTTTCCATGTTTTTAGATGTCTTGGTCTCCATAGCTGATTTTTGTTGGATTCAAGATATTCAAAAAAATCTTCTTGGAAAACTAAAATCTAAGCTAAACTAAGCTGTTATCTAACGTTTGCAGGCATTGAAAAAAGTTTCACTAACAAGAGACTCTCTTTAATTTTTTTGTAGTTGTATGCATTTAGTACTTAAAATGACCGCTAGAGTCTAACAAGCATTTTAGTAGCGAAAAATATGAAATTTGGTACAGTGAAACCTCGATAGCAGGCCACCCCACGGGACCGGCTGTAGGGTGCCCTGTTATAGAGGGTAACTCTAGGTACACACGGGGTGCTCAGTTATCGATATTTATTCAAAATAACAAATCCCAAAGCACTCAGATCAGACAAAAAATTAAGTTATAAGACCATATAAATTTGTTTAATCGCTAAAATCAAGGCAAACCTGGGCATAAGACCACCCTAGGTACAGGACCCCTGAATTCCCATATCATTTTGACACTCAACTGTACAGTGCTTTGCTTCTGGAATTTAACCAGCAGCGTGACATTCGCTACGGCTAATGGCAGGAGCAATATAAAAAATGTTTGGCCAAAATTTTATTTTCTGCCCTAAGAAACTAAAATAATCTGTATTTTTGTGGGATGGAAATCTACTTAAACTAAACTTAAATTATAGGTATAGGTTTGCCGCACAGGTTTGCCAGAGCAAATCAAAAGTTTTAGCGAAATCCACGTTTTCTCAGTCATTACTGTTCTTGAGATGCTCATTTATCGATAAAGCCTAGTTATCGAGGTGGCATTTCTTAGTCAGGACTGGTCTTAAGGTTATCGAGGGTGCCCAATTATAGAGGTGCATTTTACTATGTTTTTAGTCAACTGTGGCCGGGACCGGCCCTGGGGTGCCCTAATATCGAGGGTGCCCAGTTATCGGGGTGCCCAATTATCGAGGTTTGACTGTATAAAAATAATTTGGTGCTACCGGAGAATCCGGTCCCATTTTTGCCTTGGTCCCCCCTGTTGTTTTTTTTCCTTGGTCCCCCCTTTTCTTTTTGTCCTGCTTCCCTGTTATTGTTTTGGATTGTCTAAAACCTACCCTATCACAAAAAAAAAACAACAGGGGGGACCAAGGCAAAAAGGGGGGACCAAGGAAAAAACAGGGGGACCAAGGCAAAAATGGGACCGGATTCTTCGGTAGAACCAATAATTTAAAAATAAGAAAAAGCAGGTCATGCAACATCGTTTTACGTGACTCAACCCGTGTAACACACGGTTACCTGACCTGCTTTTGCTTTTTTCAATCATTTTTATATTAAATTTTAAATTTTTCGATACCGAAATGTTTGCTAGATTATAGCAGTCATTTTGAGTACCAAATGCATACAACAACAAAAAAAATAAAAGTTTTGTTAATTTGGTTGAATAAAAATTTTCAAAAAAATCCATGATGCCCGTAGTATCGGTATTTTTTTTACTAATTCCATTTACCGTATTTCTTCTAATAGACCTATCTATTTTCTGATCACTCTGGAGGAATGGAGGGGATCGGTTTATTATTCGACGTCGTCGCGTCGAAGGCACGACAAAATTTTCAAAGGAAATTTTAAAAAAGTTTTAATAAAAAATCATTTATAAAGAATCAGCATAAAATTTAAAACAAATTGTAAATTTAAATTTTTTTCAAGAGAGTTGTTGCTTGCGTATTCATTTTCTTTACTTTTATTAGCAAAAATGACCCTCTTAGGGGTCGGTTTATTAGAGGGAGTCAGTCTATTTTCGATCACTCCTTAGGGGTCAATCTATAGGACGGGGTCGATCTATTATTTTTTTGTTAGGAATTTATGATTTTGCTAGGAATTTATGGATGCTTTACAAAAATATGCAAAAAAAAGTTCTCGCGATAGGCTTTAAAAAATAAAATCTAGAAGGGTCTTTTGTCAGAGAACATTTTTTCTGCTAAATCTAAAATACTGACCTCTCTCTCACGCCCAAGATCAAGTGTTGGATCAAAAACACTTCGTATAGGTATGAGACCACACCACTCATTATTCCTAAGACGAGAAGGAAGAGCCTGTCTTCGATGTAAGGAATTGGATCGTACTCGAGGAAAGTGCTAACAAATTCAGGAGGTTGCACGGTTATTATGGTTGAAAGCACAGTAAGGAAGAAGAGGGAAAGGCACAACGGCTTATTGCTGAACAGTGGCTTTCTGTAGGGGTAGCCCTTGCTGTAGATGATGGCCAGAGTGATGTATTGAAATGTGGAAACACAAAAGATAGAGGTGCCCTGCATGGACCGTCTATCTTCAACCTGATCTCCCATTGGCATGGCGTAAGGGATGAACCATGGCTGGTAGGTGGTGTAGATAAATGTGAAAAGCTGAAACGATTTTGTATTATTATTATTTAAGTTTTAAGACTATTTCGGTCGGTTTATAGGACAAGAAGTTTGCTTATTTTCAAATTTCGACATTCAAGACTCACATTTTTTACACATCATTTACGAAAAAATTAAAAAATTGGTCAAAATTTTCAAATTGTCGCCATAACAAAAACTCGCATTTTATTGTTTTTACCAGCTTCTAGACTAATTTCAATAATAAAAAAATTTTAAATTGATAAAATGTAAAACTTCATTTCAAAAAAACCCCAAAATTATTAAACAGCCAGATATGAGGATGACTTCAAATAAGGTGAACCGGTACATTGAAAAACCCTGTCTGATCAAAAATTATGATTTTATCTTCTTAAAAAAGTGCAATACAAACCATGCTCATTCTAAGCAAATTTTTACCTGAAAAGATCCAATGATGATCAGCTGGCCAATCACAGATAGCATGGAAGCCAAGGACAGGAGTCTGGTGGGTGGAGGTGTTCCTGAGAGCCTCTCACACGCGGGAGTGTATCCAAAGAATACAGACACCAAGGTTACCAAAGCAAGATCGATGTATAAGAACTGAAAAAAGGTCATAAAGTACAAAATACAGAGAGTCCTCTACTTGAATGTCAGTCATGTTGGTGTTCAACCAGTAAAGCTGCATAATGGTCAAAAATTGGGTCAGCGAGTATCCAGCCATGTACTTAAACACGCCAAAAGAGGTCACTAGAGCTGCTCTACCCTCACGGATCACCATTGGCACGCAACTGATGTCGGGGATTTTGGAGGTGAAAGGAGCGGCAATGGATGCCTCTGCTTCGGAAAGACTGATACCAGCATGGGCTGCCTGAAATCAATTGGCTATTGAACATTTTTGCTGGGTAACGCTCATAGTTGATACATACCTTGAGAGCCGCACAATCGTTGGCTCCATCACCACACATGGCTACGGTGTAGTCCACATCCTGGAGCTGGTTGACAAGCATTTGCTTCTGGTCTGGGGACATTCTAGCGTATACGTCACAGACACAAACCAATTGCTCTAGTAGTTCCGGATATTCGGCACAAATGACTGAGAGTGTGGGTCCGGCGATAGCTAGATGGTAGGTGGAGTAACCAATAAATTTGCTGGGTTCCAGATCGTAACTGTCCGATAGCTCGTCCATCTCAATCTGCAAATAGAGTGTTGTTTACTGTAATACAGTCGAAACTCGATTTAGTGACCCCCTTAAAGTTCGGGCATATGGGCGTTTCGTCCATAAACGTCTTAACAGAACGCCAAGTTTGTACACATTCAAATTCATTCTTATCGAGTTTGTATATTAACACTACGTGTACAATGACGCGGCAAAAGTCGCAGTCACAGTCGCAGTCACACTTTTCCGCGTCATTGGACACACACTGTGACTGTGACTGTGACTGTGACTGCGACTGTTGATGTGTGTCCAATGACGCGGAAAAGTCGCAGTCACAGTCACACTTTTCCGCGTCATTGGACACACACTGTGACTGCGACTGTGACTGTGACTGCGACTGTTGATGTGTGTCCAATGACGCGGAAAAGTCGCAGTCACAGTCACACTTTTCCGTGTCATTGGACACGTAGTGTAAAGATCTGCGAAATCGATAATTCGTAATTTATGAGTTTAGATGAATGACTTTGCTTGGTCTACGTTTCCGCATAGGATCCGAAATTTTTTACCCGCTTTTCGGCGACTTTTGCCTAATGTGATTGGCTAGTCTAGTCTAAAGGTACGTTCACATAAAAGTGTCGACCTAAGCGTGTTTTTAACGCGGGAAGGACTGTAAATTTTTTTCCTTCGTTGAAAAAAAATTCTGTTTGTATTATTTTGTAGCTAAGATTCAGGGCTTCAAAATGAGCTATTGATAATCTACCGCTGATCAAAAAATTTTAGTTAAAAATGCTTAGGTCCGCACTCAAGTCGACACTCGACTGAGTGTGGGCCTGAGTGTCGACATGAGTACGGACCTGAGGGCGGACCTAAGCATTTTTAACCAAAAATTTTCAATAAGTTGTGTTTTGTTGATAGCTCATTTTGAAGCCCTCAATCTTAGCTACAAGATGGTACTAACAGAAATTTTTTTCAATGAAGGAAAAAAATTTACAGCCCTTCCTGCGTTAAAAACACTCTTATGTCGACACTTTTTGAACGTACTTTAATCACAAGAATTTTTATTTCACCGTTTTTTTCTAAAAAATTTAATTTTTTACCATGAAGATCTGTGGCTTCCATTATAAGAACACTCGTTTAGGAGAACACCCCTTTATATCCCTTATATCGGTAGCCGCGGATCTTATTGGCAAAAATCTTTACTTTTTCAGAAACAATTGATAAAATCAAAATTCTTGCAGCTTTAGACTGGACACAGTGTTGTATGTGGCACCGGTGCTGTGAGCTGGTGCTGGTGCCGAAATTTTTTGGTGTCGGTTCCGTAAGTCGATGTCATAAATCGGTGCCGGTGCTGAAATTTGAAAAAAGGTAAATAACATCGGTGTGATAGCGGCACCGGTGCCTTAAAATTTGAAATCGGTGCTGTGGACAATGGGACCAAGACAATTTTGTAGTCGATGCCGTGAGTTGGTGCGGTGCCTTAATTCTAAGATTTAGAACACTGCTCGACTAGCAATATAAATTTCAGCAAAAGTCGTCGTAAAAATTTTTCAAACATAAGGTAAAGAATTCAGACCTGGCTATACAGTCTAGTCTAAGTTTATCCGACACCCTTTAATTATTTCAATTAAGTCTATTCACTTTTGATTTCCAACTTTTTAAAATCTCCACAGTACTTAATTGTCTTTGGTTGTTTTAGTCCGTAGTATCGAAATTTTGTATTTTGATGTAACCTTATAGCACAGAAAACCGGCATCCGACACCTCATTTTAAAAATCAGGTGTCGGATAAGCCAGTGCCGAAATTTTGTAGTCGATGCCGTGATATGGTGCCGGTGCCGGCAAAATCGTAATTTTACGATATTTCAGACTACTGACCGAAGACAACTAGCAAAATAAAAATTAGCAAAGTGTCGGACCCTTTTTGAAACATTGAAGGGGTGTCAGAAAACGGACTGGCTATACCAGAAAAAGGACAACTCAAAAGAACTGTTGTTTCAAAATGAATGAACTAACCAAATCATCTGCAGCCGAAACGGACTGTTTGAGGATCAAATGAGTACGTCCGTCTCTAGCCTTGGCAGTGGTGCTTGCTTCCAACAAAAAGGCTCTTTTGTTAGACCTTATGATGCCACATTCCCTAGCTACACTCATGGCAGTTAGCAGGTTGTCTCCAGTGATCATCACAGTGCGAATATTTGCTCTAAATCAAGAATTCTTGATTAATAACCCTATTTTTGGGGTAACAAATTCTTAACAAAAACCTGTTCAGTTGGTTAATGACACCAGTGGTTCGGTCTTTTAGACGATTTTCCATGACAATCAGGCCCAACATGATCAAATCACATTCCACCTGATCCCTCTTGATTTTTTGTGCCTTGACATAACTAAGTTCTAGCTTGCGCGAAGCCACAGCAATCAACCTATAACCATGCTGGGCATAGTTATCCACCACTGATTGGTAGTCTGAGGGCACAGTGTCTGGTCTACATAGAGATGCGATCATTTCAGGAGCTCCTTTGCAGTACAAATGCATGCTTCTGGATGGCTCATTAGGGTTGTGCACTATTACAGCCATTCTTTGGAGGGAAGAGCTGAAATTAGAATTTGGTTGAAAAAGCCTTGAAAAGTAGGGTTGTTGAGTACTCGAATTTCGGAGGATGTTTAAAAAATTCATCGGTCAAAATTTAGTCAAAAAAGCCTATGAATGAGACCATATTGTCATATTTTTAAGCAGCGCAGTATCCGAAAAAATATATTGTTACCTGAATGTAAACTGTCGAATTACAGCCAACTCTACATCAGATTCTGTGGCTATAAATTTTTACAAAAATTAGCATATCTTCACTCATGCTAGCCAAAATCTACCAGAATGTAATGGTGGAGGTCGAATAACCGTGGGTTGCAACATGTCAAACATGGCTGTTTCATCTACTTCATCCGAAGTTCCGTCAGCCTCATCCAGAATCCAGCCTGTTTTGCGGAAAAGAATCAAGTCCAGAGGATCCCCGTTTAGCTCTTTCTCAATCCTGTGGATTTTGTTATCTATACATGCTCATCCTACACCGAATATGGTAAATAGCCAACCTGGTCAAACTATGACAAGTAGCCACAGCTTTGAGTAGTTCCCCGTTCTTAGGCAGTAGATCAGCACAAAAGTCGTGCATTACATCCCCAAATGTTGGGGTAGCCTCGTCAGTGTGCTGGAAAACGGCTCGCAGGCAGTGGAAATCTAGTCCATCTTCTGTGAGTGTGCCCGTTTTGTCAAAGCAGACCTTAAAGTGGGTGAATTTTCAAAAACTATTTTCTGCAATTCACCCCAGAACTACAATTCAGATAATTTTTAAGAATGGCAGTAGGTAAGATTGCACCCAAAAAAGTTTCAGGTAGGAGCCATTGTAGCTCAAATTGCCCCCAAAAACATTGTTTCTTTTGGGTTTGAAATTTTAGACTAGTACTTCTGACTAATTCCTGTGGATATATGATCTTAGGGACCAGAAAAATAAAATTTTTGTAGTAAAAATGCACTAACCGTATTAATGGCTCCGCATGTGTTAATAGTAGATGGAGAAATGCAGAATATTTGCTTGGCTTTCAGGCGCAACTGGGCGGACAAGTGTCCAATGCTCATCGCAGCTTAAAGGCAACACAATTAGCGTCCGAAAATACTTGAGAATAATATTGCACCCGGATCTCGAAACAAGCACACACTGAAAGTTCAGTGCCTAGCTGGGTTCTGCGGTATTTTTATAGACTTTTCCACAATCTCATTCTCCGATGTGATTCCAAAAATCTCAAGAATTTCCATTTTGCCTACAGCTTTGGTAGCAACAAAATTTTACCGTTAGTATTAGCGACTCTCGATACAGCCACACCTTATCTTCATGCAGGGTATATTCACCTTACCAGAATTTTCTGAGGCATAAAAATTTTTGAGGCCAATTTATTCCATGCTTGTTTACTTTTAAGGGCATTTTATCCAATCGTTGTAAGTTTTTATAGACATTTCAGGTAGCAATTTTTAATTTTTGTGTAAACAAATGCTCAGAGATATAGTTGCACGTCAGCCAGTGGCTGCGATTTTAATCAAGCCGGATAAATTAAAATAAATAAACAAAAAATTGAACCAAAAAACAGAATAATTCAACCTTGACGGGGGAAAGATATTATTGGCAAACAACCTTCTGCCTGTGTACGCCACCGGATGTGTTTTAATGGAAAGTTCTCGGTCTTTGCCGGTCACCAAAACGATCAGCAAAATCGGTATTCTTGCAAACAAACTGATGAATGAGATTAGGGAAAAGACTGGAAAAATTAGGCTAGAAAAAATCGTCGGATTCCACTTGAGTATAATTAGACTCAAAGATTGTATTGCAAAAAAATACCAGGCAAAGCTGGAGGCACAACGATGGTAATGATGTCCAGAGATCGCAGGATAATTTTTTTGAGACTGGACCCTCTGGAAATCATCACGATGATGGTATAGATGAAACCCTGAAATAAAAGTTAAGCTTCATTTTGGAATATTTTAGAAAAACACTGACCAATCCTGCGATACAGGACAGAAACCCGACAAATTTGAACAGATCCTTTGTGAAGCGAAAATCTACTGGCTTTGGGTACATCATTGAGCGCACAAGCTGGCCTTTCAGAGTTGTGTATGCCTAAATTTTAAAAACTTAACCTAAGTATTTGCGCAAAAAGCATAAATCCTACGGTTCTTAGAACAACTGCCTAAAAATAATGAAAATCTTAAAAGAATTGAAATCGTTTTTATGTTACCTGCACAGATTTGCCTCCATAATAACGAGTCTGAAGCACTTTGGTTCCACAATACAACACATGTTTGCCATGCTCTTTGAAAGAAAAGACAGCTGACTGCATATCATCGTCTAATTCAGGAAGCGCTACTTTTGTAATCGGCACTGATTCACCTGCAATTTTGGTATTGAGACGTTTCGCAAAAATTTTCATCATATCATTTTTCTTATTAGTTGGCGCCATCTTGAATATTTTGGTGCAATTTCGATTCCGTTATTGTTTTCTATTTGTTTTATTCATTGTAAATGCGATGAAAATGGCACTGTATTTTATTTCCTTTATTTTAGATGATTGCAAAGTTGTTCGCATCGTATGCGAAAAATGGTGCTCACAATGTCAAGTGCAAGTTGTTATCAAAGGATGCTGTGCTGGCGATGGATTTACAAAGAAACTGTGATGATACTATTTGATGATTTGATGACAACGGAATCGAAATTGCACCAAAATAAGTTGGCGCCAAATAATAAGAAAAATGATATGATGAAAACTTTTGCTAAATGCCCCTGCACCGCAATTTTAATATTTGTAGGCTTTCAATAATGGATCCCAAGTTATTATGAACCAATCCACCAAAGCCACCCTCCCCCAACATTTGTCTCCTTACTTGGTCCAATGTAGTTAACCAATTTTTGTTAAATATCGGTGTATCCAGTCAGTTTTTAAATCCAATCGTCATGTGTTCTTCTACAGTCAATTCGTCTACAAAATTTACCTCACTTCCATAGTCGAAACAAACTATTATATTTCATCCAAAAATGTGTTCTTAAAAAAGTTTGTAAATACCGAAAATTTGATTACATTAACCGGAATCTCAATGACAAGACCCCTCAAATAACCACTTCCTGCAATAACGGCAACCGGACAAAAGCCCTTTTTAAGGGCTTTTGTCGCCCGGACAAAAGCTTTGTTAGCCCACTTTTTGATTAGCATGAACCATTTTTTCCAGGATCAGTTTTATTCGACTAGTTTTACTGATCTTGAAAAAATCAGCTCGATTCGTAATCGAAAAGTGGGCTAACAAAACTTTTATCCGGGCGACAAAAGCTCTTAAAAAGTTGGCTTTTGTCCAGTTGCTGTAATAACACAAATCAATCCCAAAACACCGCCTCCTCAATCAACTTCTGCATTTATAATCCGGAATTCCTTGAGGGGGTTTTAAGGTATGTTTTGCATGGTGAATTTTGAAATAACATGTTTTCTTTTGGGGTTAAAATTTTAGACAAGATCTCTCGACCGATTCCTCTGATTATGTCTGACGGTAGAAATTTATAAAATTTAATCAAAAATATAGTCGAATTTCGATCTAATTTTTTTTAGAATTTCATTAGTGAAACAACATTTCAGTCTGTATAAACCATTTTCAACACACAATTTTGAAAAGAATGTTATAGTTTGGAGTCAATTAATTTGGAGATAAGTCCAATTTCGCAGCTGAATTGACTTGTAGACGAATCGATCGTACACCCTTAAAGTCTACCTGTCAACATGGACTCATTCACAATAACTGTGCCAGTCATCACAATGGCGTCACACTGCAATATGCATCCGTGAGGTGGAATCAATAAAATATCTCCTGGCACAAGCTAAAAATTTATTAACTCAGATAGCTTAGTCAGTTTTGGTTTCATTACTATATACCGTTTCACTTGAAGTCTCTTGGATTTGGCCTCCTGAAAATAGGAGTATTCAACAATTTTTATTTATTATCAAAAAACTGACCATTGCGCAAGACTTGGACCATCTCATGGGTATTAACCATACTTCGTAGTTTCTGTTCCTGTCTTCTCATTTGAATCACGTCTGTGCCAATGGACATGACCGACATCAGCACAATTATTGAAGCAAAGTAGGCGTAGTTGTCGTTGTACCACACAATCACACTAAATTAAAGGGCCATTGTTTTCCAAATTTCAAATGGTAATTGCGTAATTTTCCAGCAAATTTTCGTTTCACCCTTTTCTCTTATATTTTCTGACCCTTCTTAGAAAGTGAAAACCCCATCATGTAGCCCTGCAATTATAGTTTATAATGAAGTGTCACTTAGTGCAATATTTTTGCAAATTGTAGACTAAAAAGGTAGAAGTATGAAGGAAGTAAAAAAAAATAATCTGATTCATACTTTACATTTTTCTGCATTTTGCAAAAATGTTACAATAGATGACACGTCAATAGAAACTAGGATTGTAGCGTTACATGATGGTATCACTTTTCAAAAAGGGCAAAATAAGATAGAAGAAGGTGAAACAAAAAATTCATGCAAAATTATGATAATTTGCTGCAAAATTCCGTTATGCCTATTTCGAATTAGCGGCGGAAATTTTTTATCATCAAAAAGTTTGACCTTTTTCTTAATTTTTTTTAGAGACAAATCCTATTATCACATTTAAAAAGTCTTAGAGAAAAATGAAAGTCGGTCGCCCAATGTCAACCAGCATTGGGCTCGGCAAATCGGTCGTTCAATATTTTGAAAAGATTTTTGATATTCAAACAAAAAATAATTTAAGAAAATGTGTTAAATATTTTTGAAGTAAAAATGATGCCCGGCAATTCAGAATTTGAAAATTCCTTCTAAACTTGATTTACCTGAACACCTGGAAGATGTAGAAGGGAGTGATGGCCTCTTTGAACAAGAGCACGTAAATCGGTTTCAACTTGACTTCAATCAAGTTTTTGCCGTAGGTTAAGATCCTCTGCTGAACATTATCGGTCGACAGGCCAGTCTTAGGCGCCACACAGTCATGGAAATAGCTTAAAGGCAGCTGAATATCGATTTAGATTACACATTTGCATTTCACACCCAAAAATTAGCTCACATCTGACTCTAGTTGCTCTACCGTAGCAAACTGCAGGTCAATAGGGTGCTGAAATTTAAAGCATCTGATAAATGATAGTTGGAGCTAGGAGGTGATAACGGACCCAAAGATAAGTGATTTTTCGGTAGGTGAAGTAGCGCAACTTGTCGGTATGTATTAGCTGACCACCTGAAAAAAAATATTTAGGAGTACAAATTAGGCATATATAAGCAAGCTACCTCCAGCAGGCATTACCAACTGACTTCCAGGCCTTGACTTCTTCATTCTTACTGGTCGAAAAGCAATATTCTCATGGTTGTCCCTGCAATGGATTAGTTTTATAAGGTAATATGATTATTTTCATAGGAATCTTTTAAGTGACCGTTAATATTTTAAATATCCCAAGCTTGCGGACTTCTAGACACATAACCATTTAAAAAGTAGCTGAGATTATGGAAAATGTTTTGAGTAGTTATGCGCTTGTAACTTAACAACGTTAAATTTTTTTTTCTGACCACTATGCTGATATCATGTTTTTTACTAATGTAGATTAACATGTTATATCAGTCAGCAGCTTCAATCAATATTTCAACTGTCGGTTATACATACAAAATCATACATAAAAACTCATACAATAGTTCTACTTTACCGTATTCACTCTATCAACTCCCTACCAGTCCTGTAACGGCACCAGGTGCGGCACCGGCAACTACGGCACCGGCTGCCGGTGCAATGCCGGCGAGAGTTAAGAGAAAAGGTCGGTGACGGTGCTGGTGCCGAAATTTAAACATTTATAGTACTGCTCCCTACTCTCTAATAACTCTAATAACTCCCGACCCCCCGTTTTTTGACTAGGATTTCAGAGTTATGGCCATTTTCGACTAACAATTTCAAGATTTTCTAGGGGTTGAAAAATAAATCCCCATGGGAAATTAATAGAGTAAATGCGGTAGTCGACTTTTGACCCCGTGAGGCGAAAATTTCGGAAATGTCCTTTTTTCGAGGGTCAAAATTTTTCTAAGAAATATATTTTTTCTGAAAAAAATTTAGGAGCCCTGGTTTTGCAGCTCTTAAATTGCACCACAAAAAATGCTTGAAAATTGGTGAAAGCGTGCCGAAATTACCAAAATTTTCAGAATATGGCGAAACAACTTCTACTTGACTTTTTCGAAAATTAACCAAGCAGTTTTCTACTTCTAAAATCCAAAAGCACTTACCTAACCAGAACATGATCACAAACCGACAACGGACATTTGATAGCTAAGCACTTAACCAGCCAGTTGGTGTTCCAATGAAGAATTAGTCTGAACAGTCCAAGGGTCAGTACACAGGCAGCATAAGTCAAAAACTAAAAAACACTTATCAATTTTAAACCCCAAAACAAAACATCCAAAACCCAAACCGATCTTAGCGTGCTCTTTCTATACCCGTAAATATTGAGCGTCTCGTCGGTCCTTGTGATCACAGCATGGTGCTGATTCAGACCATTGTATGGGGTGCCCGTACCATTTTGCAGAGGACTGCCACCTCGATCGCTGCTCCCAGTCCTGTTCTGACCGTTGGACAGCGGCGAATTGGTCGGATTGGCTGAGGAAGTCATGCCTGAGACTGATCCGTAGTGGCGCTCCTCCGTAGAACTGTGGTTGTTGAGCAGTAGGGACCTCTCGGAGGTGCTTTGCCTTAGTTTGTTGGATGCTGCTGAGGTAGAAGTCTGGGGTTGCTCTTTGTCCCACTTAGAAGCACTGTAGTGGTTAGCCTGCATTTGGTGTTCAGTTCAAATAAAGAGTTAGGCAAGCAAAATTTTGTAAGAAACTTTTTTGGCTGTGTGGGTTGTGTGGCTAAATTTGGTTGATTTCAGAAAAAACATCGGAAATACAGGTGAGCTCGAGATAAGCTCAGAAAAATGAGGAACACAATAAAAAATTTTCGCATATTGGCGTAAATATAAATGCGTATGCAGTAGTGCGAATTTAAAATTTAGATTTTTTGAAAGATATCAACTTAAAAACAAGACAAAAGCTAGCAAAAAGTAGCAGCAGCGGTAGCGTAGTAAATATCAGTTAAAAAACTAAGGCAGCGGGCACCGCAATAGGCTCAACCCCGACTAGGGTTGAGAAGGTTTTAGAATGTTGGAAATTTTTTCATTTAAGCAATATTTGTATAAAAATCTGATTGTAAAAGACATAGACGAAAAGAAAAGAAGACCAGCAAAATTGCAACTTGCAATTAATTCCAGAAAAAAAGACTGTAATCAATGCTAGAAAGAGACATAAAATATTTTTTAAAGTATAGGGTTGTCCAAATTTTTTGAACTATTTCTAAAATTTTTCTTTTCTGCTAGCTAGTTAAAGATTTCGTTCTTTGCTTTGTTTCCAATTTCTTTAATTAATTGCTTGAAGGACGATGGATGGGGAGAGGATCTCCGAACATGCCTTGGCCTCCGTATTCTCCGGACCTAACGCCATGTGATTTCTTTCTATGGGGGCAAAAGCGCAAGTCTATCGGACACAGTCGGCTAATCTGGCGGAGCTGAGGATCATAATTCAGGCGGCTTTCGACAATTTGCCTTGGGACATGCTGGATCGTGCTCTCAATTCTTACGAAAATCTTACGAAGTTTGAGGTCGAAGAGTTGAGCAAGAGTACGGAAATACTGAATGAATGTTCTAATTTGTTATCGCTGTGTTGTCCAATAAAGTGTTATTTTGGATCTTTGTTACGACTTCTTACTAAACTAAGCCATTTTACCGAAAAAATAACGAAATCTTTAACGAGCTAGCAGAAAAGAAAAATTTTATCGTAAAATGACAAATAAAATGTCAAACGAATTCCTATCACCTCCTCTATCGAACAAAAAAGATCTCGTTGGTATAGCGCATTACCAAAAAGTTATGAGCAAAAGAAATAGTTCAAAAAATTTGGACAACCCTGTACTAGTCTAGTAGTTGTTGTATATACTATCAATGTAGTTATCTATCTATCAAATATATTAATCGATTAAATAGTAAGAGAAAAGATAAGAAGAAAAAGAAAAAAAGAGATGCCTTGCCATGAAATCGTCTAAACTTTCAAGTATTATTAGACAAAATGTGTGAAAGGTAAGACCAAAATGAAGCTCACATACTTTGTTTGTGCAATGTGAAAATGTGTTTTGAAATTTATTTGGATTCTTTTGTTTTGTTTAATATTGATCTAATTCATCTGATTTAAAAAAAAACCGTGACTTCTTTTCTGAAAGCTATTGCGAAAAACTTACGTTTTCCCAACTTATTTTTAAAATTTGATTTCTTACCCTTTTTTAACATAACTTTAATGTGAATAGGCCACAGCTCAAAATTTTTAGCATAAATCGGTGTTGACGTTTGAAAACGTACAGTATGGCCCAAGAAATTCGGCCGATTTCAAATGGCCATGACTTTCGGTAGACATCAAATTTCGACAAACGGTTTTTTGCAATCGTCTTGGAAAATATACGTTTGTTTGTATGATGTCAAAACACGATTTTCGCTTGGTACCCCTATGGTTTGGGCCCTGGTCTGTGGATGGCCTCTGGATGGGTAAGGCACAAACCACAGGGAATACCAAGCGAAAATCGTGTTTTTGACATCATATACCAAACAAAATGTATATTTTTTCTAAGACGATTGCAAAAAACCGTTTGTCGAAATTTGACGTCTACCAAACGTTATGGCCATTTGAAATCGGCCGAATTTCTTGGGCCATACTGTATTTCTCGGCATTAAATTTGGAGTCGAAGGGTATATAAAATGAACGGTGGAAAAAAATGTGAAAAAATCACGGAAACCTTCAAAATAACAGATTATTAGCTCTCTCGCAATAAACGGGTGTAGGAGCAGGTGTAGGTCGATGTCATTTTCTCACAGTGAAAGGTGTAGGTGGATGTGTTCTCACACCTACACCTCGACCCTTACCTTAACCCGCACCTGCACCGTGACATCACCCTCGGCTGATTAAGCCATTTTTATATTTCGCATCAAAATTCTGTAAAATGATTTCCCAGGTAAAATTCAATTTTAAAAACGTTTGTAAAAAAGATTTGACAAATTGCTCATAAAAATGGCTGAATTAAGTCCAGATGGATGTCCGGGTGGACGTTTTCAATTCGACTTGGTAAATTTTTGTTCATGTTTATTATTTTTTCAAACACTGCTCCTAGGCCTACTTTTACACGCCGAGCACATATCTGGCATTATTTTTGCCATTAATCTTCAAATACTGCTAAAACTCATCGACTCCGACCTCAACCTCCCTTAGGACTTCAACCTACACTTGCACCTACACTCCCTCATTGTGAGAACCCTATATGTCGCTCAAATAATAAAAAAGAAAATTTACATAATTTATAAAATCGAAAAAAACGACCCCTGACACCATTATTTTTTATCAATTATGCAATACCAAAATTCTGAAATGATCAAAAGCTTTCCTATTTCACCGGCTTTCAAACAAAAAGAAATTGTAATTTAATGTTTGACTTAAGTAGAAGAAGAGGCTAAATTACGACTCTAAGAATTTGTGTTATACCCTCTATTTAAAAACAGCATACCAGTTTTATCTCATGCTGATAGTTTTTTGCCATGGTCCACCTGCGTTTTGCTCATTAAAACCCTAAACCATAGGGAGAGGGGGAACAAGAAATAAACAAAAAAATTGACTTCCGACATTGCATACTGAAAAAATTTTCATCAAATTCTGAGTCCATCTGAGTGAAAGCTATATCCGTTTTTAAGTGTTCGAAATTAGAATCTTCCGAAGAGTATCAAGCAATCAATGGTCGAAGGTCTCTATCGAATGGGCTAGGACTAAGATTAAATCAGAGTTACTATAAAGACTGTCTACTGAAACACCAGGAAGTCCAAACAAGGGACATCACTCTAAGCGCAATTTCATGGACACAAAACAACGGCAGCAGCACAAAAGTCAACATACAAAATGGAATTTAATTTTTGGATAAATAAACTTATTCTGAGTACATTTTGTCACTGTTAGGGAGGTAAATTAATGGTACTTATTTAGTTGGGGCTCCCAAAAGGTCATTTTCAGTACTGAATTTTTTTGTGCTTGTTTGAATTTTTTTCATATTATTTGTGAGTTGAGATGTTGCTGTCATACGCGTCGTTCATATATTTTCTGACTAAATAAGTACCTTATCGTCATACGTTGAGGAGTTTTGCTGGAGAAAGAAGTACGCAGGAAATGACATTATGTTTCATCTCTGGTCCCAAATTGCTGATCAATATGTTTGCATTTAATATGCATCTCGGTTATGGTTGTCGTCGTTATTGCAATAAAAGTTGATTTTGGGTCCAAAAAACCAAACTGTTACAAAATCGAAAAATGACCTTTTGGGGGGCAACTAAATAAGTACCAAATTAATATAAGTTATGCAGTATTGTCATTTTTTAACTATTAATCATCAATGTGATATTAGTGAAAATTTTGAAAATTGTGTGCGAACAAGATTGTTAACATTACTTTATTTTAGGGTTTCTGTTTGGTAGAGAATTTGATTACAGTTTAAACATTTTTTACCTGGGTTTAGGCGAGTGTTTGAGTATGCGCTTTTTTTGCTGTTGTAATATAGACTGGTGTTAGGTGTTTGCCAACACTACAGAGCAGTTAAGTACTGTTAACGAACAGAAGATTTGTTGATTGAACCCTGGAAAAAATGCTTTTATTAGTAAAACAATACAACAAGACATTGAAAAAAAACCTGTAGAAGAAGTTCAAGCTGTGGCATGAGCGGCAGAACAGTGAAAAATCCTAATACTCATTTCCTTCCCACCTAGAAGTTTATCTGAAAGTGAGTAAGTAAAAGCTTTGTATCTACAAAAAAAATTCGCATATATACAAGTGAAACAGCAAAATGATAATTTTTGTTGGTGCAAATAATTGTTCTGATTGTGTTCCAATAAAAGTCTTTTTTTCTGAACAGAACAAAAACGCAAAGAACACATTTGTAAAATAATAATTCTGGGCTGGGATCTAGGTTCTCAAAGTCGAGGGCCTTATTCGAGCATGAAAACTTATGCTTGCCGAGCCAGCTTCCGTCACAGCTATAGGGCTAATTACTTCTTCCTCCCTCTTTAGGGTAGCCCAAGGCAAAAATTAACCACCCACCCCTTAACAGGCAAAATTAACAAATTACTCCAAACCCCTTGAAAAAGGTGAAATTGAGGCCGTGACTGCAACTGTGGGTCATAGGCAACCAAGCACCTTTCTGAAGAACAAGAAAGACTTTCCTGCGGACATTTTTTAAACTAGGGAGTCTTGAAAGAAAAAAATTTAGGCAAAAAACATAACGAAAGTGAAGTATTTTCTATTAGTAGTACCACTCTGTCTTAAAGAGGCATGCTCGCCGCCGATGGGAATATTTTGAAAGGCGTGTACCAGGTCAATTCAAAAAGAAATGATTTTTAAATGCGAATTTGTTGAGTACCCCTTTGAGACCATTCTCGCCATTCAATCGCATCGGTGGCTCAGTGGTGAAGCGGCGGTGGACTGTGAAAGTTGGTCGTCGGTTCGATTCAGTGTTTTCAAAACTCAAGCTCAAAGTCAAGGTTAAACTCAAACTCAAGCCAAACTCAAAAAAAGTTTGTGCTTGAGTTTATCTAAAGTCAAATTGAAACTTTTTTTGAGTTAAGTTTAGCTTGAGTTTTAGTTTAACATTGAGTTTAGCGTATGAGTTTGACTTTGACTTTAGCGTTTGAGTTTTTTTGCGCTTTAGTTCTACTGTTGTTGTTTTTTCAATTGCCGATGCGATAATAATCTTCAGATGTCTGTCCACTCTAATAATTCGCCTAGTCAAGTACAAAAGACGCCTAAGAAGCGCAGCCGAGATCACCGAAGTCGATGATTTGGGCAAACTCAAGATGTAGTGCAACCAGTGCCGGCTGGTAAAAAACGCCATACAATGCATTTATCATTGCATTTATTGCCTCCTTGAGATTGTAACGAAGCACAATACGTTGCTAACATGGGAGTACAGGCACAAGGACGAGCGGCAGCCGGCCAAGAAAATACATGCATCTGCAGCTGATGGAAGTTAGTTCCGATCGTTAGTTAGTTTCGATCGTATCGTATGTTGTTTTTTTAAGGTGTGACTCTCCATTATTGCGATTCATTGTCAACTCTTCAGCGCATCTCTCTTGGGCTTCGACAGCTGGAGGGCTCCCATACTGGAACGCTTATTCGAAGAGAAACAGAAAGATACTTGCTTTTTATGGTCTCTCCATAAACGATGCTTTCAAAGTGGTTACTGATGGCGGAAGCAACATGGTTAAGGGATTCAATGAAATACGGGCAAGTTATCGCTTAATGAATTAGGTATTTTTTACGCAAAATAAGTCTTTATATTTGTAGTTGACACTAATCCAGAAGAGAAACAAGAAGAGAACCAAAGGGAAAGCGGAGATACTGAAAGCACTGAAGGTCTAGAAATCGTCGATATATCACTGCAGTTGGTTTTATCAGTAATAACACTCTATTTTAAGGTTAGGCTTTCCTCTTCGAATTGGATGTTTTGCACACGCCTTGCAGCCAGTTATTATGCAAATCTACAGAGATGTTGTGGCTCAGAACCAAGGGTATCAGACAATGATCAATCTCATTGAGAAATCCAACAAGACGGAAAATGCTCTGCCAGGAAAAGACTCGATGGAATTGCTCAATCTAAAAAATGGGACTTCCCGACTTAGTCTGACAACCTGATTTCAACAGTTTTTTCCACATTGTTTAGGCTCATTTTTCAGTTTCTGCAAAATTCATCGTCTTACGAAAATTTTCGTCAACAAAGTTTGAGGGTTTGAGTTTGACTTTGAGCTTGAGTTTTGAAAACACTGGTTCGATTCCAACTGGGTCCATAATTTTTCTTCGACTTTCACAAAATTGCGTCATTTTGATTCTCGTTTGAATTTCACTGGTACCCGCCTTTTAAAATATTCCCATCGGCGAAGAGAATGCCCCTTTAAGTTAGACCATAATTTAATGTCTCCAAATGCAAAAACAACTTGATTTATATACAATATTAGATACAGCAAAAAACAGAGACACACTAGCTATCATACTCTGTTTGGCGGACGTGGTGGACGCATACAAACACACATGACTGTTTTTCAGCCACATATATGTGGAATGAAATAAATTTATACAGAAAGAAAGGGCATGACTTTTATACACATAAAAGACTTTTGGAAAAGATTATTTTTATGATATAAAAAATATTTTTGAGAGAAACAACACAAAAATGAATGGTCATTCTAGTCGTTATACAGCAGAAAAAGGTTTTTGATGGTTAGAAACTTTTTTTACTTTTTAATCTTTACTTTATTTATGGACCCGTTTTAAGAGGAAAAAAGTTCTGGCATCCTTTGCTACACGTGACGAAAGTTGAAAATTAGTTATTGAGGGAGTCGAGTTATTGTGTCGGGACCGGCTCATCCGTTCGTTAATGAGGGTGTTCGATAATTGGAGAGTTCGTTATTGGGATAGGCCATTGCTGTCACTTTTAGTGAAAACCAACCAAGTTGGTCTCGGCCGTTCGTTATTGGAATATGTTCGTTAATGGGAGAGTGGGTTGTTGGGAGAGTCAACTGTATACAGAACAGCTTTTAAATTTAAGAGTATTGAGATACCGTATATCCTCTATTAAAGGCCCAGGGCCTTTATTTTTCAACCCTAAAAAAGTTGGGAAAAAATTAATTCGATTTTCAGATTTTTGGGTGCTCAACCAAAATCTGAAAAGTGAAATTAGGTAAACTCGTGCTAACTAAGAAAACGCAAAAAACAGATTTGCGAAATTATTTTTCTCGGTTGAGATATAGGTCATTGAGGGGGTTATTAGAGAGAGGGCCTTTAATAGAGAATATACGGTATAACCTCTTGGAAAAAACAAAACATTACCAAAATCTAAGTTTTTTTCAAATAAGGGTCATTTTTCAAAGGGGCTTGATTATTTCAAATGTCATATCTCAACACTCTTGCATTCGAAGACTATTGTTTAAAATGTGTTTTGTAGCTCTTGATTTGCGCTACAATAAACTGTTAAGATGTTGCTACATTGCTAAACACCCCATCCAGCTTTTGTTTTAATTGCTTAATTAAAATATTGATTCTGATGGTAAGTGTCTCTATAGTGTTCGCCCGGTGATTTTTAGATACCGTATTTTCTCTAATTATGCGGCAGTCTTTTATTTAGCTGCCCCCCCTCACTTTGAGACCTTTATCTCAACTCAGAGTCAATATTTTGCAAATCTGTTTGTTGCATTTTCTTACCTCCCATGAGCTCTGCCGATTCCGCTTTTTCGATTTGGATTTTCACCCAAAAATCTCGAGATCGACTTCTAAATTTTCCGCTTTTCGGAGGGTTGAAAAATTTAGCGGCCGACCGCATAATTAGAGAAAATACGTTAAACTAAACCTCTATATAAGGATCACTGTATATAGTGATCACCTTTGAGGGGTCCCTTGGGTGATCACTATAACGAGACTCGACTGTACAACGGCCATCTTAAATCTATTGGGTTGGATTTGATTTAAAAACAGAAGGCTCTTAATCTCGATCAGCCCCTTCCTCTGGCTAGGTCCCCGTTAGTGCGTCTCAAAATTTAACGGCAGTATCAGCAAAATTACAATTTTCTTCGATAAAAAGCACACAAAATCAACTGGCTAAATTAATATCAATAATGGATTCAGCAGACACACAGACGCAAAGCAATGGTCCCAGACACAAATGCACATTTGCCTAGTCTCTTTCTATAAAATCCCCTTTTAATAGAATGAAAGAAAACCAAAATCAGCCAGTCACTAACACAAATACTACAGCGGCAAAAGTATTGAGAGAAAAAAAACTCACCAACTTTTTCCTTCCGCCTGTAACATAAATCGCAGAAAATGTTTTGAAAAAAAAAGAATCGAAGAAAAAATATTGTAATGCAATATATTTAAGGCCTGAAACAGTGATTTTACCGTTTTTTAACAATGGGGCAGCAGAAAATGGACGGCAAACAGCACAAAATTTCATTTTTCTAATGTGTTTGCATAAGTGTCTGTCTAATTTTTTTTCAGTATTAGTCAACTTATTGGCTGACTAACATATTTTTGCAATGTTTGCTCATGAGATCGATGTAGGATTAGGGCAAAAAAGTACAGAAAAGCTTAGACAAGTTGATTTCAGCTACAAATTAAGCACGTTTTTGTCTTGAAATAGACATATGAGTTGCTCAAAATACGATTAACGACAAATATTTTTAGCAGCGAGTTAGGAAAATAAAAGAGAGCTAGAATGAGTCTCAGCTGCTGCTGCTATATTGCTGTTGCCACTCTTTTTGATGATCTTGAGCTGAGTCAGACCGAGTGAATTGCCCGCTAATTTGAAGCGGCATAGATTTCCAAGAGGAGCCTTAAAGTTTAAAAGTCTTGCTAAGCAAGCAAAAATAAAGTACATGATAGGCTAAGTAATTTGCCTGATTTTAAGGAGCCATAACTTTATTCCTGATGCGATTTCGAAAAAAAACTTCTTTAAGTCTAGAAAGTTTGCTAGGCAAGCGATAATAATTTTTACAGACCGAGTCCTGGGCTGCGGATGGCTTGTAGATGGGCAAGGCCCAAACCACAGGGGGGACCAAGCGAAAATCGTGTTTTTGACATTATATATATCAAAAAGTTGTCATCATAAATTTAGCCGATCTGTAAAAATCGATTTTCAAAAAATGGCGTACAAGAAAAGTTATGGCAGTTTAAAAGTGTAGGGTGGCTTTAAAGCTTTTCACTTTTAGAAATTTCAGTCACGGTAGTTTGTACACATACTCCCGGATTTTCGTCAGTATTATGAAAAAAACCATTTGAATTATTCAAACAAGGGATCAACTTATCTGATAGATTAAAAAACCAATTAAAAATTAAATTCATGTTTTTGGCTGTGTTTTTTCAGACTGCTCTTTGGTTTGTTTCGCATTGTTAAAGGATTATTTACAGCTTTTTCTGCTGCAGACAGATAATTTGTTTTGTAATAGATGTCTGTGTGATAAAAGCTTTGATTGCTTTACCAACATTATTTACAGAGAAATAATGCTTCATAAAAAAAAGTTCAGGCTTTTACTAGCACAAAACCCTGCTCAGGATAAAAATGACTGCAGGGTGGGGCGAAAAAAAAACGCGGACACCTTTGAATATTTTTGTCAAGGTCTGTCTTAAATACAGATTTGTTTCGTATGATCAAGGATGTTGAAATAACGATTGTGAGTCCGGGACGGGTGGCTGCGGACTCAGATCCCGAAAACTGAGAACACGGACAACTCATCTTTGTGACAACTGATCTCAGAAGAAATCCATATACCGTATTTCCTCTAATAGACGCCTGGGCGGCTTATTTTTCAATCACCCTCTAGGGGCGGCTTATTAGAGGGGGTGGCTTATTGGAGTGGGGCGGCTTGTTTTTCAACCAATAGCGGCGCAAAAATTTAAGCCACGTTTTTCGAAAATCGGCGCTGGGTTTATGACAAAGAGATGACCGAAAATGCTGTATTTACGAGAAAGCGATAACAGAAAATGCTGTGTTTACAAACAAACAAATGAAAATATCGATCATTCAAAAGCATGGAACTAAGTGAACTGGGAACAAGGTGAAGGTAAGGGGGCGGCTTATTAGAGGCGGGCGGCTTATTTTTCAATCATCCCCTAGGGGGCGGCTTGTTAGAGGGGGGCGGCTTATTGGGAGGGGCGGCCTGTTAGAGGAAATACGGTATAGGACAACTCAGTTTGAGACAACTGATGACTGAGATGATCCAAAAGGGTGGTATTTAATTATGCCCGCTGATCTATGAAAAATGCCAGCTAATCTGTGAAAAATGCCCGCTAATTCGAAATGCCCGCTAATCTTTGAAAAATTCCCGCTAATTTGTGAAAAATGTCCGTTAATTTTTCGAAAATTGCCCGCTAATTTTTTTACTACGCTACTCTTGTGCCTAGGGTTATTTTCCGTTGAACACGATTCTACGTTACTTTTCCAGTTTTCTATTTTTTCTGTTACAGATGTCGCTGCTATTAGTCTTCGAGCAAACAAAGAGAGGCGCTCAAATCGTATATGTGGAAGCTACTTGTTTCACTGGTGATGACGCTGAATATGAACTAGACTCGGTGCAGGATCAAATACCCAAAGACAAAATACCCAAAGACAAAATACCCAATTACAAATACTAAAGTAAAATACCAATGGTCAAATACTATAAATGTGTAAGACAAAACACCCAAAGACAAAATACCCAAAGACAAAATATGTTTTTTTGGTGGACTTTTGATGGCCTATCAACATTTAAAGCCATATGGTGCAAATTAGATGTTGTGTTATTACGATAATAGCATAGTGCATTATTTGCAAATATGCATATTGGGTATTTTGTCTTGGGTGTTTTGTCTTTGGTATTTTGACCATTGGGTATTTCGTCCATTGGGTATTTTGACCATTGGGTATTTTGACCGTTGGGTATATTGTCCGTTGGGTATTTTGTCTTTGGGAATTTTGTAATTGGGTATTTTGTCTACGGGTATTTTGATCCTGCACCCTAGACTCATGGAAGAAAGCTAATGGAAACGTCTGGTCGAATAACTCTTGGACCCTGTATATTTTTCACAAGTGTGTTTTGGTCATTCATGGATGTTTTTGAGTTTTAGGAAGAAAAAGCAATAAACAGCAAGCACACAGTGATGAACTATGAGTGCTATGAGCTATGAACCATGAGTCCAAGTGTTGTGATGGCCGATGGTGATCAAAGTATCTCATTAGGTAAAATTTTTCTGCCACATATTTTTCTATTAGTATGAATTGGTTAAGGAGCCAGAAGAGCTGATGGGAGAGCCGTTGGGAAGCCTTGCAGAGCCGTTGGGAAAGAAAAGAAAAAGAGGACATCCATGTCGAGGATAATATCACATATTGCTTTCACTCTTTTTGCATTGTTACTGTTAGTTGAAATAACGGAAAATTGAAATTGGTTGTGTGAAGGGCTGGTTACCAGCTTGATCTTTTTGGTTATTGTCAAAAATTGATTAAACGCTTTCTCGATTTTAACGGCAGAGGGGCGTTAATCAAGGTTTCACTGTACTGGTTTTAAATTGCATGTCAACAAAGTTGCATCGTGAAGTTGTCTGATGCTTAAATCAAAAAAGCAGTACGACGTGAACACAGAAACACAGAAAAAAATAAAAGTAACACTAAAATCGTGCTTATCTTGCAAAAAAAACCATTAGAGTCATCAATAGCGTAGTACGAAATTACAAAAAAAATTAGCGGGCAATTTCCGAAAAATTAGCGGGCATTTTTCACAAATTAGCGGGCATTATTCACAGATTAGCGGGCACGTTTAAATAACCAAAACTGAGCCAAAAACGATTTAAATCCCGAAAAACTGGTCTTAACACAATTCGTTTTTTTTGCCAACTCATCCCAAATAAAACTCATCTTTTTGACATTTGGGCGGGAAATAATTTGATTGTTTGGAATTGGTTTTTCGTACTCCCGGATATCCACCTGGACGATCGAAGAAAATGATTTTTTCGTAAAAATTTTACATAAAAAAAGTTATCATACGTAAAATCGTGTGGGTAATTGGGTCTGTTAGGACCAAAGCTCTGACTTTAAAAAAGAGTACCAAGATTTGTGACATGAAGATTGACGTTGAGGGTTCGATCCCGAGTAGCGGTCAGCCAATTAGAAATACTTAGTTAGTGCTACTGCTCTATCAGAGGAAATATACGGTCTATGTCAACCAATTGTTTTGCAATAACAATCGAATTATTCCTCCGCATTCTATAATCAAAATAACCAAACTTTGAATGAGAAAAGATTTTGTCTATTCTCAAAGTCCTTTCCGCCGAAAAAATAAGCTTCCGACATAAAATTTAGAATCAAACTACCGACTCACAACTTCCAACTTCTAACCTCCGACTTCGACATTCCACTTTCTATCTCCATTGGAGCCGAGCTATGATAGGAATATGTTTTGGTTATTTGAAAAAATATATGCACTGTCTCTAAGGACAATGCTTTCCAAAATTTGCCAATCCACCGCTTATTTGGGCGAAAACATTCAAGTACCTCAAATTTGGGTAATTAAACCAAAAAAGTTAGCTTGGAACACCTTTTTTCTCTAAAGTGCAATGCAATTAAGACATGCTGTGCGCCATCAGTTATTCAATGAGAAGTAGACACAGAAATAGAGCATAGAAGAGAATATATGTCTAAGTCTTTCTCCCATCTCCTCGCTTACGACCATACCACGTTGAAAGTACGCCATCCCGTCCGATCTGGCAATGTCAAGCAACGTTGGGCTCGACTAGTACTTGGATCGGAGACGTCCTGGGAATCTCGGGTGTTGTAAGCCAAAAACATTTTTATTTTTTGCAATAAACTGATTTCATAAAATATTGTATAGTGTGGATATTTTTTATTTAAATTCAGCAAAAGCTAAAGATCAAATTTTTTTGTGAAATTGTGATCACTCTGCTACAAGTTTGTGCGCAATAGATAGCTCTGATCCGGCTCACCATTTTGAGATGTTATTTGGGTACTTATGTACCTGGGGGGCCCCTTTTTTAGTTAACTGTGAATAGTGTTTAAATGTCTCCTAAGTAATTTTTATACGCTAAAAACGATAGGTGGGAGGTTAGAAGTTGTGAATCGATAGTTCGATTCTAAATTTTATGTCGGAAGCTTATTTTTTCGGCAGAAAGGACTTTGAGAATAGACAAAATCTTTTCTCATTCAAAGTTAGGTTATTTTGATTATAGAATATAGAACGATAGAGCAGTAGCACTAACTAAGTATTTCTAATTGGCTGACCGCTACCCGGGATCGAACCCTCAACGTCAATCTTCATGTCACAAATCTTGGTACTTAACTACTACCCACCCCAGGTGTTGGGGTCCGAGTTGCTAAAATCACAATTTCGGTCTTCTCAAACCCAGTTTCCCACGATTTGGGATTTAGAAAAAAAGGTTTGTTTTGAATTTCGGATAAATTTTTATTTTTTAGAGCGTCCAGGTTGATATCCACCTGACTAG